>JBBPBR010000133.1:1974506-2041565 GCA_037974775.1 Cicer pinnatifidum | reverse complement strand
TCCAATGACACAAATGAACTTATTGGATGCAGAAGATTGGTTAAAACCCCTAATTGGAAAAGAATAAGCCTAGGGAGGACGGAAATGACCTGAATGTTCGTCCAATGACACAAACACACCTATTGAATGCGCAAGATTGCATAAAAACGCTAATTGGACAAGAATAAGACTAGGGAGGACGAAAATGACCTAAATGTTCCTCCAATGACACAAATGAACTTATTGGATGCACAAGGTTGGTTAAAAACCCTAATTGGACAAGAATAAGCCTAGGGAGGACGAAAATGACCTAAATGTTCAACCAATGACACAAATGAACTTATTGGATGCACAAGATTGGTTAAAAACCCTAATTGGACAAGAATAAGCCTAGGGAGGACGAAAATGACCTAAATGTTCATCCAATGACACAAATGAACTTATTGGATGCACAAGATTGGTTAAAAACCATAATTGGACAAGAATAAGCCTAGGGAGGACGAAAATGACCTAAATGTTCATCCAATGACACAAATGAACTTATTGGAGGCACAAGATTGGTTAAAAACCCTAATTGGACAAGAATAAGCCTAGGGAGGAAAAAAATGACCTAAATGTTCATCCAATGACACAAATGAACTTATTGGATGCACAAGGTTGATTAAAAACCCTAATTGGACAAGAATAAGCCTAGGGAGGACGAAAATGACCTAAATGTTCAACCAATGACACAAATGAACTTATTGGATGCACAAGATTGGTTAAAAACCCTAATTGGACAAGAATAAGCCTAGGGAGGACGAAAATGACCTAAATGTTCGTCCAATGATACAAACACACATATTGGATGCACAAGATTGCTTAAAACCCTAATTAGACAAGAATAAGACTATGGAGGACGAAAATGACCTAAATGTTCATCCAATGACACAAATGAACTTATTGGATGCACAAGATTGGTTAAAAACCCTAATTGGACAAGAATAAGCCTAGGGAGGACGAAAATGACCTAAATGTTCATCCAATAACACAAATGAACTTATTGGATGCACAAGATTGGTAAAAAACCCTAATTGGACAAGAATAAGCCTAGAGAGGACGAAAATGACCTAAATGTTCATCCAATGACACAAATGAACTTCATTGGATGCACAAGATTGGTTAAAAACCCTAATTGGACAAGAATAAGCCTAGGGAGGACGAAAATGACCTAAATGTTCATCCAATGACACAAATGAACTTATTGGATGCACAAGATTGGATAAATACCCTAATTGGACATGAATAAGCCTAGGGAGGACGAAAATGACCTAAATGTTCGTCCAATGACACAAACACACCTATTGGATGCACAAGATTGCATAAAAACCCTAATTGGACAAGAATAAGACTAGGGAGGACGAAAATGACCTAAATGTTCCTCCAATGACACAAACACACCTATTGGATGCAAAAGATTGCATAAAAACCCTAATTCGACAAGAATAAGACTAGGGAGGACGAAAATGACCTAAATGTTCGTCCAATGACACAAACACACCTATTGGATGCACAAGATTGCATAAAAACCCTAATTGGACAAGAATAAGACTAGGGAGGACGAAAATGACCTAAATGTTCATCCAATGACACAAATGAACTTATTGTATGCACAAGATTGGTTAAAAACCCTAATTGGACAAGAATAAGCATAGGGAGGACGAAAATTACCTAAATGTTCATCAAACGACACAAACACACATATTCGATGCACAAGATTGCTTAAAACCCTAATTTGACAAGAATAAGACTAGGGAGGACGAAAATGACCTAAATGTTCATCGAATGACACAAATGAACTTATTGGATGCACAAGATTGGTTAAAAACCCTAATTGGACAAGAATAAGCCTAGGGAGGACGAAAATGACCTAAAAGTTCCTCCAATGACACAAACACAACCATTGGATGCACAAGATTGCATAAAAACCCTAATTGGACAAGAATAAGACTAGGGAGGACGAAAATGACCTAAATGTTCATCCAATGACACAAATGAACTTATTGTATGCACAAGATTGGTTAAAAACCCTAATTGGACAAGAATAAGCATAGGGAGGACGAAAATTACCTAAATGTTCATCCAATGACACAAACACACATATTGGATGCACAAGATTGCTTGAAACCCTAATTGGACAAGAATAAGACTAGGGAGGACGAAAATGACCTAAATGTTCATCGAATGACACAAATGAACTTATTGGATGCACAAGATTGGTTAAAAACCCTAATTGGACAATAATAAGCCTAGGGAGGACAAAAATGATCTAAAAGTTCGTCCAATGACACAAACACACCTATTGGATGCACAAGATTGCATAAAAACCCTAATTGGACAAGAATAAGACTAGGGAGGACGAAAATGACCTAAATGTTCATCCAATGACACAAATGAACTTATTGTATGCACAAGATTGGTTAAAAACCCTAATTGGACAAGAATAAGCATAGGGAGGACGAAAATGACCTAAATGTTCATCCAATGACACAAATGAACTTATTGGATGCACAAGGTTGGTTAAAAACCCTAATTGGACAAGAATAAGCATAGGGAGGACGAAAATGACCTAAATGTTCCTCCAATGATAGAAACACACCTATTGGATGCACAAGATTGGTTAAAAACCCTAATTGGACAAGAATAAGCCTAGGGAGGACGAAAATGACCTAAATGTTCGTCCAATGACACAAACACACCTATTGGATGCACAAGATTGCATAAAAACCCTAATTGGACAAGAATAAGACTAGGGAGGACGAAAATGACCTAAATGTTCATCCAATGACACAAATGAACTTATTGGATGCACAAGATTGGTTAAAAACCCTAATTGGACAAGAATAAGCATAGTGAGGACGAAAATGACCTAAATGTTCATCCAATGACACAAATGAACTTATTGGATGCACAAGACTGGTTAAAAACCCTAATAAGACAAGAATAAGCCTAGGGAGGACGAAAATGACCTAAATGTTCATCCAATGACACAAATGAACTTATTGGATGCACAAGATTGGTTAAAAACCCTAACTGGCCAAGAATAAGCCTAGGGAGGACGAAAATGACCTAAATGTTCGTCCAATGACACAAACACACCTATTGGATGCACAAGATTGCATAAAAACCCTAATTGGACAAGAATAAGACTAGGGAGGACGAAAATGACCTAAATGTTCATCCAATAACACAAATGAACTTATTGGATGCAAGAGATTGGTTAAAAACCCTAATTGGACAAGAATAAGCATAGGGAGGACGAAAATGACCTAAATGTTCATCCAATGACACAAACCCACATATTGGATGCACAAGATTGCTTAAAACCCTAATTGGACAAGAATAAGACTAGGGAGGACGAAAATGACCTAAATGTTCATCCAATGACACAAATGAACTTATTGGATGCACAAGTTTGGTTAAAAACCCTAATCGGACAAGAATAAGCCTAGGGAGGACGAAAATGACCTAAATGTTCGTCCAATGACACAAACACACCTATTGGATGCACAAGATTGCATAAAAACCCTAATTGGACAAGAATAAGACTAGGGAGGACGAAAATGACCTAAATGTTCCTCCAATGACACAAACACACCTATTGGATGCACAAGATTGCATAAAAACCCTAATTGGACAAGAATAAGACTGGGGAGGACTAAAATGACCTAAATGTTCATCCAATGACACAAATCAACTTATTGGATGCACATGATTGGTTAAAAATCCTAATTGGACAAGAATAAGACTAGGGAGGACGAAAATGACCTAAATGTTCCTCCAATGACACAAACACACCTATTGGATGCACAAGATTGGTTAAAAACCCTAATTGGACAAGAATACGCCTAGGGAGGACGAAAATGACCTAAATGTTCGTCCAATGACACAAACACACCTATTGGATGCACAAGATTGCATAAAAACCCTAATTGGACAAAAATAAGACTAAGGAGGACGAAAATGACCTAAATGTTCCTCCAATGATACAAATGAACTTATTGGATGCACAAGATTGGATAAAAACCCTAATTGGACAGGAATAAGGCTAGGGAGGACGAAAATGACCTAAATGTTCATCCAATGACACAAATGAACTTATTGGATGCACAAGATTGGTTAAAAACCCTAATTGGACAAGAATAAGCCTATGAAGGACGAAAATGACCTAAATGTTCCTCCAATGACACAAATGCACTTATTGGATGCACAAGATTGGCTAAAACCCTAATTGGACAGGAATAAGTCTAGGTAGGACGAAAATGACCTAAATGTTCCTCCAATGATACAAATGAACTTATTGGATGCACAAGATTGGATAAAAACCCTAATTGGACATGAATAAGCCTAGGGAGGACGAAAATGACCTAAATGTTCATCCAATGACACAAATGAACTTATTGGATGCACAAGATTGGTTAAAAACCCTAATTGGACAAGAATAAGCCTAGGGAGGACGAAAATGACCTAAATGTTCGTCCAATGACACAAACACACCGATTCGATGCACAAGATTGCATAAAAACCCTAATTGGACAAGAATAAGACTAGGGAGGACGAAAATGACCTAAATGTTCATCCAATGACACAACTGAACTTATTGTATGCACAAGATTGGTTAAAAACCTTAATTGGACAAGAATAAGCATAGGGAGGACAAAAATGACCTAAATGTTCAACCAATGACACAAATGAACTTATTGGATGCACAAGGTTGGTTAAAAACCCTAATTGGACAAGAATAAGACTAGGGAGGACGAAAATGACCTAAATGTTCATCCAATGACACAAATGAACTTATTGGATGCACAAGATTGGTTAAAAACCCTAATTGGACAAGAATAAGCCTAGGGAGGATGAAAATGACCTAAATGTTCATCGAATGACACAAATGAACTTATTGGATGATCAAGATTGGTTAAAAACCCTAATTTGACAAGAATAAGCCTAGGGAGGACGAAAATGACCTAAATGTTTGTCCAATGACACAAACACACCTATTGGATGCACAAGATTGCATAAAAACCCTAATTGGGCAAGAATAAGACAAGGGTGGACGAAAATGACCTAAATGTTCCTCCAATGACACAAATGAACTTATTGGATGCACAAGGTTGGTTAAAAACCCTAATTGGACAAGAATAAGCATAGGGAGGACGAAAATGACCTAAATGTTCAACCAATGACACAAATGAACTTATTGGATGCACAAGGTTGGTTAAAAACCCTAATTGGACAAGAATAAGCCTAGGGAGGACGAAAATGACCTAAATGTTCGTCCAATGACACAAACACACCTATTGGATGCACAAGATTGCATAAAAACCCTAATTGGACAAGAATAAGACTAGGGAGGACGAAAATGACCTAAATGTTCATCCAATGACACAAATGAACTTATTGGATGCACATGATTGGTTAAAAACCCTAATTGGACAAGAATAAGCCTAGAGAGGACGAAAATGACCTAAATGTTCGTCCAATGACACAAACACACCTATTGGATGCACAAGATTGCATAAAAACCCTAATTGGACAAGAATAAGACTAGGGAGGACGAAAATGACCTAAATGTTCCTCCAATGACACAAATGAACTTATTTGATGCACAAGGTTGGTTAAAAACCCTAATTGGACAAGAATAAGCCTAGGGAGGACGAATATGAACTAAATGTTTGTCCAATGACACAAACACACCTATTGGATGCACAAGATTGCATAAAAACCCTAATTGGACAAGAATAAGACTAGGGAGGACGAAAATGACCTAAATGTTCCTCCAATGACACAAACACACCTATTGGATGCACAAGATTGGTTAAAAACCCTAATTAGATAAGAATACGCCTTGGGAGGACGAAAATGACCTAAATGTTCGTCCAATGACACAAACACACCTATTGGATGCACAAGATTGCATAAAAACCCTAATTGGACAAGAATAAGACTAGGGAGGACGAAAATGACCTAAATGTTCCTCCAATGACACAAATGAACTTATTGGATGCACAAGGTTGGTTAAAAACCCTAATTGGACAAGAATAAGCCTAGGGAGGACGAATATGAACTAAATGGTCGTCCAATGACACAAACACACCTATTGGATGCACAAGATTGCATAAAAACCCTAATTGGACAAGAATAAGACTAGGGAGGACGAAAATGACCTAAATGTTCCTCCAATGACACAAATGCACTTATTGGATGCACAAGATTGGCTAAAAACCCTAATTGGACAGGAATAAGCCTAGGGAGGACGAAAATGACCTAACTGTTCATCCAATGACACAAATGAACTTATTAGATGCAGAAGATTGGTTAAAAACCCTATTTGGACAAGAATAACCCTAGGGAGGACGAAAATGACCTAAATGTTCATCCAATGACACAAATCAACTTATTGGATGCACATGATTGGTTAAAAACCCTAATTGGACAAGAATAAGCCTAGGGAGGACGAAAATGACCTAAATGTTCATCCAATGACACAAATGAACTTATTGGATGCAGAAGATTGGTTAAAAACCCTAATTGGAAAAGAATAAGCCTAGGGAAGACGGAAATGACCTAAATGTTCGTCCAATGACACAAACACACCTATTGGATGCACAAGATTGCATAAAAACCCTAATTGGACAAGAATAAGACTAGGGAGGACGAAAATGACCTAACTGTTCATCCAATGACACAAATGAACTTATTGGATGCACAAGATTGGTTAAAAACCATAATTGGACAAGAATAAGCCTAGGGAGGACAAAAATGACCTAAATGTTCATCCTATGACACAAATCAACTTATTGGATGCACATGCTTGGTTAAAAACCCTAATTGGACAAGAATAAGCCTAGGGAGGACGAAAATGACCTAAATGTTCAACCAATGACACAAATGAACTTATTGGATGCACAAGATTGGTTAAAAACCCTAATTGGACAAGAATAAGCCTAGGGAGGAAGAAAATGACCTAAATGTTCGTCCATTGACACAAACACACCTATTGGATGCACAAGATTGCATAAAAACCCTAATTGGACAAGAATAAGACTAGGGAGGACGAAAATGACCTAAATGTTCCTCCAGTGACACAAACACACCTATTGGATGCACAAGATTGGTTAAAAATCCTAATTAGATAAGAATACGTCTAGGGAGGACGAAAATGACCTAAATGTTCGTCCAATGACACAAACACACCTATTGGATGCACAAGATTGCATAAAAACCCTAATTGGACAAGAATAAGACTAGGGAGGACGAAAATGACCTAAATGTTCCTCCAATGACACAAACACACCTATTGGATGTACAAGATTGCATAAAAACCCTAATTGGACAAGAATAAGACTATGGAGGACGTAAATGACCTAAATGTTCCACCAATGACACAAATGAACTTATTGGATGCACAAGATTGGTTAAAAACCCTAATTGGACAAGAATAAGCCTAGGGAGGACGAAAATGACCTAAATGTTCAACCAATGACACAAATGAACTTATTGGATGCACAAGATTGGTTAAAAACCCTAATTGGACAAGAATAAGCCTAGGGAGGACGAAAATGACCTAAAGGTTCGTCCAATGACACAAACACACCTATTGGATGCACAAGATTGCATAAAATCCCTAATTGGACAAGTATAAGACTAGGGAGGACGAAAATGACCTAAATGTTCCTCCAATGACACAAACACACCTATTGGATGCACAAGATTGGTTAAAAACCCTAATTGGACAAGAATACGCCTAGGGAGGACGAAAATGACCTAAATGTTCGTCCAATGACACAAACACACCTATTGGATGCACAAGATTGCATAAAAACCCTAATTGGACAAAAATAAGACTAGGGAGAACGAAAATGACCTAAATGTTCCTCCAATGATACAAATGAACTTATTGGATGCACAAGATTGGATAAAAACCCTAATTGGACAAGAATAAGCCTAGGGTGGACGAAAATGACCTAAATGTTCATCCAATGACACAAATGAACTTATTGGATGCACAAGATTGGTTAAAAACCCTAATTGGACAAGAATAAGCCTAGGGAGGACGAAAATGACCTAAAGGTTCGTCCAATGACACAAACACACCTATTGGATGCACAAGATTGCATAAAATCCCTAATTGGACAAGTATAAGACTAGGGAGGACGAAAATGACCTAAATGTTCATCCAATGACACAAACACACCTATCAGATGCACAAGATTGGTTAAAAACCCTAATTGGATAAGAATACACCTAGGGAGGACGAAAATGACCTAAATGTTCGTCCAATGACACTAACACACCTATTGGATGCACAAGATTGCATAAAAACCCTAATTGGACAAGAATAACACTAGGGAGGACGAAAAAGACCTAAATGTTCCTCCATTGACACAAATGAACTTATTGGATGCACAAGGTTGGTTAAAAACCCTAATTGGACAAGAATAAGCCTAGGGAGGACGAAAATGAACTAAATGTTCGTCCAATGACACAAACACACCTATTGGATGCACAAGATTGCATAAAAACCCTAATTGGACAAGAATAAGACTAGGAAGGACGAAAATGACCTAAATGTTCCTCCAATGACACAAATGCACTTATTGGATGCACAAGATTGGCTAAAAACCCTAATTGGACAGGAATAAGCCTAGGGAGGACGAAAATGACCTAAATGTTCATCCAATGACACAAATGAACTTATTGGATGCACAAGATTGGTTAAAAACCCTAATTGGACAAGAATAAGCCTAGGGAGGACGAAAATGACCTAAATGTTCATCCAATGACACAAATGAACTTATTGGATGCACAAGATTGGTTAAAAACCCTAATTGGACAAGAATAAGCCTAGGGAGGACGAAAATGACCTAAATGTTCATCCAATGACACAAATATACTTATTGGATGCACAAGATTGGTTAAAAACCCTAATTGGACAAGAATAAGCCTAGGGAGGACGTAAATGACCTAAATGATCCACCAATGACACAAATGAACTTATTGGATGCACAAGGTTGGTTAAAAACCCTAATTGGACAAGAATAAGCCTAGGGAGGACGAAAATGACCTAAATGTTCATCCAATGACACAAATGAACTTATTGGATGCACAAGATTGGTTAAAAACCCTAATTGGACAAGAATAAGCCTAGGGAGGACGAAAATGACCTAAATGTTCATCCAATGACACAAATGAACTTATTGGATGCACAAGATTGGTTAAAAACCCTAATTGGACAAGGATAAGCCTAGGGAGGACGAAAATGACCAAAATGTTCGTCCAATAACACAAACACACCTATTGGATGCACGAGATTGCATAAAAACCCTAATTGGACAAGAATAAGACTAGCGAGGACGAAAATGACCTAAATGTTCATCCAATGACACAAATGAACTTATTGTATGCACAAGATTGGTTAAAAACCCTAATTGGACAAGAATAAGCATAGGGAGAACGAAAATGACCTAAATGTTCATCCAATGACACAAACACACATATTGGATGCACAAGATTGCTTAAAACCCTAATTGGACAAGAATAAGACTAGGGAGGACAAAAATGACCTAAATGTTCATCCAATGACACAAATGAACTTATTGGATGCACAAGGTTGGTTAAAAACCCTAATGGGACAAGAATAAGCCTAGGGAGGACGAAAATGACCTAAATGTTCAACCAATGACACAAATGAACTTATTGGATGCACAAGGTTAGTTAAAAACCCTAATTGAACAAGAATAAGCCTAGGGAGGACGAAAATGACCTAAATGTTCGTCCAATGACACAAACACACCAATTGGATGCACAAGATTGCATAAAAACCCTAATTGGACAAGAATAAGCCTAGGGAGGGCGAAAATGACCTAAATGTTCGTCCAATGACACAAACACACCTATTGGATGCACAAGATTGCATAAAAACCCTAATTGGACAAGAATAAGACTAGGGAGGACGAAAATGACCTAAATGTTCCTCCAATGACACAAACAAACCTATTGGATGCACAAGATTGGTTAAAAACCCTAATTGGACAAGAATAAGCCTAGGGAGGATGAGAATGACCTAAATGTTCGTCCAATGACACAAACACACCTATTGGATGCACAAGATTGCATAAAAACCCTAATTGGACAAGAATAAGACTAGGGAGGACGAAAATGACCTAAATGTTCCTCCAATGACACAAATGAACTTATTGGGTGCACAAGATTGGTTAAAAACCCTAATTGGACAAGAATAAGCCTAGGGAGGACGAAAATGACCTAAATGTTCGTCCAATGACACAAACACACCTATTGGATGCACAAGATTGCATAAAAACCCTAATTGGACAAGAATAAGACTAGGGAGGACGAAAATGACCTAAATGTTCCTCCAATGACACAAACACACCTATTGGATCCACAAGATTGCATAAAAACCCTAATTCGACAAGAATAAGACTAGGGAGGACGAAAATGACCTAAATGTTCCTCCAATGACACAAACACACCTAATGGATGCACAAGATTGCACAAAAACCTTAATTGGACAAGAATAAGACTAGGGAGGACGTAAATGACCTAAATGTTCCACCAATGACACAAATGAACTTATTGGATACACAAGGTTGGTTAAAAACCCTAATTGGACAAGAATAAGCCTAGGGAGGACGAAAATGACCTAAATGTTCAACCAATGACACAAATGAACTTATTGGATGCACAAGATTGGATAAAAACCCTAATTGGACAAGAATAAGCCTAGGGAGGACGAAAATGACCTAAATGTTCATCCAATGACACAAATGAACTTATTGGATGCACAAGATTGGTTAGAAACCCTAATTGGACAAGAATAAGCCTAGGGAGCACGAAAATGACCTAAATGTTCATCCAATGACACAAATGAACTTATTGCATGCACAAGATTGCTTAAAAACCCTAATTAGACAAGAATAAGCCTAGGGAGGACGAAAATGACCTAAATGTTCATCCAATGACACAAATACACCTATTGGATGCACAAGATTGGTTAGAAACCCTAATTGGACAAGAATAAGCCTAGGGAGGACGAAAATGACCTATATGTTCATCCAATGACACAAACACACCTATTGGATGAACAAGATTGGTTAAAAACCCTAATTGGACAAGAATAAGCCTAGGGAGGACGAAAATGACCTAAATGTTCATCCAATGACACAAATGAACTTATTGGATGCACAAGATTGGTTAAAAACCCTAATTGGACAAGAATAAGCCTAGGGAGGACGAAAATGACCTAAATGTTCATCCAATGACACAAATGAACTTATTGGATGCACAAGATTGGTTAAAAACCCTAATTGGACAAGAATTAGCCTAGGGAGGACGAAAATGACCTAAATGTTCGTCCAATGACACAAACACACCTATTGGATGCACAAGATTGGTTAAAAACCCTAATTGGACAAGAATAAGCCTAGGGAGGAAGAAAATGACCTAAATGTTCATCCAATGACACAAATGAACTTATTGGATGCACAAGATTGGTTAAAAACCCTAATTGGACAAGAATAAGCCTAGGGAGGACGAAAATGACCTAAATGTTCATCCAATGACACAAATGAACTTATTGGATGCACAAGATTGGTTAAAAACCCTAATTGGACAAGAATGAGGCTAGGGAGGACGAAAATGACCTAATTGTTCAACCAATGACACAAAAGAACTTATTGGATGCACAAGGTTGGTTAAAAACCATAATTGGACAAGAATAAGCCTAGGGAGGACGAAAATGACCTAAATGTCCGTCCAATGACACAAACACACCTATTGGATGTACAAGATTGGTTGAAAACCCTAATTGGACAAGAATAAGTCTAGGGAGGACTAAAATGACCTAAATGTTCATCCAATGACACAAATGAACTTATTGGATGCACAAGATTGGTTAAAAACCCTAATTGGACAAGAATAAGCCTAGGGAGGACGAAAATGACCTAAATGTTCCTCCAATGACACAAAGACACCTATTGGATGCACAAGATTGCATAAAAACCCTAATTGGACAAGAATAAGACTAGGGAGGACGAAAATGACCTAAATGTTCATCCAATGACACAAATGAACTTATTGGATGCACAAGATTGGTTAAAAACCCTAATTGGAAAAGAATAAGCCTATGGAGGACGAAAATGACCTAAATGTTCAACCAATGACACAAATGAACTTATTGGATGCACAAGGTTGATTAAAAACCCTAATTGGACAAGAATAAGCCTACGGTGGACGAAAATGACCTAAATGTTCGTCCAATGACACAAACACACCTATTGGATGTACAAGATTGCATAAAAACCCTAATTGGACAAGAATAAGACTAGGGAGGACGAAAATGACCTAAATGTTCCTCCAATGACACAAATGAACTTATTGGATGCACAAGGTTGGTTAAAAACCCTAATTGGACAAGAATAAGCCTAGGGAGGACGAAAATGACCCAAATGTTCAACCAATGACTCAAATGAACTTATTGGATGAACAAGGTTGGTTAAAAACCCTAATTGCACAAGAATAAGCCTAGAGAGGACGAAAATGACCTAAATGTTCGTCCAATGACACAAACACACCTATTGGATGCACAAGATTGAATAAAATCCCTAATTGGACAAGAATAAGACTAGGGAGGACGAAAATGACCTAAATGTTCCTCCAATGACACAAACACACCTATTGGATGCACAAGATTGCATAAAAACCCTAATTGGACAAAATAAGACTAGGGAGGGCGAAAATGACCTAAATGTTCCTCCAAAGACAAAAACACACCTATTGGATGCACAAGATTGGTTAAAAACCCTAATTGGACAAGAATAAGGCTAGGGAAGACGAAAATGACCTAAATGTTCGTCCAATGACACAAACACACCTATTGGATGCACAAGATTGCATAAAAACCCTAATTGGACAAGAATAAGACTAGGGAGGACGAAAATGACCTAAATGTTCCTCCAATGACACAAATGCACTTATTGGATGCACAAGATTGGCTAAAAACCCTAATTGGACAGGAATAAGCCTAGGGAGGACGAAAATGACCTAACTGTTCATCCAATGACACAAATGAACTTATTGGATGCAGAAGATTGGTTAAAAACCCTAATTGGACAAGAATAACCCTAGGGAGGACGAAAATGACCTAAATGATCATCCAATGACACAAATCAACTTATTGGATGCACATGATTGGTTAAAAACCCTAATTGGACAAGAATAAGCCTAGGGAGGACGAAAATGACCTAAATGTTCATCCAATGACACAAATGAACTTATTGGATGCAGAAGATTGGTTAAAAACCCTAATTGGAAAAGAATAAGCCTAGGGAGGACGGAAATGACCTAAATGTTCGTCCAATGACACAAACACACCTATTGAATGCACAAGATTGCATAAAAAGCCTAATTGGACAAGAATAAGACTAGGGAGGACGAAAATGACCTAAATGTTCCTCCAATGATACAAATGAACTTATTGGATGCACAAGATTGGATAAAAACCCTAATTGGACATGAATAAGCCTAGGGAGGACGAAAATGACCTAAATGTTCATCCAATGACACAAATGAACTTATTGGATGCACAAGATTGGTTAAAAACTTTAATTGGAAAAGATTAAGCCTAGGGAGGACGAAAATGACCTAAATGTTCATCCAATGACACAAATCAACTTATTGGATGCACATGATTGGTTAAAAACCCTAATTGGACATGAATAAGCCAAGGGAGGACGAAAATGACCTAAATGTTCATCCAATGACACAAATGAATTTATTGGATGCAGAAGATTGGTTAAAACCCCTAATTGGAAAAGAATAAGCCTAGGGAGGACGGAAATGACCTGAATGTTCGTCCAATGACACAAACACACCTATTGAATGCACAAGATTGCATAAAAACGCTAATTGGACAAGAATAAGACTAGGGAGGACGAAAATGACCTAAATGTTCCTCCAATGACACAAATGAACTTATTGGATGCACAAGGTTGGTTAAAAACCCTAATTGGACAAGAATAAGCCTAGGGAGGACGAAAATGACCTAAATGTTCAACCAATGACACAAATGAACTTATTGGATGCACAAGATTGGTTAAAAACCCTAATTGGACAAGAATAAGCCTAGGGAGGACGAAAATGACCTAAAGGTTCGTCCAATGACACAAACACACCTATTGGATGCACAAGATTGCATAAAATCCCTAATTGGACAAGTATAAGACTAGGGAGGACGAAAATGACCTAAATGTTCCTCCAATGACACAAACACACCTATTGGATGCACAAGATTGGTTAAAAACCCTAATTGGACAAGAATACGCCTAGGGAGGACGAAAATGACCTAAATGTTCGTCCAATGACACAAACACACCTATTGGATGCACAAGATTGCATAAAAACCCTAATTGGACAAAAATAAGACTAGGGAGAACGAAAATGACCTAAATGTTCCTCCAATGATACAAATGAACTTATTGGATGCACAAGATTGGATAAAAACCCTAATTGGACAAGAATAAGCCTAGGGTGGACGAAAATGACCTAAATGTTCATCCAATGACACAAATGAACTTATTGGATGCACAAGATTGGTTAAAAACACTAATTGGACAAGAATAAGCCTAGGGAGGACGAAAATGACCTAAATGTTCGTCCAATGACACAAACACACCTATTGGTTGCACAAGATTGCATAAAAACCCTAATTGGACAAGAATAAGACTAGGGAGGACGAAAATGACCTAAATGTTCATCCAATGACACAAACACACCTATCGGATGCACAAGATTGGTTAAAAACCCTAATTGGATAAGAATACACCTAGGGAGGACGAAAATGACCTAAATGTTCGTCCAATGACACAAACACACCTATTGGATGCACAAGATTGCATAAAAACGCTAATTGGACAAGAATAAGACTAGGGAGGACGAAAATGACCTAAATGTTCCTCCAATGATACAAATGAACTTATTGGATGCACAAGATTGGATAAAAACCCTAATTGGACAAGAATAAGCCTAGGGTGGACGAAAATGACCTAAATGTTCATCCAATGACACAAATGAACTTATTGGATGCACAAGATTGGTTAAAAACACTAATTGGACAAGAATAAGCCTAGGGAGGACGAAAATGACCTAAATGTTCGTCCAATGACACAAACACACCTATTGGATGCACAAGATTGCAAAAAAAACCCTAATTGGACAAGAATAAGACTAGGGAGGACGAAAATGACCTAAATGTTTCTCCAATGACACAAATACACCTATTGGATGCACAAGATTGTATAAAAACCCTAATTCGACAAGAATAAGACTAGGGAGGACGAAAATGACCTAAATGTTCCTCCAATGACACAAACACACCTATTGGATGCACAAGATTGCATAAAAACCCTAATTGGACAAGAATAAGACTAGGGAGGACGTAAATGACCTAAATGTTCCACCAATGACACAAATGAACTTCTTGGATACACAAGGTTGGTTAAAAACCCAAATTGGACAAGAATAAGCCTAGGGAGGACGAAAATGACCTAAATGTTCGTCCAATGACACAAACACACCTATTGGATGCACAAGATTGCATAAAAACCCTAATTGGACAAGAATAAGACTAGGGAGGACGAAAATGACCTAAATGTTCATCCAATGACAAAAATGAACTTATTGGTTGCACAAGATTGGTTAAAAACCCTAATTGGACAAGAATAAGCATAGGGAGGACGAAAATGACCTAAATGTTCGTCCAATGACACAAACCCACATATTGGATGCACAAGATTGCTTAAAACCCTAATTGGACAAGAATAAGACTAGGGAGGACGAAAATGACCTAAATGTTCCTCCAATGACACAAATGAACTTATTGGATGCACAAGATTGGTTAAAAACCCTAATTGGACAAGAATAAGTTTAGGAAGGACGAAAATGACCTAAATGTTCGTCCAATGACACAAACACACCTATTGGATGCACAAGATTGCATAAAAACCCTAATTGGACAAGAATAAGACTAGGGAGGACGAAAATGACCTAAATGTTCCTCCAATGACACAAACACACCTATTGGATGCACAAGATTGCATTAAAATCCTAATTCGACAAGAATAAGACTAGGGAGGACGAAAATGACCTAAATGTTCATCCAATGACACAAATGAACTTATTGGATGCACGAGATTGGTTAAAAACCCTAATTGGACAATAATAAGCGTAGGGAGGACGAAAATTACCTAAATGTTCGTCCAATGACACAAACACACATATTGGATGCACAAGATTGCTTAAAACCCTAATTGGACAAGAATAAGACTAGGGAGGACGAAAATGACCTAAATGTTCATCCAATGACACAAATGAACTTATTGGATGCACAAGATTGGTTAAAAACCCTAATTGGACAAGAATAAGTTTAGGGAGGACGAAAATGACCTAAATGTTCGTCCAATGACACAAACACACCTATTGGATGCACAAGATTGCATAAAAACCCTAATTGGACAAGAATAAGACTAGGGAGGACGAAAATGACCTAAATGTTCCTCCAATGACACAAACACACCTATTGGATGCATAAGATTCCCTAAAAACCCTAATTCGACAAGAATAAGACTAGGGAGGACGAAAATGACCTAAATGTTCATCCAATGACACAAATGAACTTATTGGATGCACAAGATTGGTTAAAAACCCTAATTGGACAAGAATAAGCCTAGGGAGGACGAAAATGACCTAAATGTTCCTCCAATGACACAAACACACCTATTGGATGCATAAGATTCCATAAAAACCCTAATTCGACAAGAATAAGACTAGGGAGGACGAAAATGACCTAAATGTTCATCCAATGACACAAATGAACTTATTGGATGCACAAGATTGGTTAAAAACCCTAATTGGACAAGAATAAGCCTAGGGAGGACGAAAATGACCTAAATGTTCGTCCAATGACACAAACACACCTATTGGATGCACAAGATTGCATAAAAACCCTAATTGGACAAGAATAAGACTAGGGAGGACGAAAATGACCTAAATTTTCCTCCAATGACACAAACACACCTATTGGATGCACAAGATTGCATAAAAACCCTAATTCGACAAGAATAAGACTAGGGAGGACGAAAATGACCAAAATGTTCCTCCAATGACACAAACACACATATTGGATACACAAGGTTGGTTAGAAACCCTAATTGGACAAGAATAAGCCTAGGGAGGACGAAAATGACCTAAATGTTCAACCAATGACACAAATGAACTTATTGGATGCACAAGATTGGTTAAAAACCCTAATTGGACAAGAATAAGCCTAGGGAGGACGAAAATGACCTAAATGTTCCTCCAATGACACAAATGAACTTATTGGATGCACAAGGTTGGTTAAAAACCCTAATTGGACAAGAATAAGCCTAGGGAGGACGAAAATGACCTAAATGTTCATCCAATGACACAAATAAACTTATTAGATGCACAAGATTGGTTAAAAACCCTAATTGGACAAGAATAAGCATAGGGAGGACGAAAATGACCTAAATGTTCATCCAATGACCCAAATGAACTTATGGGATGCACAAGATTGGTTAAAAACCCTAATTGGACAAGAATAAGACTAGGGAGGACGAAAATGACCTAAATGTTCATCCAATGACACAAATGAACTTATTGGATGCACAAGATTGGTTAAAAACCCTAATTGGACAAGAATAAGCATAGGGAGAACGAAAATGACCTAAATGTTCGTCCAATGACACAAACACACCTATTGGATGCACAAGATTGCATAAAAACCCTAATTGGACAAGAATAAGACTAGGGAGGACGAAAATGACCTAAATGTTCATCCAATGACACAAACAAACTTATTGGATGCACAAGATTGGTTAAAAACCCTAATTGGACAAGAATAAGCCTAGGGAGGACGAAAATGACCTAAATGTTCATCCAATGACACAAATGAACTTATTGGATGCACAAGATTGGTTAAAAACCCTAATTGGACAAGAATAAGCATTGGGAGGACGAAAATGACATGAATGTTCATCCAATGACACAAATGAACTTATTGGATGCACAAGATTGGTTAAAAACCCTAATTGGACAAGAATAAGCCTAGGGTCGACGAAAATAACCTAAATGTTTATCCAATGACACAAATGAACTTATTGGATGCACAAGATTGGTTAAAAACCCTAATTGAACAAGAATAAGCCTTGGGAGGACGAAAATGACTTAAATGTTTATCCAATGACACAAATGAAGTTATTGGATGCACAAGATAGCTTAAAAACCATAATTGGACAAGAATAAACCTAGGGAGGATGAAAATGACCTAAATGTACATCCAATGACACAAATGAACATATTGGATGCACAAGATTGGTTAAAACCCGTAATTGGACAAGAATAAGTCTAGGGAGGATGAAAATGACTTAAATGTTCATCCAATAACACAAACACATCTATTGGATGCACAAGATTGGTTAATAACCCTAATTGGACAAGAATAAGCCTAGGGAGAAATAAAATGACATAAATGTTTATCCAATGACACAAATGAACTTATTGGATGCACAAGATTGGTTAAAAACCCTAATTGGACATGAATAAGCCTTGGAAGGACGAAAATGACCTAAATGTTCATCGAATGACACAAATGAACTTATTGGATGCACAAGATTGCTTAAAAACGCTAATTGGACAAGAACAAGCCTAAGGAGGACGAAAATGACCTAAATGTTGATCCAATTACACAAACAGACCTATTGGATGCACAAGAATGGTTAAAAACCCTAATTGGACAAGAATAAGCCAAGGGAGGACGAAAATGACCTAAATGTTCATCCAATGACACAAATGAACTTATTGGATGCACAAGATTACTTAAAAACCCTAATTGGACAAGAATAAGCCTAGGGAGGACGAAAATGACCTAAATGTTCATCCAATGACACAAATACACCTATTGGATGCACAAGATTGGTTAGAAACCCTAATTGGACAAGAATAAGCCTAGGGAGGACGAAAATGACCTAAATGTTTATCCAATGACACAAATGAACGTATTGGATGCACAAGATTGATTAAAAACCCTAATTGGACAAGAATAAGCCTTGGGTGGACGAAAATGACCTAAATGTTCATACAATGACACAAATGAACTTATTGGATGCACAAGATTGGTTAAAAACCCTAATTGGACAAGAATAAGCCTAGGGAGGACGAAAATGACCTAAATGTTCATCCAATGACACAAATGAACTTATTGGATGCACAAGATTGGTTAAAAACCCTAATTGGACAAGAATAAGCCTAGGGAGGACGTAAATGACCTAAATGATCCACCAATGACACAAATGAACTTATTGGATGCACAAGGTTGGTTAAAAACCCTAATTGGACAAGAATAAGCCTAGGGAGGACGAAAATGACCTAAATGTTCAACCAATGACACAAATGAACTTATTGGATGCACAAGGTTAGTTAAAAACCTTAATAGAACAAGAATAAGCCTAGGGAGGACGAAAATGACCTAAATGTTCGTCCAATGACACAAACACACCAATTGGATGCACAAGATTGCATAAAAACCCTAATTGGACAAGAATAAGCCTAGGGAGGACGAAAATGACCTAAATGTTCATCCAATGAAACAAATGAACTTATTGGATGCACAAGATTGGTTAAAAACCCTAATTGGACAAGAATAAGCCTATGGAGGACGAAAATAACCTAAATGTTCATCCAATGACACAAATGAACTTATTGGATTCACAAGATTGGTTAAAAACCCTAATTGGACAAGAATAAGCCTAGGGAGGACGAAAATGACCTAAATGTTCGTCCAATGACACAAACTCACCTATTGGATGCACAAGATTGCATAAAAACGCTAATTGGACAAGAATAAGACTAGGGAGGACGTAAATGACCTAAATGTTCCACCAATGACACAAATGAACTTATTGGATGCACAAGGTTGGTTAAAAACCCTAATTGGACAAGAATAAGCCTAGGGAGGACGAAAATGACCTAAATGTTCAACCAATGACACAAATGAACTTATTGGATGCACAAGGTTGGTTAAAAACCCTAATTGAACAAGAATAAGCCTAGGGAGGACGAAAATGACCTAAATGTTCGTCCAATGACACAAACACACCAATTGGATGCACAAGATTGCATAAAAACCCTAATTGGACAAGAATAAGCCTAAGGAGGACGAAAATGACCTAAATGTTCGTCCAATGACACAAACACACCTATTGGATGCACAAGATTGCATAAAAACCCTAATTGGACAAGAATAAGACTAGGGAGGACAAAAATGACCTAAATGTTCCTCCAATGACACAAACACACCTATTGGATGCACAAGATTGGTTAAAAACCCTAATTGGACAAGAATACGCCTAGGGAGGACGAAAATGACCTAAATGTTCGTCCAATGACACAAACACACCTATTGGATGCACAAGATTGCATAAAAACCCTAATTGGACAAAAATAAGACTAAAGAGGACGAAAATGACCTAAATGTTCCTCCAATGATACAAATGAACTTATTGGATGCACAAGATTGGATAAAAACCCTAATTGGACAGGAATAAGGCTAGGGAGGACGAAAATGACCTAAATGTTCATCCAATGACACAAATGAACTTATTGGATGCACAAGAATGGTTAAAAACCCTAATTGGACAAGAATAAGCCTATGGAGGACGAAAATGACCTAAATGTTCGTCCAATGACACAAACACACGTATTGGTTGCACAAGATTGCATAAAAACCCTAATTGGACAAGAATAAGACTAGGGAGGACGAAAATGACCTAAATGTTCCTCCAATGACACAAACATACCTATCGGATGCACAAGATTGGTTAAAAACCCTAATTGGATAAGAATACGCCTAGGGAGGACGAAAATGACCTAAATGTTCGTCCAATGACACTAACACACCTATTGGATGCACAAGATTGCATAAAAACCCTAATTGGACAAGAATAAGACTAGGGAGGACGAAAAAGACCTAAATGTTCCTCCAATGACACAAATAAACTTATTGGATGCACAAGGTTGGTTAAAAACCCTAATTGGACAAGAATTAGCCTAGGGAGGACGAAAATGAACTAAATGTTCGTCCAATGACACAAACACACCTATTGGATGCACAAGATTGCATAAAAACCCTAATTGGACAAGAATAAGACTAGGAAGGACGAAAATGACCTAAATGTTCCTCCAATGACACAAATGCACTTATTGGATGCACAAGATTGGCTAAAAACCCTAATTGGACAGGAATAAGCCTAGGGAGGACGAAAATGACCTAAATGTTCATCCAATGACACAAATGAACTTATTGGATGCACAAGATTGGTTAAAAACCCTAATTGGACAAGAATAAGCCTAGGGAGGACGAAAATGACCTAAATGTTTTTCCAATGACACAAATCAACTTATTGGATGCACATGATTGGTTAAAAACCCTAATTGGACAAGAATGAGCCTAGGGAGGACGAAAATGACCTAAATGTTCATCCAATGACACAAATGAACTTATTGGATGCACAAGATTGGTTAAAAACCCTAATTGGAAAAGAATAAGCCTAGGGAGGACGAAAATGACCTAAATGTTCGTCCAATGACAAAAACACACCTATTGGATGCACAAGATTGCATAAAAACCCTAATTGGACAAGAATAAGACTAGGGAGGACGAAAATGACCTAAATGTTCCTCCAATGACACAAACACACCTATTGGATGCACAAGATTGGTTAAAAACCCTAATTGGACAAGAATACGCCTAGGGAGGACGAAAATGACCTAAATGTTCGTCCAATGACACAAACACACCTATTGGATGCACAAGATTGCATAAAAACCCTAATTGGACAAAAATAAGACTAGGGAGGACGAAAATGACCTAAATGTTCCTCCAATGATACAAATGAACTTATTGGATGCACAAGATTGGATAAAAACCCTAATTGGACATGAATAAGCCTAGGGAGGACGAAAATGACCTAAATGTTCATCCAATGACACAAATGAACTTATTGGATGCACAAGATTGGTTAAAAACCCTAATTGGACAAGAATAAGTCTAGGGAGGACGAAAATGACCTAAATGTTCCTCCAATGACACAAATGCACTTATTGCATGCACAAGATTGGCTAAAAACCCTAATTGGACAGGAATAAGCCTAGGGAGGACGAAAATGACCTAAATGTTCATCCAATGACACAAATGAACTTATTGGATGCACAAGATTGGTTAGAAACTCTAATTGGAAAAGATTAAGCCTAGGGAGGACGAAAATGACCTAAATGTTCATCCAATGACACAAATCAACTTATTGGATGCACATGATTGGTTAAAAACCCTAATTGGACAAGAATAAGCCTAGGGAGGACGAAAATGACCTAAATGTTCATCCAATGACACAAATGAACTTATTGGATGCAGAAGATTGGTTAAAAACCCTAATTGGAAAAGAATAAGCCTAGGGAGGACGTAAATGACCTGAATGTTCGTCCAATGACACAAACACACCTATTGAATGCACAAGATTGCATAAAAACCCTAATTGGACATGAATAAGACTAGGGAGGACGAAAATGACCTAAATGTTCCTCCAATGACACAAATAAACTTATTGGATGCACCAGGTTGGTTAAAAACCCTAATTGGACAAGAATAAGACTAGGGAGGACGAAAATGACCTAAATGTTCCTCCAATGACATAAATCAACTTATTGGATGCACATGATTGGTTAAAAACCCTAATTGGACAAGAATAAGCCTAGGGAGGACGAAAATGACCTAATGTTCATCCAATGACACAAATGAACTTATTGGACGCAGAAGATTGGTTTAAAACCCTAATTGGAAAAGAATAAGCTTAGGGAGGACGTAAATGACCTGAATGTTCGTCCAATGACACAAACACACCTATTGAATGCACAAGATTGCATAAAAACCCTAATTGGACATGAATAAGACTAGGGAGGACGAAAATGACCTAAATGTTCCTCCAATGACACAAATAAACTTATTGGATGCACCAGGTTGGTTAAAAACCCTAATTGGACAAGAATAAGACTAGGGAGGACGAAAATGACCTAAATGTTCCTCCAATGACACAAACACACCTATTGGATGCACAAGATTGGTTAAAAACCCTAATTGGACAAGAATACGCCTAGGGAGGACGAAAATGACCTAAATGTTCATCCAATGACACAAACACACCTATTGGATGCACAAGATTGCATAAAAACCCTAATTGGACAAGAATAAGACTAGGGAGGACGAAAATGACCTAAATGTTCATCTAATGACACAAATGAACTTATTGGATGCACAAGATTGGTTAGAAACCCTAATTGGACAAGAATAAGCCTAGGGAGGACGAAAATGACCTAAATGTTCGTCCAATGACACAAACACACCTATTGGATGCACAAGATTGCATAAAAACCCTAATTGGACAAGAATAAGACTAGGGAGGACGAAAATGACCTAAATGTTCATCCAATGACACAAATGAACTTATTGGATGCACAAGATTGGTTAAAAACGCTAATTGGACAAGAATAAGCCTAAGGAGGACGAAAATGACCTAAATGTTCATCCAATGACACAAATGAACTTATTGGATGCACAAGATTGGTTAAAAACCCTAATTGGACAAGAATAAGCCTAGGGAGGACGAAAATGACCTAAATGTTCATCCAATGACACAAATGAACTTATTGGATGCACAAGATTGGTTAAAAACCCTAATTGGACAAGAATAAGCCTAGGGGGTGAAAATGACCTAAATGTTCGTCCAATGATACAAACACACATATTGGATGCACAAGATTGCTTAAAACCCTAATTGGACAAGAATAAGACTAGGGAGGACGAAAATGACCTAAATGTTCATCCTATGACACAAATGAACTTATTGGATGCACAAGATTGGTTAAAAACCCTAATTGGACAAGAATAAGCCTAGGGAGGACGAAAATGACCTAAATGTTCGTCCAATGACACAAACACACCTATTGGATGCACAAGATTGCATAAAAACCCTAATTGGACAAGAATAAGACTAGGGAGGACGAAAAGGAGCTAAATGTTCATCCAATGACACAAACACACCTATTGGATGCAAAAGATTGCATAAAAACCCTAATTGGACAAGAATAAGACTAGGGAGGACGTAAATGACTTAAATGTTCCACCAATGACACAAATGAACTTATTGGATGCACAAGATTGGTTGAAAACCCTAATTGGCCAAGAATAAGCCTAGGGAGGACGAAAATGACCTAAATGTTCGTCCAATGAGACAAACACGCCTATTGGATGCACAAGATTGCATAAAAACCCTAATTGGACAAGAATAAGACTAGGGAGGACGAAAATGACCTAAATGTTCCTCCAATGACACAAACACACCTATTGGATGCACAAGATTGCATAAAAACCCTAATTGGACAAGAATAAGACTAAGGAGGACGAAAATGACCTAAATGTTCATCCAATGACACAAATGAACTTATTGGATGCACAAGATTGGTAAAAAAACCCTAATTGGACAAGAATAAGCCTAGGGAGGACGAAAATGACCTAAATGTTCGTCCAATGACACAAACACACCTATTGGATGCACAAGATTGCATAAAAACCCTAATTGGACAAGAATAAGACTAGGGAGGACGAAAATGACCTAAATGGTCCTCCAATGACACAAACACACCTATTGGATGCACAAGATTGCATAAAAACCCTAATTGGACAAGAATAAGACTAGGGAGGACGAAAATGACCTAAATGTTCCTCCAATGACACAAACACACCTATTGGATGCACAAGATTGCATAAAAACCCTAATTGGACAAGAATAAGACTACGGAGAACGAAAATGACCTAAATGTACATCCAATGACACAAATGAACTTATTGAATGCACAAGATTGGTTAAAAACCCTAATCGGACAAGAATAAGCCTAGGGAGGACGAAAATGACCTAAATGTTCGTCCAATGACACAAACACACCTATTGGATGCACAAGATTGCATAAAAACCCTAATTGGACAAGAATAAGACTAGGGAGGACGAAAATGACCTAAATGTTCCTCCAATGTCACAAACACACCAATTGGATGCACAAGATTGCATAAAAACCCTAATTGGACAAGAATAAGCATAGGGAGGACGAAAATGACCTAAACGTTCATCCAATGACACAAACCCACATATTGGATGCACAAGATTGCTTAAAACCCTAATTGGACAAGAATAAGACTAGGGAGGACGAAAATGACCTAAATGTTCATCCAATGACACAAATGAACTTATTGAATGCACAATTTGGTTAAAAACCCTAATCGGACAAGAATAAGCCTAGGGAGGACGAAAATGACCTAAATGTTCGTCCAATGACACAAACACACCTATTGGATGCACAAGATTGCATAAAAACCCTAATTGGACAAGAATAAGACTAGGGAGGACGAAAATGACCTAAATATTCATCCAATGACACAAATGAACTTATTGGATGCACAAGATTTGTTAAAAACCCTAATTGGACAAGAATAAGCCTTGGGAGGACGAAAATGACCTAAATGTTCGTCCAATGACACAAACACACCTATTGGATGCACAAGATTGCATAAAAACCCTAATTGGACAAGAATAAGCCTAGGGAAGACGAAAATGACCTAAATGTTCTTCCAATGACACAAATGAACTTATTGGATGCACAAGATTGGTTAAAAACCCTAATTGGACAAGAATAAGCCTAGGGAGGACGAAAATGACCTAAATGTTCATCCAATGACACAAATGAACTTATTGGATGCACAAGATTGGTTAAAAACCCTAATTGGACAAGAATAAGCCTAGGGAGGACGAAAATGACCTAAATGTTCTTCCAATGACACAAACACACCTACTGGATGCACTAGATTGCATAAAAACCCTAATTGGACAAGAATAAGACTAGGGAGGACAAAAATGAACTAAATGTTCGTCCAATGACACAAACACACCTATTGGATGCACAAGATTGCATAAAAACCCTAATTGGACAAGAATAAGCATAGGGAGGACAAAAATGACCTAAATGTTCGTCCAATGACACAAATGAACTTATTGGATGCACAAGATTGGTTAAAAACCCTAATTGGACAAGAATAAGCCTAGGGAGGACGAAAATGACCTAAATGTTCATCCAATGACACAAATGAACTTATTGGATGCACAAGATTGGTTAAAAACCCTAATTGGACAAGAATAAGCCTAGGGAGGACGAAAATGACCTAAATGTTCATCCAATGACACAAATGAACTTATTGGATGCACAAGATTGCTTAAAAACCCTAATTAGACAAGAATAAGCCTAGGGAGGACGAAAATTACCTAAATGTTCATCCAATGACACAAATACACCTATTGGATGCACAAGATTGGTTAGAAACCCTAATTGGACAAGAATAAGCCTAGGGAGGACGAAAATGACCTAAATGTTCATCCAATGACACAAATAAACTTATTGGATGCACAAGATTGGTTAGAAACCCTAATTGGACAAGAATAAGCCTAGGGAGGACGAAAATGACCTAAATTTTCATCCAAGGTCACAAATGAACTTATTGGATGCACAAGATTGGTTAAAAACCATAATTGGACCCGAATAAGCCTAGGGAGGACGAAAATGATCTAATTGTTCATCCAATGACACAAACACACCTATTGGATGCACAAGATTGGTTAAAAACCCTAATTGGACAAGAATAAGCCTAGGGAGGACGAAAATGACCTAAATGTTCATCCAATGACACAAATGAACTTATTGGATGCACAAGATTGGTTAAAAACCCTAATTGGACAAGAATAAGCCTAGGGAGGACGAAAATTACCTAAATGTTCGTCCAATGACACAAACACACCTATTGGATGCACAAGATTGCATAAAAACCCTAACTGGACAAGAATAAGCCTAGGGAGGACGAAAATGGCCTAAATGTTCATCCAATGACACAAATGAACTTATTGGATGCACAAGATTGGTTAAAAACCCTAATTGGACAAGAATAAGCCTAGGGAGGACGAAAATGACCTAAATGTTCATCCAATGACACAAATGAACTTATTGGATGCACAAGATTGGTTAAAAACCCTAATTGGACAAGAATAAGACTAGGGAGTACGAAAATGACCTAAATGTTCATCCAATGACACAAATGAACTTATTGGATGCACAAGATTGGTTAAAAACCCTAATTGGACAAGAATAAGCCTAGGGAGGACGAAAATGACCTAAATGTTCGTCCAATGACACAAACACACCTATTGGTTGCACAAGATTGCATAAAAACCCTAATTGGACAAGAATAAGACTAGGGAGGACGAAAATGACCTAAATGTTCATCCAATGACACAAACACACCTATCGGATGCACAAGATTGGTTAAAAACCCTAATTGGATAAGAATACACCTAGGGAGGACGAAAATGACCTAAATGTTCGTCCAATGACACTAACACACCTATTGGATGCACAAGATTGCATAAAAACCCTAATTGGACAAGAATAAGACTAGGGAGGACGAAAAAGACCTAAATGTTCCTCCAATGACACAAATGAACTTATTGGATGCACAAGGTTGGTTAAAAACCCTAATTGGACAAGAATAAGCCTAGGGAGGACGAAAATGAACTAAATGTTCGTCCAATGACACAAACACACCTATTGGATGCACAAGATTGCATAAAAACCCTAATTGGACAAGAATAAGACTATGAAGGACGAAAATGACCTAAATGTTCCTCCAATGACACAAATGCACTTATTGGATGCACAAGATTGGCTAAAACCCTAATTGGACAGGAATAAGCCTAGGGAGGACGAAAATGACCTAAATGTTCATCCAATGACACAAATGAACTTATTGGATGCACAAGATTGGTTAAAAACCCTAATTGGACAAGAATAAGCCTAGGGAGGACGAAAATGACCTAAATGTTTTTCCAATGACACAAATCAACTTATTGGATGCACATGATTGGTTAAAAACCCTAATTGGACAAGAATGAGCCTAGGGAGGACGAAAATGACCTAAATGTTCATCCAATGACACAAATGAACTTATTGGATGCACAAGATTGGTTAAAAACCCTAATTGGAAAAGAATAAGCCTAGGGAGGACGAAAATGACCTAAATGTTCGTCCAATGACACAAACACACCTATTGGATGCACAAGATTGCATAAAATCCCTAATTGGACAAGAATAAGACTAGGGTGGACGAAAATGACCTAAATGTTCCTCCAATGACACAAATGAACTTATTGGATGCACAAGATTGGTTAAAAACCCTAATTGGACAAGAATAAGCCTAGGGAGGACGAAAATGACCTAAATGTTCATCCAATGACACAAATGAACTTATTGGATGCACAAGATTGGTTAAAAACCCTAATTGGACAAGAATAAGCCTAGGGAGGGCGAAAATGACCTAAATGTTCGTCCAATGACACAAATGAACTTATTGGATGCACAAGTTTGGTTAAAAACCCTAATTGGACAAGAATAAGCTTAGGGAGGATGAAAATGACCTAAATGTTCATCCAATGACAAAAACACACCTATTGGACGCACAAGATTGCATAAAAACCCTAATTGGACAAGAATAAGACTAGGGAGGAAAAAAATGACCTAAATGTTTATCCAATGACACAATAACACCTGTTGGATGCACAAGATTGGTTAAAAACCCTAATTGGACAAGAATCAGCCTAGGGAAGACGAAAATGACCTAAATGTTCATCCAATGATATAAATGAACTTATTGGATGCACAAGATTGGTTAAAAACCCTAATTGGACAAGAATCAGCCTAGGGAAGACGAAAATGACCTAAATGTTCATCCAATGACACAAATGAACTTATTGGATGCACAAGATTGGTTAAAAACCCTAATTGGACAAGAATAAGCCTAGGGAGGACGAAAATGACCTAAATGTTCGTCCAATGACACAAACACACATATTGGATGCCCAAGATTGCATAAAAACCCTAATTGGACAAGAATAAGACTAGGGAGGACGAAAATGACCTAAATGTTCATCCAATGACACAAATGAACTTATTGGATGCACAAGATTGGTTAAAAACCCTAATTGGACAAGAATAAGCCTAGTGAGGACGAATATGACCTAAATGTTCATCCAATGACACAAATGAACTTATTGGATGCACAAGATTGGTTAAAAACCCTAATTGGACAAGAATAAGCCTAGGGAGGACGAAAATGACCTAAATGTTCATCCAATGACACAAATGAACTTATTGGATGCACAAGATTGGTTAAAAACCCTAATTGGACAAGAATAAGCCTAGGGAGGACGAAAATGACCTAAATGTTCATCCAATGACACAAATGAACTTATTGGATGCACAAGATTGGTTAAAAACCCTAATTGGACACGAATAAGCCTAGGGAGGACGAAAATGACCCAAATGTTCGTCCAATGACACAAACACACCTATTGGATGCACAAGATTGCATAAAAACCCTAATTGGACAAGAATAAGACTAGGGAGGACGAAAATGACCTAAATGTTCCTCCAATGACACAAACACACCTATTGGATGCACAAGATTGCATAAAAACCTAATTCGACAAGAATAAGACTAAGGACGACGAAAATTACCTAAATGTTCATCCAATGACACAAATGAACTTATTGGATGCACAAGATTGGTTAAAAACCCTAATTGGACAAGAATAAGCCTAGGGAGGACGAAAATGACCTAAATGTTCGTCCAATGACACAAACACACCTATTGGATGCACAAGATTGCATAAAAACCCTAATTGGACAAGAATAAGACTAGGGAGGACGAAAATGACCTAAATGTTCCTCCAATGACACAAACACACCTATTGGATGCACAAGATTGCATAAAAACCCTAATTGGACAAGAATAAGACTAGAAGGACGAAAATGACCTAAATGTTCATTCAATGACACAAATGAACTTATTGAATGCACAAGATTGGTTAAAAACCCTAATCGGACAAAAATAAGCCTAGGGAGGACGAAAATGACCTAAATGTTCGTCCAATGACACAAACACACCTATTGGATGCACAAGATTGCATAAAAACCCTAATTGGACAAGAATAAGACTAGGGAGGACGAAAATGACCTAAATGTTCCTCCAATGACACAAACACACCTATAGGATGCACAAGATTGCATAAAAACCCTAATTGGACAAGAATAAGCAATAGGGAGGACGAAAATGACCTAAACGTTCATCCAATGACACAAACCCACATATTGGATGCACAAGATTGCTTAAAACTCTAATTGGACAAGAATAAGCCTAGGGAGGACGAAAATGACCTAAATGTTCGTCCAATGACACAAACACACCTATTGGATGCACAAGATTGCATAAAAACCCTAATTGGACAAGAATAAGACTAGGGAGGACGAAAATGACCTAAATGTTTATCCAATGACACAAATGAACTTATTGGATGCACAAGATTGGTTAAAAACCCTAATTGGACAAGAATAAGCAAAGGGAGGACGAAAATGACCTAAATGTTGGTCCAATGACACAAACCCACATATTGGATGCACAAGATTGCTTAAAACCCTAATTGGACAAGAATAAGACTAGGGAGGACGAAAATGACCTAAATGTTCATCCAATGACACAAATGAACTTTTTGGATGCACAAGATTGCTTAAAAACCCTAATCGGACAAGAATAAGCCTAGGGAGGACGAAAATGACCTAAATGTTCGTCCAATGACACAAACACACCTATTGGATGCACAAGATTGCATAAAAACCCTAATTGGACAAGAATAAGACTAGGGAGGACGAAAATGACCTAAATGTTCCTCCAATGACACAAACACACCTATTGGATGCACAAGATTGGTTAAAAACCATAATTGGACAAGAATAAGCCTAGGGAGGACGAAAATGACCTAAATGTTCCTCCAATGACACAAACACACCTATTGGATGCACAAGATTGGTTAAAAACCATCATTGGAAAAGAATAAGCCTAGGGAGGACGAAAATGACCTAAATGTTCATCCAATGACACAAATGAACTTATTCGATGCACAAGATTGGTTAAAAACTCTAATTGGACAAGAATAAGCCTAGGGAGGATGAAAATGACCTAAATGTTCAACCAATGACACAAATGAACTTATTGGATGCACAAGGTTGGTTAAAAACCTTAATTGGACAAGAATAAGCCTAGGGAGGACGAAAATGACCTAAATGTTCGTCCAATGACACAAACACACCTATTGGATGCACAAGATTGCATAAAAACCCTAATTGGACAAGAATAAGACTAGGGAGGACGAAAATGACCTAAATGTTCCTCCAATGACACAAACACACCTATTGAATGCACAAGATTGCATAAAAACCCTAATTGGACAAGAATAAGACTAGGGAGGACGTAAATGACCTAAATGTTCCACCAATGACACAAATGAACTTATTGGATGCACAAGGTTCGTTAAAAACCCTAATTGGACAAGAATAAGCCTAGGGAGGACGAAAATGACCTAAATGTTCAACCAATGACACAAATGAACTTATTGGATGCACAAGGTTGGTTAAAAACCCTAATTGGACAAGAATAAGCCTAGGGAGGACGAAAATGACCTAAATGTTCGTCCAATGACACAAACACACCTATTGGATGCACAAGATTGCATAAAAACCCTAATTGGACAAGAATAAGACTAGGGAGGACGAAAATGACCTAAATGTTCCTCCAATGACACAAACACACCTATTGAATGCACAAGATTGCATAAAAACCTAATTCGACAAGAATAAGACTAGGGAGGACGAAAATGACCTAAATGTTCATCCAATGACACAAATGAACTTATTAGATGCACAAGATTGGTTAAAAACCCTAATTGGACAAGAATAAGACTAGGGAGGACGAAAATGACCTAAATTTTCGTCCAATGACACAAACACACCTATTGGATGCACAAGATTGCATAAAAACCCTAATTGGACAAGAATAAGACTAGGGAGGACGAAAATGACCTAAATGTTCCTCCAATGACACAAATGAACTTATTGGATGCACAAGATTGGTAAAAAACCATAATTGGACAAGAATAAGCCTAGGGAGGACGAAAATGACCTAAATGTTCGTCCAATGACACAAACACACCTATTGGATGCACAAGATTGCATAAAAACCCTAATTGGACAAGAATAAGACTAGGGAGGACGAAAATGACCTAAATGTTCATCCAATGACACAAATGAACTTATTGAATGCACAAGATTGGTTGAAAACCCTAATCGGACAAGAATAAGCCTAGGGAGGACGAAAATGACCTAAATGTTCGTCCAATGACACAAACACACCTATTGGATGCACAAGATTGCATAAAAACCCTAATTGGACAAGAATAAGACTAGGGAGGACGAAAATGACCAAAATGTTCATCCAATGACACAAACACACCTATTGGATGCACAAGATTGGTTAAAAACCCTAATTGGACAAGAATAAGCCTAGGGAGGACGAAAATGACCTAAATGTTCATCCAATGACACAAACACACCTATTGGATGCACAAGATTGGTTAAAAATCCTAATTGGACAAGAATAAGCCTACGGAGGACGAAAATGACCTAAATGTACATCCAATGACACAAATGAACTTATTGGATGCACAAGATTGGTTAAAAACCCTAATTGGACAAGAATAAGCCTAGGGAGGACGAAAATGACCTAAATGTTCATCCAATGACACAAATGAACTTATTGGATGCACAAGATTTATTAAAAACCCTAATTGGACAAGAATAAGCCTAGGGAGGACGAAAATGACCTAAATGTTCATCCAGTGACACAAACCCACCTATTGGATGCACAAGATTGGTTAAAAACCCTAATTGGACAAGAATAAGCCTAGGGAGGACGAAATGACCTAAATGTTAATCCAATGAAACAAATGAACTTATTGGATGCACAAGATTGGTTAAAAACCCTAATTGGACAAGAATAAGCCTAGGGAGGATGAAAATGACCTAAATATGCATCCAATGACACAAACACACCTATTGGATGCACAAGATTGGTTAAAAACCCTAATTGGACAAGAATAAGCCTAGGGAGGACGAAAATGACCTAAATGTTCATCCAATGACACAAACACACCTATTGGATGCACAAGATTGTATAGAAACCCTAGTTGGACAAGAATAAGCCTTGGGAGGACGAAAATGACCTAAATATTCATCCAATGACACAAATGAACATATTGGACGCACAAGATTGGTTAAAAACCCTAATTGGACAAGAATAAGCCTAGGGAGGACGAAAATGACCTAAATGTTCATCCAATGACACCATTGAACTTATTGGATGCACAAGATTAGTTAAAAACCCTAATGGGACAAGAATAAGGTTAGGGAGGACGAAAATGACCTAAATGTTCATCCAATGTCACAAACACACCTATTGGATGCACAAGATTGGTTAGAAACCCTAATTGGACAAGAATAAGCCTAGGGAGGACGAAAATGACATAAATGTTAATCCAATGACACAAATGAACTTATTGGATGCACAAGATTGGTTAAAAACCCTAATTGGACAAGAATAAGCCTAGGGAGGACGAAAATGACCTAAATGTTCATCCAATCTCACAATTGAACTTATTGGATGCACAAGATTGGTTAAAAACCCTAATTGGACAAGAATAAGCCTAGGGAGGACGAAAATGACCTAAATGTTCATCCAATGACACAAACACACCTATTGGATGCACAAGATTGGTTAAAAACCCTAATTGGACAAGAATAAGCCTAGGGAGGACGAAAATGACCTAAATGTTCATCCAATGACACAAACACACCTATTGGATGCACAAGATTGGTTAGAAACCCTAATTGGACAAGAATAAGCCTAGGGAGGACGAAAATGACCTAAATGTTAATCCAATGACACAAATGAACTTATTGGATGCACAAGATTGGTTAAAAACCCTATTTGGACAAGAATAAGCGTAGGGAGGACGAAAATGACCTAAATGTTCATCCAATGACACAAACACACCTATTGGATGCACAAGATTGGTTAAAAACCCTAATTGGACAAGAATAAGCCTAGGGAGGACGAAAATGACCTAAATGTTCATCCAATGACACAAACACACCTATTGGATGCACAAGATTGGTTAAAAACCCTAATTGGACAAGAATAAGCCTAGGGAGGACGAAAATGACTTAAATGTTCATCCAATGACACAAATGAACTTATTGGATGCATAAGATTGGTTAAAAACCCTAATTGGACAAGAATAAGCTTAGGGTGGACGAAAATGACCTAATTGTTCATCCAATGACACAAATGAACTTATTGGATGCACAAGATTGGTTAAAAACCCTAATTGGACAAGAATAAGCCTAGGGAGGACGAAAATGACCTAAATGTTCATCCAATGACACAAACACACCTATTGGATGCACAAGATTGGTTAAAAACCCTAATTGGACAAGAATACGCCTAGGGAGGACGAAAATTACCTAAATGTTCATCCAATGACACAAACAGACCGATTGGATGCACACGATTGGTTAGAAACCCTAATTTGACAAGAATAAGCCTAGGGAGGACGAAAATGACCTAAATGTTAATCCAATGACACAAATGAACTTATTGGATGCACAAGATTGGTTAAAAACCCTAATTGGACAAGAATAAGCCTAGGGAGGACGAAAATGACCTAAATGTTAAACCAATGACACAAAGGAACTTATTGGATGCACAAGATTGGTTAAAAACCCTAATTGGACAAGAATAAGCCTAGGGAGGACGAAAATGACCTAAATGTTCATCCAATGACACAAACACACCTATTGGATGCACAAGATTGGTTAAAAACCCTAATTGGACAAGAAAAAGCATAGGGAGGACGAAAATGACCTAAATGTTCATCCAATGACACAAATGAACTTATTGGATGCACAAGATTGGTTAAAAACCCTAATTGGACAAGAATAAGCCTAGGGAGGACGAAAATGACCTAAATGTTTTTCCAATGACACAAATCAACTTATTGGATGCACATGATTGGTTAAAAACCCTAATTGGACAAGAATGAGCCTAGGGAGGACGAAAATGACCTAAATGTTCATCCAATGACACAAATGAACTTATTGGATGCACAAGATTGGTTAAAAACCCTAATTGGAAAAGAATAAGCCTAGGGAGGACGAAAATGACCTAAATGTTCGTCCAATGACAAAAACACACCTATTGGATGCACAAGATTGCATAAAAACCCTAATTGGACAAGAATAAGACTAGGGAGGACGAAAATGACCTAAATGTTCCTCCAATGACACAAACACACCTATTGGATGCACAAGATTGGTTAAAAACCCTAATTGGACAAGAATACGCCTAGGGAGGACGAAAATGACCTAAATGTTCGTCCAATGACACAAACACACCTATTGGATGCACAAGATTGCATAAAAACCCTAATTGGACAAAAATAAGACTAAGGAGGACGAAAATGACCTAAATGTTCCTCCAATGATACAAATGAACTTATTGGATGCACAAGATTGGATAAAAACCCTAATTGGACAGGAATAAGGCTAGGGAGGACGAAAATGACCTAAATGTTCATCCAATGACACAAATGAACTTATTGGATGCACAAGATTGGTTAAAAACCCTAATTGGACAAGAATAAGCCTATGAAGGACGAAAATGACCTAAATGTTCCTCCAATGACACAAATGCACTTATTGGATGAACAAGATTGGCTAAAACCCTAATTGGACAGGAATAAGACTAGGTAGGACGAAAATGACCTAAATGTTCCTCCAATGATACAAATGAACTTATTGGATGCACAAGATTGGATAAAAACCCTAATTGGACATGAATAAGCCTAGGGAGGACGAAAATGACCTAAATGTTCATCCAATGACACAAATGAACTTATTGGATGCACAAGATTGGTTAAAAACCCTAATTGGACAAGAATAAGTCTAGGGAGGACGAAAATGACCTAAATGTTCCTCCAATGACACAAATGCACTTATTGGATGCACAAGATTGGCTAAAAACCCTAATTGGACAGGAATAAGCCTAGGGAGGACGAAAATGACCTAAATGTTCATCCAATGACACAAATGAACTTATTGGATGCACAAGATTGGTTAAAAACTCTAATTGGAAAAGATTAAGCCTAGGGAGGACGAAAATGACCTAAATGTTCATCCAATGACATAAATCAACTTATTGGATGCACATGATTGGTTAAAAACCCTAATTGGACAAGAATAAGCCTAGGGAGGACGAAAATGACCTAATGTTCATCCAATGACACAAATGAACTTATTGGACGCAGAAGATTGGTTTAAAACCCTAATTGGAAAAGAATAAGCTTAGGGAGGACGTAAATGACCTGAATGTTCGTCCAATGACACAAACACACCTATTGAATGCACAAGATTGCATAAAAACCCTAATTGGACATGAATAAGACTAGGGAGGACGAAAATGACCTAAATGTTCCTCCAATGACACAAATAAACTTATTGGATGCACCAGGTTGGTTAAAAACCCTAATTGGACAAGAATAAGACTAGGGAGGACGAAAATGACCTAAATGTTCCTCCAATGACATAAATCAACTTATTGGATGCACATGATTGGTTAAAAACCCTAATTGGACAAGAATAAGCCTAGGGAGGACGAAAATGACCTAATGTTCATCCAATGACACAAATGAACTTATTGGACGCAGAAGATTGGTTTAAAACCCTAATTGGAAAAGAATAAGCTTAGGGAGGACGTAAATGACCTGAATGTTCGTCCAATGACACAAACACACCTATTGAATGCACAAGATTGCATAAAAACCCTAATTGGACATGAATAAGACTAGGGAGGACGAAAATGACCTAAATGTTCCTCCAATGACACAAATAAACTTATTGGATGCACCAGGTTGGTTAAAAACCCTAATTGGACAAGAATAAGACTAGGGAGGACGAAAATGACCTAAATGTTCCTCCAATGACACAAACACACCTATTGGATGCACAAGATTGGTTAAAAACCCTAATTGGACAAGAATACGCCTAGGGAGGCCGAAAATGACCTAAATGTTCGTCGAATGACACAAACACACCTATTGGATGCACAAGATTGCATAAAAACCCTAATTGGACAAAAATAAGACTAAGGAGGACGAAAATGACCTAAATGTTCCTCCAATGATACAAATGAACTTATTGGATGCACAAGATTGGAAAAAAACCCTAATTGGACAGGAATAAGGCTAGGGAGGACGAAAATGACCTAAATGTTCATCCAATGACACAAATGAACTTATTGGATACACAAGATTGGTTAAAAACCCTAATTGGACAAGAATAAGCCTATGGAGGACGAAAATGACCTAAATGTTCGTCCAATGACACAAACACACGTATTGGTTGCACAAGATTGCATAAAAACCCTAATTGGACAAGAATAAGACTAGGTAGGACGAAAATGACCTAAATGTTCCTCCAATGATACAAATGAACTTATTGGATGCACAAGATTGGATAAAAACCCTAATTGGACATGAATAAGCCTAGGGAGGACGAAAATGACCTAAATGTTCATCCAATGACACAAATGAACTTATTGGATGCACAAGATTGGATAAAAACCCTAATTGGACAAGAATAAGACTAGGGAGGACGAAAATGACCTAAATGTTCATCCAATGACACAAACACACCTATTGGATGCACAAGATTGGTTAGAAACCCTAATTGGACAAGAATAAGCCTACGAAGGACGAAAATGACCTAAATGTTAATCCAATGACACAAATGAACTTATTGGATGCACAAGATTGGTTAAAAACCCTAATTGGACAAGAATAAGCCTAGGGAGGACGAAAATGACCTAAATGTTCATCCAATGACACAAATGAACTTATTGGATGCACAAGATTTGTTAGAAACCCAAATTGGACAAGAATAAGCCTTGGGAGGACGAAAATGACCTAAATGTTCATCCAATGACACAAATGAACTTATTGGATGCATAAGATTGGTTAAGAACCCTAATTGGACAAGAATAAGCCTAGGGAGGACGAAAATGACCTAAATGTTAATCCAATGACACAAATGAACTTATTGGATGCACAAGATTGGTTAAAAACCCTAATTGGACAAGAATAAGCCTAGGGAGGACGAAAATAACCTAAATGTACATCCAATTACACAAATGAACTTATTGGATGCACAAGATTGGTTAAAAACCCTAATTGGACAAGAATAAGCCTAGGGAGGACGAAAATGACCTAAATGTTCATCCAATGACACAAATGAACTTATTGGATGCACAAGATTGGTTAAAAACCCTAATTGGACAAGAATAAGCCTAGGGAGGACGAAAATGACCTAAATGTTCATCCAATGACACAAATGAACTTATTGGATGCACAAGATTCGTTAAAAACCCTAATTGGACAAGAATAAGCATAGGGAGGACGAAAATGACCTTAATGTTCATCCAATGACACAAACACACATATTGTGGTTAAAAACCCTAATTGGACAAGAATAAGACTAGGGAGGACGAAAATGACCTAAATGTTCAACCAATGACACAAATGAACTTATTGGATGCACAAGGTTGGTTAAAAACCCTAATTGGACAAGAATAAGCCTAGGGAGGACGAAAATGACCTAAATGTTCATCTAATGACACAAACACACATATTTGATGCACAAGATTGCTTAAAACCCTAATTGGACAAGAATAAGACTAGGGAGGACGAAAATGACCTAAATGTTCATCCAATGACACAAATGAACTTATTGGATGCACAAGATTGGTTAAAAACCCTAATTGGACAAGAATAAGCCTAGGGAGGACGAAAATGACCTAAATGTTCATCCAATGACACAAATGAACTTATTGGATGCACAAGATTGGTTGAAAACCCTAATTGGACAAGAATAAGCCTAGGGAGGACGAAAATGACCTAAATATTCATCCAATGACACAAATGAACTTATTGGATGCACAAGATTGGTTAAAAACCCTAATTGGACAAGAATAAGCCTAGGGAGGACGAAAATGACCTAAATGTTCGTCCAATGACACAAACACACCAATTGGATGCACAAGATTGCATAAAAACCTTAAATTGGACAAGAATAAGCCTAGGGAGGACGAAAATGACCTAAATGTTCGTCCAATGACACAAACACACCTATTGGATGCACAAGATTGCATAAAAACCCTAATTGGACAAGAATAAGCCTATGGAGGACGAAAATGACCTAAATGTTCATCCAATGACACAAATGAACTTATTGGATGCACAAGATTGGTTAAAAACCCTAATTGGACAAGAATAAGCCTAGGGAGGACGAAAATGACCTAAATGTTCATCCAATGACACAAATGAACTTATTGGATGCACAAGATTGGTTAAAAACCCTAATTGGACAAGAATAAGCCTAGGGAGGACGAAAATGACCTAAATGTTCATCCAATGACACAAATGAACTTATTGGATGCACAAGATTGGTTAAAAACCCTAATTGGACACGAATAAGCCTAGGGAGGACGAAAATGACCCAAATGTTCGTCCAATGACACAAACACACCTATTGGATGCACAAGATTGCATAAAAACCCTAATTGGACAAGAATAAGACTAGGGAGGACGAAAATGACCTAAATGTTCCTCCAATGACACAAACACACCTATTGGATGCACAAGATTGCATAAAAACCCTAATTCAACAAGAATAAGCCTAGGGAGGACGAAAATGACCTAAATGTTCGTCCAATGACACAAACACACCTATTGGATGCACAAGATTGCATAAAAACCCTAATTGGACAAGAATAAGACTAGGGAGGACGAAAATGACCTAAATGTTCATCCCATGACACAAATGAACTTATTGGATGCACAAGATTGGTTAAAAACCCTAATTGGACAAGAATAAGCCTAGGGAGGACGAAAATGACCTAAATGTTCATCCAATGACACAAATGAACTTATTGGATGCACAAGATTGCTTAAAACCCTAATTGGACAAGAATAAGCCTAGGGAGGACGAAAATGACCTAAAGGTTCGTCCAATGACACAAATGAACTTATTGGATGCACAAGATTGGTTAAAAACCCTAATTGGACAAGAATAAGCCTAGGGAGGACGAAAATGACCTAAATGTTCATCCAATGACACAAATGAACTTATTGGATGCACAAGATTGGTTAAAAACCCTAATTGGACAAGAATAAGCCTAGGGAGGACGAAAATGACCTAAATGTTCATCCAATGACACAAATGAACTTATTGGATGCACAAGATTGGTTAAAAACCCTAATTGGACAAGAATAAGCCTAGGGAGGACGAAAATGACCTAAATGTTTATCCAATGACACAAATGAACTTATTGGATGCAAAAGATTGGTTAAAAACCCTAATTGGACAAGAATAAGCCTAGGGAGGACGAAAATGACCTAAATGTTCATCCAATGACACAAACACACCTATTGGATGCACAAGATTGCTTAAAAACCCTAATTGGACAAGAATAAGCCTAGGAAGGACGAAAATGACCTAAATGTTCATCCAATGACACAAATGAACTTATTGGATGCACAAGATTGGTTAAAAACCCTAATTGGACAAGAATAAGCCTAGGGAGGACGAAAATGACCTAAATGTTCATCCAATGACACAAATGAACTTATTGGATGCACAAGATTGCTTAAAAACCCTAATTGGACAACAATAAGCCTAGGGTGGACGAAAATGACCTAAATGTTTATCCAATGACACAAATGAACTCATTGGATGCACAAGATTGGTTAAAAACCCTAATTGGACAAGAATAAGCCTTGGGCGGACGAAAATGACCTAAATGTTCATCCAATGACACAAATGAACTTATTGGATGCACAAGATTGGTTAAAAACCCTAATTGGACAAGAATAAGCCTAGGGAGGACGAAAATGACCTAAATGTTCATCCAATGACACAAATGAACTTATTGGATGCACAAGATTGGTTAAAAACCCTAATTGGACAAGAATAAGCCTAGGGAGGACGAAAATGACCTAAATGTTTTTCCAATGACACAAATCAACTTATTGGATGCACATGATTGGTTAAAAACCCTAATTGGACAAGAATGAGCCTAGGGAGGACGAAAATGACCTAAATGTTCATCCAATGACACAAATGAACTTATTGGATGCACAAGATTGGTTAAAAACCCTAATTGGAAAAGAATAAGCCTAGGGAGGACGAAAATGACCTAAATGTTCGTCCAATGACAAAAACACACCTATTGGATGCACAAGATTGCATAAAAACCCTAATTGGACAAGAATAAGACTAGGGAGGACGAAAATGACCTAAATGTTCCTCCAATGACACAAACACACCTATTGGATGCACAAGATTGGTTAAAAACCCTAATTGGACAAGAATACGCCTAGGGAGGACGAAAATGACCTAAATGTTCGTCCAATGACACAAACACACCTATTGGATGCACAAGATTGCATAAAAACCCTAATTGGACAAAAATAAGACTAAGGAGGACGAAAATGACCTAAATGTTCCTCCAATGATACAAATGAACTTATTGGATGCACAAGATTGGATAAAAACCCTAATTGGACAGGAATAAGGCTAGGGAGGACGAAAATGACCTAAATGTTCATCCAATGACACAAATGAACTTATTGGATGCACAAGATTGGTTAAAAACCCTAATTGGACAAGAATAAGCCTATGAAGGACGAAAATGACCTAAATGTTCCTCCAATGACACAAATGCACTTATTGGATGAACAAGATTGGCTAAAACCCTAATTGGACAGGAATAAGACTAGGTAGGACGAAAATGACCTAAATGTTCCTCCAATGATACAAATGAACTTATTGGATGCACAAGATTGGATAAAAACCCTAATTGGACATGAATAAGCCTAGGGAGGACGAAAATGACCTAAATGTTCATCCAATGACACAAATGAACTTATTGGATGCACAAGATTGGTTAAAAACCCTAATTGGACAAGAATAAGTCTAGGGAGGACGAAAATGACCTAAATGTTCCTCCAATGACACAAATGCACTTATTGGATGCACAAGATTGGCTAAAAACCCTAATTGGACAGGAATAAGCCTAGGGAGGACGAAAATGACCTAAATGTTCATCCAATGACACAAATGAACTTATTGGATGCACAAGATTGGTTAAAAACTCTAATTGGAAAAGATTAAGCCTAGGGAGGACGAAAATGACCTAAATGTTCATCCAATGACATAAATCAACTTATTGGATGCACATGATTGGTTAAAAACCCTAATTGGACAAGAATAAGCCTAGGGAGGACGAAAATGACCTAATGTTCATCCAATGACACAAATGAACTTATTGGACGCAGAAGATTGGTTTTAAAACCCTAATTGGAAAAGAATAAGCTTAGGGAGGACGGAAATGACCTAAATGTTCGTCCAATGACACAAACACACCTATTGAATGCAGAAGATTGCATAAAATCCCTAATTGGACAAGAATAAGACTGGGGAGGACGAAAATGACCTAAATGTTCCTCCAATGACACAAATGAACTTATTGGATGCACAAGGTTGGTTAAATACCCTAATTGGACAAGAATAAGCCTAGGGAGGACGAAAATGACCTAAATGTTCAACCAATGACACAAATGAACTTATTGGATGCACAAGATTGGTTAAAAACCCTAATTGGACAAGAATAAGCCTAGGGAGGACGAAAATGACCTAAATGTTCATCCAATGACACAAATGAACTTATTGGATGCACAAGATTGGTTGAAAACCCTAATTGGACAAGAATAAGCCTAGGGAGGAAGAAAATGACCTAAATGTTCATCCAATGACACAAACACACCTATTGGATGCACAAGATTGCATAAAAACCCTAATTGGACAAGAATAAGACTAGGGAGGACGAAAATGACCTAAATGTTCATCCAATGACACAAATGAACTTATTGGATGCACAAGATTGGTTAAAAACCCTAATTGGACAAGAATAAGCCTAGGGAGGACGAAAATGACCTAAATGTTCATCCAATGACACAAATGAACTTATTGGATGCACAAGATTGGTTGAAAACCCTAATAGGACAAGAATAAGCATTGGGAGGATGAAAATGACCTAAATGTTCATCCAATGACACAAATGAACTTATTGGATGCACAAGATTGGTTAAAAACCCTAATTGGACAAGAATAAGCCTAGGGAGGACCAAAATGACCTAAATGTTCGTCCAATGACACAAACACACCTATTGGATGCACAAGATTGCATAAAAACCCTAATTGGACAAGAATAAAACTAGGGAGGACGAAAATGACCTAAATGTTCCTACAATGACACAAACACACCTATTGGAGTCATAAGATTGCATAAAAACCCTAATTGGACAAGAATAAGACTAGGGAGGACGAAAATGACCTAAATACTCATCCAATGACACAAATGAACTTATTGGATGCACAAGATTGGTTAAAAACCCTAATTGGACAAGAATAAGCCTAGGGAGGACGAAAATGACCTAAATGTTCATCCAATGACACAAATGAACTTATTGGATGCACAAGATTGGTTGAAATCCCTAATTGGACAAGAATAAGCCTAGGGAGCACGAAAATGACCTAAATGTTCCTCCAATGACACAAACACACCAATTGGATGCACAAGATTGCATAAAAACCATAATTGGACAAGGATAAGACAAGGGAGGACGAAAATGACCTAAATGTTCCTCCAATGACACAAATGAACTTATTGGATGCACAAGATTGGTTAAAAACCCTAATTGGACAAGAATAAGCCTAGGGAGGACGAAAATGACCTAAATGTTCATCCAATGACACAAATGAACTTATTGGATGCACAAGATTGGTTAAAAACCCTAATTGGACAAGAATAAGCCTAGGGAGGACGAAAATGACCTAAATGTTCATCCAATGACACAAATGAACTTATTGGATGCACAAGATTGGTTGAAAACCATAATTGGACAAGAATAAGCCTAGGGAGGACCAAAATGACCTAAATGTTCATCCAATGACACAAATGAACTTATTGGATGCACAAGATTGGTTAAAAACCCTAATTGGACAAGAATAAGCCTAGGGAGGACGAAAATGACCTAAATGTTGAACCAATGACACAAATGAACTTATTGGATGCACAAGGTTGGTTAAAAACCTTGATTGGACAAGAATAAGCCTAGGGAGGACGAAAATGACCTAAATGTTCGTCCAATGACACAAACACACCTATTGGATGCACAAGATTGCATAAAAACCCTAATTGGACAAGAATAAGCCTAGGGAGGACGAAAATGACCTAAATGTTTATCCAATGATACAAATGAACTTATTGGATGCACAAGATTGGTTAAAAACCCTAATTGGACAAGAATAAGCCTAGGGAGGACGAAAATGACCTAAATGTTCATCCAATGACACAAATGAACTTATTGGATGCACAAGATTGGTTAAAAACCCTAATTGGACAAGAATAAGCCTAGGGAGGACGAAAATGACCTAAATGTTCATCCAATGACACAAATGAACTTATTGGATGCACAAGATTGGTTAAAAACCCTAATTGGACAAGAATAAGCCTAGGGAGGACGAAAATGACCTAAATGTTCATCCAATGACACAAATGAACTTATTGGATGCACAAGATTGGTTAAAAACCCTAATTGGACACGAATAAGCCTAGGGAGGACGAAAATGACCCAAATGTTCGTCCAATGACACAAACACACCTATTGGATGCACAAGATTGCATAAAAACCCTAATTGGACAAGAATAAGACTAGGGAGGACGAAAATGACCTAAATGTTCCTCCAATGACACAAACACACCTATTGGATGCACAAGATTGCACAAAATCCCTAATTGGACAAGAATAAGACTAGGGAGGACGAAAATGACCTAAATGTTCATCCAATGACACAAATGAACTTATTGGATGCACAAGATTGGTTAAAAACCCTAATTGGACAAGAATAAGCCTAGGGAGGACGAAAATGACCTAAATGTTCATCCAATGACACAAATGAACTTATTGGATGCACAAGATGGTTAAAAACCCTAATTGGACAAGAATAAGCATTGGGAGGACGAAAATGACCTAAATGTTCATCCAATGACACAAATGAACTTATTGGATGCACAAGATTGGTTAAAAACCCTAATTGGACAAGAATAAGCCTAGGGAGGACGAAAATGACCTAAATGTTTTTCCAATGACACAAATCAACTTATTGGATGCACATGATTGGTTAAAAACCCTAATTGGACAAGAATGAGCCTAGGGAGGACGAAAATGACCTAAATGTTCATCCAATGACACAAATGAACTTATTGGATGCACAAGATTGGTTAAAAACCCTAATTGGAAAAGAATAAGCCTAGGGAGGACGAAAATGACCTAAATGTTCGTCCAATGACAAAAACACACCTATTGGATGCACAAGATTGCATAAAAACCCTAATTGGACAAGAATAAGACTAGGGAGGACGAAAATGACCTAAATGTTCCTCCAATGACACAAACACACCTATTGGATGCACAAGATTGGTTAAAAACCCTAATTGGACAAGAATACGCCTAGGGAGGACGAAAATGACCTAAATGTTCGTCCAATGACACAAACACACCTATTGGATGCACAAGATTGCATAAAAACCCTAATTGGACAAAAATAAGACTAAAGAGGACGAAAATGACCTAAATGTTCCTCCAATGATACAAATGAACTTATTGGATGCACAAGATTGGATAAAAACCCTAATTGGACAGGAATAAGGCTAGGGAGGACGAAAATGACCTAAATGTTCATCCAATGACACAAATGAACTTATTGGATGCACAAGAATGGTTAAAAACCCTAATTGGACAAGAATAAGCCTATGGAGGACGAAAATGACCTAAATGTTCGTCCAATGACACAAACACACGTATTGGTTGCACAAGATTGCATAAAAACCCTAATTGGACAAGAATAAGACTAGGGAGGACGAAAATGACCTAAATGTTCCTCCAATGACACAAACATACCTATCGGATGCACAAGATTGGTTAAAAACCCTAATTGGATAAGAATACGCCTAGGGAGGACGAAAATGACCTAAATGTTCGTCCAATGACACTAACACACCTATTGGATGCACAAGATTGCATAAAAACCCTAATTGGACAAGAATAAGACTAGGGAGGACGAAAAAGACCTAAATGTTCCTCCAATGACACAAATAAACTTATTGGATGCACAAGGTTGGTTAAAAACCCTAATTGGACAAGAATTAGCCTAGGGAGGACGAAAATGAACTAAATGTTCGTCCAATGACACAAACACACCTATTGGATGCACAAGATTGCATAAAAACCCTAATTGGACAAGAATAAGACTAGGGAGGACGAAAATGACCTAAATGTTCCTCCAATGACACAAATGCACTTATTGGATGCACAAGATTGGCTAAAAACCCTAATTGGACAGGAATAAGCCTAGGGAGGACGAAAATTACCTAAATGTTCATCCAATGATACAAATGAACTTATTGGATGCACAAGATTGGTTAAAAACCCTAATTGGACAAGAATAAGCCTAAGGAGGACGAAAATGACCTAAATGTTCATCCAATGACACAAATCAACTTATTGGATGCACATGATTGGTTAAAAACCCTAATTGGACAAGAATAAGACTAGGGAGGACGAAAATGACCTAAATGTTCCTCCAATGACACAAACACACCTATTGGATGCACAAGATTGGTTAAAAACCCTAATTGGACAAGAATACGCCTAGGGAGGACGAAAAGGACCTAAATGTTCGTCCAATGACACAAACACACCTATTGGATGCACAAGATTGCATAAAAACCCTAATTGGACAAGAATAAGAATAGGGAGGACTAAAATGACCTAAATGTTCATCCAATGACACAAATCAACTTATTGGATGCAGAAGATTGCATAAAAACCCTAATTGGACAAGAATAACCCTAGGGAGGACGAAAATGACCTAAATGTTCATCCAATGAAACAAATCAACTTATTGGATGCACATGATTGGTTAAAAACCCTAATTGGACCAGAATGAGCCTAGGGAGGACGAAAATGACCTAAATGTTCATCCAATGACACAATTGAACTTATTGGATGCAGAAGATTGGTTAAAAACCCTAATTGGAAAAGAATAAGCCTAGGGAGGACGGAAATGACCTAAATGTTCGTCCAATGACACAAAGACACCTATTGAATGCACAAGATTGCATAAAAACCCTAATTGGACAAGAATAAGACTAGGGATGACGAAAATAACCTAAATGTTCCTCCAATGACACAAATGAACTTATTAGATGCACAAGGTTGGTTAAAAACCCTAATTGGACAAGAATAAGCCTAGGGAGGACGAAAATGACCTAAATGTTCAACCAATGACACAAATGAACTTATTGGATGCACAAGATTGGTTAAAAACCCTAATTGGACAAGAATAAGCCTAGGGAGGACGAAAATGACCTAAATGTTCGTCCAATGACACAAACACACCTATTAGATGCACAAGATTGCATAAAAACCCTAATTGGACAAGAATAAGACTAGGGAGGACGAAAATGACCTAAATGTTCCTCCAATGAAACAAACACACCTATTGAATGCACAAGATTGGTTAAAAACCCTAATTGGACAAGAATAAGCCTAGGGAGGACGAAAATGACCTAAATGTTCGTCCAATGACACAAACACACCTATTGGATGCACAAGATTGCATAAAAACCCTAATTGGACAAGAATAAGACTAGGGAGGACGAAAATGACCTAAATGTTCATCCAATGACACAAATGAACTTATTGGATGCAGAAGATTGGTTAAAAACCTTAATTGGAAAAGAATAAGCCTAGGGAGGACGGAAATGACCTAAATGTTCGTCCAATGACACAAACACACCTATTGGATGCACAAGATTGCATAAAAACCCTAATTGGACAAGAATAAGCCTAGGGAGGACGAAAATGACCTAAATGTTCTTCCAATGACACAAATCAACTTATTGGATGCACATGATTGGTTAAAAACCCTAATTGTACAAGAATGAGCCTAGGGAGGACGAAAATGACCTAAATGTTCAACCAATGACACAAATGAACTTATTGGATGCAGAAGATTGGTTAAAAATCCTAATTGGAAAAGAATAAGCTTAGGGAGGACGGAAATGACCTAAATGTTCGTCCAATGACACAAACACACCTATTGAATGCACAAGAATGCATAAAAACCCTAATTGGACAAGAATAAGACTAGGGAGGACGAAAATGACCTAAATGTTCCTCCAATGACACAAATGAACTTATTGGATGCACAAGGTTGGTTAAAAACCCTAATTGTACAAGAATAAGCCTAGGGAGGATGAAAATGACCTAAATGTTCAACCAATGACACAAATGAACTTATTGGATGCACAAGATTGGTTAAAAACCCTATTTGGACAAGAATAAGCCTAGGGAGGACGAAAATGACCTAAATGTTCGTCCAATGACACAAACACACCTATTGGATGCACAAGATTGCATAAAAAACCGTAATTGGACAAGAATAAGACTATGGAGAACAAAAATGACCTAAATGTTCCTCCAATGACACAAACACACCTATTGGATGCACAAGATTGGTTAAAAACCCTAATTGGACAAGAATAAGCCTAGGGAGGACGAAAATGACCTAAATGTTCCTCCAATGACACAAATACACCTATTGATTGCACAAGATTGCATAAAAACCCTAATTGGACAAGAATAAGACAAGGGAGGACGAAAATGACCTAAATGTTCCTCCAATGACAGAAATGCACTTATTGGAAGCACAAGATTGGCTAAAAACCCTAATTGGACAGGAATAAGCCTAGGGAGGACGAAAATGACCTAAATGTTCATCCAATGACACAAATGAACTTATTGGATGCACAAGATTGGTTAAAAACCCTAATTGGACAAGAATAAGCCCAAGGAGGACGAAAATGACCTAAATGTTCATCCAATGACACAAATCAACTTATTGGATGCACATGATTGGTTAAAAACCCTAATTGGACAAGAATAAGACTAGGGAGGACGAAAATGACCTAAATGTTCCTCCAATGACACAAACACACCTATTGGATGCACAAGATTGGTTAAAAACCCTAATTAGACAAGAATACGCCTAGGGAGGACGAAAATGACCTAAATGTTCGTCCAATGACACAAACACACTTATTGGATGCACAAGATTGCATAAAAACCCTAATTGGACAAGAATAAGACTAGGGAGGACGAAAATGACCTAAATGTTCCTCCAATGACACAAACACACCTATTGGATGCACAAGATTGCATAAAAACCCTAATTGGACAAGAATAAGAATTGGGAGGACGAAAATGACCTAAATGTTCATCCAATGACACAAATGAACTTATTGGATGCACAAGATTGGTTAAAAACCCTAATTGGACAAGAATAAGCCTAGGGAGGACGAAAATGACCAAAATGTTCGTCCAATGACACAAACACACCTATTGGATGCACAAGATTGCATAAAAACCCTAATTGGACAAGAATAAGACTAGGGAGGACGAAAATGACCTAAATGTTCCTCCAATAACACAAACACACCTATTGGATGCACAAGATTGCATAAAAACCCTAATTGGACAAGAATAAGACTAGGGAGGACGAAAATGACCTAAATGTTCATCCAATGACACAAATGAACTTATTGGATGCAGAAGATTGCTTAAAACCCTAATTGGACAAGAATAAGACTAGAGAGGACGAAAATGACCTCAATGTTCATCCAATGACACAAATGAACTTATTGGATGCACAAGATTGGTTAAAAACCCTAATTGGACAAGAATAACCCTAGGGAAGACGAAAATGACCTAAATGTTCGTCCAATGACACAAACACACCTATTGGATGCACAAGATTGCATAAAAACCCTAATTGGACAAGAATAAGACTAGGGAGGACGAAAATGACCTAAATGTTCCTGCAATGACACAAATGAACTTATTGGATGCACAAGATTGGTTAAAAACCCTATTAGGACAAGAATAAGCCTAGGGAGGACGAAAATGACCTAAATGTTCGTCCAATGACACAAACACACCTATTGGATGCACAAGATTGCATAAAAACCCTAATTGGACAAGAATAAGACTAGGGAGGACGAAAATGACCTAAATGTTCCTCCAATGACACAAACACACCTATTGGATGCACAAGATTGCATAAAAACCCTAATTGGACAAGAATAAGACTGGGGAGGACTAAAATGACCTAAATGTTCATCCAATGACACAAATCAACTTATTGGATGCACATGATTGGTTAAAAATCCTAATTGGACAAGAATAAGACTAGGGAGGACGAAAATGACCTAAATGTTCCTCCAATGACACAAACACACCTATTGGATGCACAAGATTGGTTAAAAACCCTAATTGGACAAGAATACGCCTAGGGAGGACGAAAATGACCTAAATGTTCGTCCAATGACACAAACACACCTATTGGATGCACAAGATTGCATAAAAACCCTAATTGGACAAAAATAAGACTAAGGAGGACGAAAATGACCTAAATGTTCCTCCAATGATACAAATGAACTTATTGGATGCACAAGATTGGATAAAAACCCTAATTGGACAGGAATAAGGCTAGGGAGGACGAAAATGACCTAAATGTTCATCCAATGACACAAATGAACTTATTGGATGCACAAGATTGGTTAAAAACCCTAATTGGACAAGAATAAGCCTATGAAGGACGAAAATGACCTAAATGTTCCTCCAATGACACAAATGCACTTATTGGATGAACAAGATTGGCTAAAACCCTAATTGGACAGGAATAAGACTAGGTAGGACGAAAATGACCTAAATGTTCCTCCAATGATACAAATGAACTTATTGGATGCACAAGATTGGATAAAAACCCTAATTGGACATGAATAAGCCTAGGGAGGACGAAAATGACCTAAATGTTCATCCAATGACACAAATGAACTTATTGGATGCACAAGATTGGTTAAAAACCCTAATTGGACAAGAATAAGTCTAGGGAGGACGAAAATGACCTAAATGTTCCTCCAATGACACAAATGCACTTATTGGATGCACAAGATTGGCTAAAAACCCTAATTGGACAGGAATAAGCCTAGGGAGGACGAAAATGACCTAAATGTTCATCCAATGACACAAATGAACTTATTGGATGCACAAGATTGGTTAAAAACCCTAATTGGACAAGAATAAGCCTAAAGAGGACGAAAATGACCTAAATGTTCATCCAATGACACAAATCAACTTATTGGATGCACATGATTGGTTAAAAACCCTAATTGGACAAGAATAAGACTAGGGAGGACGAAAATGACCTAAATGTTCCTCCAATGACACAAACACACCTATTGGATGCACAAGATTGGTTAAAAACCCTAATTAGATAAGAATACGCCTTGGGAGGACGAAAATGACCTAAATGTTCCTCCAATGACACAAATGAACTTATTGGATGCATAAGGTTGGTTAAAAACCCTAATTGGACAAGAATAAGCCTAGGGAGGACGAAAATGACCTAAATGTTCAACCAATGACACAAATGAACTTATTGGATGCACAAGATTGGTTAAAAACCCTAATTGGACAAGAATAAGCCTAGGGAGGACGAAAATGACCGAAATGTTCGTCCAATGACACAAACACACCTATTGGATGCACAAGATTGCATAAAAACCCTAATTGGACAAGAATAAGACTAGGGAGGACGAAAATGACCTAAATGTTCCTCCAATGACACAAATGAACTTATTGAATGCACAAGATTGGTTAAAAACCCTAATTGGAAAAGAATAAGCCTAGGGAGGACGAAAATGACCTAAATGTTCATCCAATGATACAAATCAACTTATTGGATGCACAAGATTGCATAAAAACCCTAATTGGACAAGAATAAGACTAGGGAGGACGAAAATGACCAAAATGTTAATCCAATGACACAAACAAACCTATTGGATGCACAAGATTGGTTTAAAACCCTAATTGGACAAGAATAAGCCTAGGGAGGACGAAAATGACCAAAATGTTCGTCCAATGACACAAACACACCTATTGGATGCACAAGATTGCATAAAAACCCTAATTGGACAAGAATAAGACTAGGGAGGACGAAAATGACCTAAATGTTCCTCCAATGACACAAATGAACTTATTGAATGCACAAGATTGGTTAAAAACCCTAATCGGACAAGAATAAGCCTAGGGAGGACGAAAATGACCTAAATGTTCGTCCAATGACACAAACACACCTATTGGATGCAAAAGATTGCATAAAAACCCTAATTGGACAAGAATAAGACTAGGGAGGACGAAAATGACCTAAATGTTCCTCCAATGACACAAATGAACTTATTGGATGCACAAGGTTGGTTAAAAACCCTAATTGGACAAGAATAAGCCTAGGGAGTACGAAAATGACCTAAATGTTCAACCAATGACACAAATGAACTTATTGGATGCACAAGGTTGGTTAAAAACCCTAATTGCAAAAGAATAAGCCTAGAGAGGACGAAAAATGACCTAAATATTCGTCCAATGAAACAAACACACCTATTGGATGCACAAGATTCAATAATATCCCTAATTGGAGAAGAATAAGACTAGGGAGGACGAAAATGACCTAAATGTTCCTCCAATGACACAAACACACCTATTGGATGCACAAGATTGCATAAAAACCCTAATTGGACAAGAATAAGACTAGGGAGGACGAAAATGACCTAAATGTTCCTCCGATGACACAAATGAACTTATTGGATGCACAAGGTTGGTTAAAAACCCTAATTAGACAAGAATAAGCCGAGGGAGGACGAAAATGACCTAAATGTTCAACCAATGACACAAATGAACTTATTGGATGCACAAGATTGGTTAAAAACCCTAATTGGACAAGAATAAGCCTAGGGAGGACGAAAATGACCTAAATGTTCGTCCAATGACACAAACACACCTATTGGATGCACAAGATTGCATAAAAACCCTAATTGGACAAGAATAAGACCACGTAGGACGAAAATGACCTAATTGGTCCTCAAATGACACAAATGAACTTATTGGATGCACAAGGTTGGTTAAAACCCCTAATTGGGCAAGAATAAGCCTAGGGAGGATGAAAATGACCTAAATGTTCAACCAATGACACAAATTAACTTATTGGATGTACAAGGTTGGTTAAAAACCCTAATTGGACAAGAATAAGCCTAGGGGGGACGAAAATGACCTAAATGTTCGTCCAATGACACAAACACACCTATTGGATGCACAAGATTGCATAAAAACCCTAATTGGACAAGAATAAGACTAGGGATGACGAAAATGACCTAAATGTTCCGCCAATGACACAAACACACCTATTGGATGCACAAGATTGGTTAAAAACCCTAATTGGACAAGAATAAGCCTAGGGAGGACGAAAATGACGAAAATGTTCGTCCAATGACACAAACACACCTATTGGATGCACAAGATTGCATAAAAACCCTAATTGGACAAGAATAAGACTAGGGAGGACGAAAATGACCTAAATGTTCATCCAATGACACAAATGAACTTATTGGATGCACAAGATTGGTTAAAAACCCTAATTGGACAAGAATAAGCATAGGGAGGACGAAAATGACCTAAATGTTCGTCCAATGACACAAACCCACATATTGGATGCACAAGATTGCTTAAAACCCTAATTGGACAAGAATAAGACTAGGGAGGACGAAAATGACCTAAATTTTCATCCAATGACACAAATGAACTTATTGGATGCACAAGATTGGTTAAAAACCCTAATTGGACAAGAATAAGCCTAGGGAGGACGAAAATGACCTAAATGTTCGTCCAATGACACAAACACACCTATTGGATGCACAAGATTGCATAAAAAACCGTAATTGGACAAGAATAAGACTATGGAGAACAAAAATGACCTAAATGTTCCTCCAATGACACAAACACACCTATTGGATGCACAAGATTGGTTAAAAACCCTAATTGGACAAGAATAAGCCTAGGGAGGACGAAAATGACCTAAATGTTCCTCCAATGACACAAATACACCTATTGAATGCACAAGATTGCATAAAAACCCTAATTGGACAAGAATAAGACAAGGGAGGACGAAAATGACCTAAATGTTCCTCCAATGACAGAAATGCACTTATTGGAAGCACAAGATTGGCTAAAAACCCTAATTGGACAAGAATAAGACTAGGGAGGACGAAAATGACCTAAATGTTCCTCTAATGACACAAACACACCTATTGGATGCACAAGATTGGTTAAAAACCCTAATTGGACAAGAATAAGCCTAGGGAGGACGAAAATGACCAAAATGTTCGTCCAATGACACAAACACACCTATTGGATGCACAAGATTGCATAAAAACCCTAATTGGACAAGAATAAGACTAGGGAGGACGAAAATGACCTAAATGTTCCTCCAATGACACAAATGAACTTATTGGATGCACAAGGTTGGTAAAAAACCCTAATTGGACAAGAATAAGCCTAGGGAGGACGAAAATGACCTAAATGTTCCTCCAATGATACAAATGAACTTATTGGATGCACAAGATTGGATAAAAACCCTAATTGGACATGAATAAGCCTAGGGAGGACGAAAATGACCTAAATGTTCTTCCAATGACACAAATGAACTTATTGGATGCACAAGATTGGTTAAAAACCCTAATTGGACAAGAATAAGTCTAGGGAGGACGAAAATGACCTAAATGTTCCTCCAATGACACAAATGCACTTATTGGATGCACAAGATTGGCTAAAAACCCTAATTGGACAGGAATAAGCCTAGGGAGGACGAAAATGACCTAAATGTTCATCCAATGACACAAATGAACTTATTGGATGCACAAGATTGGTTAGAAACTCTAATTGGAAAAGATTAAGCCTAGGGAGGACGAAAATGACCTAAATGTTCATCCAATGACACAAATCAACTTATTGGATGCACGTGATTGGTTAAAAACCCTAATTGGACAAGAATAAGACTAGGGAGGTCGAAAATGACCTAAATGTTCCTCCAATGACACAAACACACCTATCGGATGCACAAGATTGGTTAAAAACCCTAATTGGACAAGAATACGCCTAGGGAGGACGAAAATGACCTAAATGTTCGTCCAATGACACAAACACACCTATTGGATGCACAAGATTGCATAAAAACCCTAATTGGACAAAAATAAGACTAAAGAGGACGAAAATGACCTAAATGTTCCTCCAATGATACAAATGAACTTATTGGATGCACAAGATTGGATAAAAACCCTAATTGGACAGGAATAAGGCTAGGGAGGACGAAAATGACCTAAATGTTCATCCAATGACACAAATGAACTTATTGGATGCACAAGAATGGTTAAAAACCCTAATTGGACAAGAATAAGCCTATGGAGGACGAAAATGACCTAAATGTTCGTCCAATGACACAAACACACGTATTGGTTGCACAAGATTTCATAAAAACCCTAATTGGACAAGAATAAGACTAGGGAGGACGAAAATGACCGAAATGTTTCTCCAATGACACAAACATACCTATCGGATGCACAAGATTGGTAAAAAACCCTAATTGGATAAGAATACGCCTAAGGAGGACGAAAATGACCTAAATGTTCGTCCAATGACACTAACACACCTATTGGATGCAAAAGATTGCATAAAAACCCTAATTGGACAAGAATAAGACTAGGGAGGACGAAAATGACCTAAATGTTCCTCCAATGACACAAATGAACTTATTGGATGCACAAGGTTGGTTAAAAACCCTAATTGGACAAGAATAAGCCTAGGGAGGACGAAAATAACCTAAATGTTCAACCAATATCACAAATGAACTTATTGGATGCACAAGATTGGTTAAAAACCCTAATTGGACAAGAATAAGCCTAGGGAGGACGAAAATGACCTAAATGTTCGTCCAATGACACAAACACACCTATTGGATGCACAAGATTGCATAAAAAACCGTAATTGGACAAGAATAAGACTATGGAGAACAAAAATGACCTAAATGTTCCTCCAATGACACAAACACACCTATTGGATGCACAAGATTGGTTAAAAACCCTAATTGGACAAGAATAAGCCTAGGGAGGACGAAAATGACCTAAATGTTCCTCCAATGACACAAATGAACTTATTGGATGCACAAGATTGGCTAAAACCCCTAATTGGACAAGAATCAGCCTAGGGAGGACGAAAATGACCTAAATGTTCATCCAATGACACAAATGAACTTATTGGATGCACAAGGTTGGTTAAAAACCCTAATTGGACAAGAATAAGCCTAGGGACGACGAAAATGACCTAAATGTTCGTCCAACACCTATTGGATGCACAAGATTGCATAAAAACCCTAATTGGACAAGAATAAGACTAGGGAGGACGAAAATGACCTAAATGTTCCTCCAATGACACAAACACACCTATTGGATGCACAAGATTGGTTAAAAACCCTAATTAGATAAGAATACGTCTAGGGAGGACGAAAATGACCTAAATGTTCGTCCAATGACACAAACACACCTATTGGATGCACAAGATTGCATAAAAACCCTAATTGGACAAGAATAAGACTAGGGAGGACGAAAATGACCTAAATGTTCCTCCAATGACACAAACACACCTATTGGATGCACAAGATTGCATAAAAACCCTAATTGGACAAGAATAAGACTAGGGAGGACGAAAATGACCTAAATGTTCATCCAATGACACAAATGAAATTATTGGATGCACAAGATTGGTTAAAAACCCTAATTGGACAAAAATAAGTCTAGGGAGGACGAAAATGACCTAAATGTTCGTCCAATGACACAAACACACCTATTGGATGCACAAGATTGCATAAAAACCCTAATTGGACAAGAATAAGACTAGGGAGGACGAAAATGACCTAAATGTTCATCCAATGACACAAATGAACTTATTGGATGCACAAGATTGGTTAAAAACCCTAATTGGACAAGAATAAGCCTAGGGAGGACGAAAATGACCTAAATGTTCGTCCAATGACACAAACACATTTATTGGATGCACAAGATTGCATAAAAACCCTAATTGGACAAGAATAAGACTAGGGAGGACGAAAATGACCTAAATGTTCCTGTAATGACACAAACACACCTATTGGATTCACAAGATTGCATAAAAACCCTAATTGGACAAGAATAAGACTAGGGAGGACGAAAATGACCTAAATGTTCCTGTAATGACACAAACACACCTATTGGATTCACAAGATTGCATAAAAACCCTAATTGGACAAGAATAAGACTAGGGAGGACGAAAATGACCTAAATGTTCATCCAATGACACAAATGAACTTATTGGATGCACAAGATTGGTTAAAAACCCTAATTGGCCAAGAATAAGCCTAGGGAGGACGAAAATGACCAAAATGTTCGTCCAATGACACAAACACACCTATTGGATGCACAAGATTGCATAAAAACCCTAATTGGACAAGAATAAGACTAGGGAGGACGAAAATGACCTAAATGTTCCTCCAATGACACAAATGAACTTATTGGATGCACAAGGTTGGTAAAAAACCCTAATTGGACAAGAATAAGCCTAGGGAGGACGAAAATGACCTAAATGTTCCTCCAATGATACAAATGAACTTATTGGATGCATAAGATTGGATAAAAACCCTAATTGGACATGAATAAGCCTAGGGAGGACGAAAATGACCTAAATGTTCATCCAATGACACAAATGAACTTATTGGATGCACAAGATTGGTTAAAAACCCTAATTGGACAAGAATAAGTCTAGGGAGGACGAAAATGACCTAAATGTTCCTCCAATGACACAAATGCACTTATTGGATGCACAAGGTTGGTTAAAAACCCTAATTGGACAAGAATAAGCCTAGGGAGGACGAAAATAACCTAAATGTTCAACCAATGACACAAATGAACTTATTGGATGCACAAGATTGGTTAAAAACCCTAATTGGACAAGAATAAGCCTAGGGAGGACGAAAATGACCTAAATGTTCGTCCAATGACACAAACACACCTATTGGATGCACAAGATTGCATAAAAAACCGTAATTGGACAAGAATAAGACTATGGAGAACAAAAATGACCTAAATGTTCCTCCAATGACACAAACACACCTATTGGATGCACAAGATTGGTTAAAAACCCTAATTGGACAAGAATAAGCCTAGGGAGGACGAAAATGACCTAAATGTTCCTCCAATGACACAAATACACCTATTGAATGCACAAGATTGCATAAAAACCCTAATTGGACAAGAATAAGACAAGGGAGGACGAAAATGACCTAAATGTTCCTCCAATGACAGAAATGCACTTATTGGAGGCACAAGATTGGCTAAAAACCCTAATTGGACAGGAATAAGCCTAGGGAGGACGAAAATGACCTAAATGTTCCTCCAATGATACAAATGAACTTATTGGATGCACAAGATTGGATAAAAACCCTAATTGGACATGAATAAGCCTAGGGAGGACGAAAATGACCTAAATGTTCATCCAATGACACAAATGAACTTATTGGATGCACAAGATTGGTTAAAAACCCTAATTGGACAAGAATAAGTCTAGGGAGGACGAAAATGACCTAAATGTTCCTCCAATGATACAAATGAACTTATTGGATGCACAAGATTGGATAATAACCCTAATTGGACATGAATAAGCCTAGGGAGGACGAAAATGACCTAAATGTTCATCCAATGACACAAATGAACTTATTGGATGCACAAGGTTGGTAAAAAACCCTAATTGGACAAGAATAAGCCTAGGGAGGACGAAAATGACCTAAATGTTCCTCCAATGATACAAATGAACTTATTGGATGCACAAGATTGGATAAAAACCCTAATTGGACATGAATAAGCCTAGGGAGGACGAAAATGACCAAAATGTTCGTCCAATGACACAAATGAACTTATTGGATGCACAAGATTGGTTAAAAACCCTAATTGGACAAGAATAAGTCTAGGGAGGACGAAAATGACCTAAATGTTCCTCCAATGACACAAATGCACTTATTGGATGCACAAGATTGGCTAAAAACCCTAATTGGACAGGAATAAGCCTAGGGAGGACGAAAATGACCTAAATGTTCATCCAATGACACAAATGAACTTATTGGATGCACAAGATTGGTTAAAAACCCTAATTGGACAAGAATAAGCCTAAGGAGGACGAAAATGACCTAAATGTTCATCCAATGACACAAATCAACTTATTGGATGCACATGATTGGTTAAAAACCCTAATTGGACAAGAATAAGACTAGGGAGGACGAAAATGACCTAAATGTACCTCCAATGACACAAACACACCTATTGGATGCACAAGATTGGTTAAAAACCCTAATTGGACAAGAATACGACACAAATGAACTTATTGGATGCACAAGATTGGATAAAAACCCTAATTGGACAGGAATAAGCCTAGGGAGGACGAAAATGACCTAAATGTTCATCCAATGACACAAATGAACTTATTGGATGCACAAGATTGGTTAAAAACCCTAATTGGACAAGAATAAGCCTAAGGAGGACGAAAATGACCTAAATGTTCTTCCAATGACACAAACACACCTATTGGATGCACAAGATTGCATAAAAACCCTAACTGGACAAGAATAAGACTAGGGAGGACGAAAATGACCTAAATGTTCCTCCAATGACACAAACACACCTATTGGATGCACAAGATTGCATAAAAACCCTAATTGGACAAGAATAAGCCTAGGGAGGACGAAAATGACCTAAATGTTCATCCAATGACACAAATAAACATATTGGATGCACAAGATTGGTTAAAAACCCTAATTGGACAAGAATAAGACTAGTGAGGACGAAAATGACCTAAATGTTCATCCAATGACACAAATGAACTTATTGGATGCACAAGATTGGTTAAAAACCCTAATTGGACAAGAATAAGCCTAGGGAGGACGAAAATGACCTAAATGTTCATCCAATGACACAAATGAACTTATTGGATGCACAAGATTGGTTAAAAACCCTAATTGGACAAGAATAAGCCTAGGGAGGACGAAAATAACCTAAATGTTCAACCAATGACACAAATGAACTTATTGGATGCACAAGATTGGTTAAAAACCCTAATTGGACAAGAATAAGCCTAGGGAGGACGAAAATGACCTAAATGTTCGTCCAATGACACAAACACACCTATTGGATGCACAAGATTGCATAAAAAACCGTAATTGGACAAGAATAAGACTATGGAGAACAAAAATGACCTAAATGTTCCTCCAATGACACAAACACACCTATTGGATGCACAAGATTGGTTAAAAACCCTAATTGGACAAGAATAAGCCTAGGGAGGACGAAAATGACCTAAATGTTCCTCCAATGACACAAATACACCTATTGAATGCACAAGATTGCATAAAAACCCTAATTGGACAAGAATAAGACAAGGGAGGACGAAAATGACCTAAATGTTCCTCCAATGACAGAAATGCACTTATTGGAAGCACAAGATTGGCTAAAAACCCTAATTGGACAAGAATAAGACTAGGGAGGACGAAAATGACCTAAATGTTCCTCTAATGACACAAACACACCTATTGGATGCACAAGATTGGTTAAAAACCCTAATTGGACAAGAATAAGCCTAGGGAGGACGAAAATGACCAAAATGTTCGTCCAATGACACAAACACACCTATTGGATGCACAAGATTGCATAAAAACCCTAATTGGACAAGAATAAGACTAGGGAGGACGAAAATGACCTAAATGTTCCTCCAATGACACAAATGAACTTATTGGATGCACAAGGTTGGTAAAAAACCCTAATTGGACAAGAATAAGCCTAGGGAGGACGAAAATGACCTAAATGTTCCTCCAATGATACAAATGAACTTATTGGATGCATAAGATTGGATAAAAACCCTAATTGGACATGAATAAGCCTAGGGAGGACGAAAATGACCTAAATGTTCATCCAATGACACAAATGAACTTATTGGATGCACAAGATTGGTTAAAAACCCTAATTGGACAAGAATAAGTCTAGGGAGGACGAAAATGACCTAAATGTTCCTCCAATGACACAAATGCACTTATTGGATGCACAAGATTGGCTAAAAACCCTAATTGGACAGGAATAAGCCTAGGGAGGACGAAAATGACCTAAATGTTCATCCAATGACACAAATGAACTTATAGGATGCACAAGATTGGTTAGAAACTCTAATTGGAAAAGATTAAGCCTAGGGAGGACGAAAATGACCTAAATGTTCATCCAATGACACAAATCAACTTAATGGATGCACGTGATTGGTTAAAAACCCTAATTGGACAAGAATAAGACTAGGGAGGACGAAAATGACCTAAATGTTCCTCCAATGACACAAACACACCTATCGGATGCACAAGATTGGTTAAAAACCCTAATTGGACAAGAATACGCCTAGGGAGGACGAAAATGACCTAAATGTTCGTCCAATGACACAAACACACCTATTGGATGCACAAGATTGCATAAAAACAATAATTGGACAAAAATAAGACTAAAGAGGACGAAAATGACCTAAATGTTCCTCCAATGATACAAATGAACTTATTGGATGCACAAGATTGGATAAAAACCCTAATTGGACAGGAATAAGGCTAGGGAGGACGAAAATGACCTAAATGTTCATCCAATGACACAAATGAACTTATTGGATGCACAAGAATGGTTAAAAACCCTAATTGGACAAGAATAAGCCTATGGAGGACGAAAATGACCTAAATGTTCGTCCAATGACACAAACACACGTATTGGTTGCACAAGATTGCATAAAAACCCTAATTGGACAAGAATAAGACTAGGGAGGACGAAAATGACCTAAATGTTCCTCCAATGACACAAACATACCTATCGGATGCACAAGATTGGTTAAAAACCCTAATTGGATAAGAATACGCCTAGGGAGGACGAAAATGACCTAAATGTTCGTCCAATGACACTAACACACCTATTGGATGCAAAAGATTGCATAAAAACCCTAATTGGACAAGAATAAGACTAGGGAGGACGAAAATGACCTAAATGTTCCTCCAATGACACAAATGAACTTATTGGATGCACAAGGTTGGTTAAAAACCCTAATTGGACAAGAATAAGCCTAGGGAGGACGAAAATAACCTAAATGTTCAACCAATGACACAAATGAACTTATTGGATGCACAAGATTGGTTAAAAACCCTAATTGGACAAGAATAAGCCTAGGGAGGACGAAAATGACCTAAATGTTCATCCAATGACACAAACACACCTATTGAATGCACAAGATTGGTTAAAAACCCTAATTGGACAAGAATAAGCCTAGGGAGGACGAAAATGACCTAAATGTTCGTCCAATGACACAAACACACCTATTGGATGCACAAGATTGCATAAAAACCCTAATTGGACAAGAATAAGCCTAGTGAGGACGAAAATGACCGAAATGTTCATCCAATGACACAAATGAACTTATTGGATGCACAAGATTGGTTAAAAACCCTAATTGTAAAAGAATAAGCCAAGGGAAGACGAAAATGACCTAAATGTTCATCCAATGACACAAATGAACTTATTGGATGCACAAGATTGGTTAAAAACCCTAATTGGACAAGAAAAAGCCTAGGGAGGACGAAAATGACCTAAATGTTCATCCAATGACACAAATGAACTTATTGGATGCACAAGATTGGTTAAAAACCCTAATTGGACAAGAATAAGCCTAGGGAGGACGAAAATGACCTAAATGTTCGTCCAATGACACAAACACACCTATTGGATGCACTAGATTGCATAAAAATCCTAATTGGACAAGAATAAGACTAGGGAGGACGAAAATGACCTAAATGTTCGTCCAATGACACAAACACACCTATTGGATGCACAAGATTGCATAAAAACCCTAATTGGACAAGAATAAGACTAGGGAGGACAAAAATGACCTAAATGTTCATCCAATGAAACAAATGAACTTATTGGATGCACAAGATTGGTTAAAACCCTAATTGGACAAGAATAAGACTAGGGAGGACGAAAATGACCTAAATGTTCATCCAATGACACAAACACACATATTGGATGCAAAAGATTGCTTAAAACCCTAATTGGACAAGAATAAGACTAGGGAGGACGAAAATGACCTAAATGTTCATCCAATGACACAAATGAACTTATTGGATGCACAAGATTGGTTAAAAACCCTAATTGGACAAGAATAAGCCTAGGGAGGACGAAAATGACCTAAATGTTCGTCCAATGACACAAACACACCTATTGGATAAACAAGATTGCATAAAAACCCTAATTGGACAAGAATAAGACTAGGGAGGACGAAAATGACCTAAATGTTCATCCAATGACACAAATGAACTTATTGGATGCACAAGATTGGTTAAAAACCCTAATTGGACAAGAATAAGCCTAGGGAGGACGAAAATGACCTAAATGTTCGTCCAATGACACAAACACACCTATTGGATGCACAAGATTGCATAAAAACCCTAATTGGACTAGAATAAGACTAGGGAGGACGAAAATGACTTAAATGTTCATCCAATGACACAAATGAACTTATTGTATGCACAAGATTTGTTAAGAGCCCTAATTGGACAAGAATAAGCATAGGGAGGACGAAAATTACCTAAATGTTCATCCAATGACACAAACACACATATTGGATGCACAAGATTGCTTAAAACCCTAATTGGACAAGAATAAGACTAGGGAGGACGAAAATGACCTAATTGTTCCTCCAATGACACAAACACACCTATTGGATGCACAAGATTGCATAAAAACCCTAATTCGACAAGAATAAGACTAGGGAGGACGAAAATGACCTAAATGTTCCTCCAATGACACAAACACACCTATTGGATGCACAAGATTGCTTAAAACCCTAATTGGACAAGAATAAGACTAGGGATGACGAAAATGACCTAAATGTTCATCCAATGACACAAATGAACTTATTGGATGCACAAGATTGGTTAAAAACCCTAATTGGACAAGAATAAGCCTAGGGTGGACAAAAATGAGCTAAATGTTCGTCCAATGACACAAACACAGCTATTGGATGCACAAGATTGCCTAAAAACCCTAATTGGACAAGAATAAGCCAAGGGAGGACGAAAATGACCTAAATGTTCATCCAATGACACAAATGAACTTATTGGATGCACAAGATTGGTTAAAAACCCTAATTGGACAAGAATAAGCCTAGGGAGGACGAAAATGACCTAAATGTTCGTCCAATGACACAAACACTCCTATTGGATGCACAAGATTGCATAAAAACCCTAATTCGACAAGAATAAGACTAGGGAGGACGAAAATGACCTAAATGTTCATCCAATCACACAAATGAACTTATTGGATGCACAAGATTGGTTAAAAACCCTAATTGGACAAGAATAAGCCTAGGGAGGACGAAAATGACCTAAATGTTCGTCCAATGACACAAACACACCTATTGGATGCACAAGATTGCATAAAAACCCTAATTTGATAAGAATAAAACTAGGGAGGACGAAAATGACCTAAATGTTCATCCAATGACACAAACACACCTAATAGGACAAGAATAAGACTTGGGAGGACGAAAATGACCTAAATGTTCATCCAATGACACAAATGAACTTATTGGATGCACAAGATTGGTTAAAAACCCTAATTGGACAAGAATAAGCCTAGGGAGGACGAAAATGACCTAAATGTTCGTCCAATGACACAAACACACCTATTGGATGCACAAGATTGCATAAAAACCCTAATTGGACATTAATAAGACTAGGGAGGACGAAAATGACCTAAATGTTCCTCCAATGACACAAACACACCTATTGGATGCACAAGATTGCATAAAAACCCTAATTGGACAAGAATAAGACTAGGGAGGACGAAAATGACCTAAATGTTCGTCCAAGGACACAAACACACCTATTGGATGCACAAGATTGCATCAAAACCCTAATTGGAAAAGAATAAGCCTAGGGAGGACGAAAATGACCAAAATGTTCATCCAATGACACAAATGAACTTATTGGATGCACAAGATTGGTTAAAAACCCTAATTGGACAAGAATAAGCCTAGGGAGGACGAAAATGACCTAAATGTTCATCCAATGACACAAATGAACTTATTGGATGCACAAGATTGGTTAAAAACCCTAATTGGACAAGAATAAGCCTAGGGAGGACGAAAATGACCTAAATGTTCGTCCAATGATACAAACACACATATTGGATGCACAAGATTGCTTAAAACCCTAATTAGACAAGAATAAGACTATGGAGGACGATAATGACCTAAATGTTCATCCAATGACACAAATGAACTTATTGGATGCACAAGATTGGTTAAAAACCCTAATTGGACAAGAATAAGCCTAGGGAGGACGAAAATGACCTAAATGTTCATCCAATGACACAAATGAACTTATTGGATGCACAAGATTGGTTAAAAACCCTAATTGGACAAGAATAAGCCTAGGGAGGACGAAAATAACCTAAATGTTCATCCAATGACACAAATGAACTTATTGGATGCACAAGATTGGTTAAAAACCCTAATTGTACAAGAATAAGCCTAGGGAGGACGAAAATGACCTAAATGTTCATCCAATGACACAAATGAACTTATTGGATGCACAAGATTGGTTAAAAACCCTAATTGGACAAGAATAAGCCTAGGGAGGACGAAAATGACCTAAATGTTCGTCCAATGACACAAACACATCTATTGGATGCACAAGATTGCATAAAAACCCTAATTGGACAAGAATAAGACTAGGGAGGACGAAAATGACCTAAATGTTCCTCCAATGATACAAATGAACTTATTGGATGCACAAGGTTGGTTAAAAACCCTAATTGGACAAGAATAAGCCTAGGGAGGACGAAAATGACCTAAATGTTCGTCCAATGACACAAACACACCTATTGGATGCACAAGATTGCATAAAAACCCTAATTGGACAAGAATAAGCCTAGGGAGGACGAAAATGACCTAAATGTTCGTCCAATGACACAAACACACCTATTGGATGCACAAGATTGCATAAAAACCCTAATTGCACAAGAATAAGCCTAGGGAAGACAAAAATGACCTAAATGTTCATCCAATGACACAACTGAACTTATTAAATACACAAGATTGGTTAAAAACCCTAATTGGACAAGAATAAGCATAAGGAGGACGAAAATGACCTAAATGTTCATCCAATGACTCAAATGAACCTATTGGATGCACAAGATTGGTTAAAAACCCTAATTGGACAAGAATAAGCCTAGGGAGGACGAAAATGACCTAAATGTTCATCCAATGACACAAATTAACTTATTGGATGCAGAAGATTGGTTAAAAACCATAATTGGACAAGAATAAGCATAGGGAGGACGAAAATGACCTAAATGTTCAGCCAATGACACAAACACACATATTGGATGCACAAGATTGCTTAAAACCCTAATTGGACAAGAATAAGACTAGGGAGGACGAAAATGACCTAAATGTTCATCCAATGACACAAATGAACTTATTGGATGCACAAGATTGGTTAAAAACCCTAATTGGACAAGAATAAGCCTAGGGAGGACGAAAATGACCTAAATGTTCATCCAATGACACAAATGAACTTATTGGATGCACAAGATTGGTTAAAAACCCTAATTGGACAATAATATGCCTAGGGAGG
>JBBPBR010000133.1:1890580-1974285 GCA_037974775.1 Cicer pinnatifidum | reverse complement strand
CCCTAATTGGACAAGAATAAGCCTAGGGAGGACGAAAATGACCTAAATGTTCATCCAATGACACAAATGAACTTATTGGATGCACAAGATTGGTTAAAAACCCTAATTGGACAATAATATGCCTAGGGAGGGCGAAATGACCTAAATGTTCGTCCAATGACACAAACACACCTATTGGATGCACAAGATTACATTAAAACCCTAATTGGACAAGAATAAGACTAGGGAGGATGAAAATGACCTAAATGTTTATCCAATGACACAAACACACCTATTGGATGCACAAGATTGGTTAAAAACCCTAATTGGACAAGAATAATCCTAGGGAAGACGAAAATGACCTAAATGTTCATCCAATGACACAAATGAACTTATTGGATGCACAAGATTGGTTAAAAACCCTAATTGGACAAGAATAAGCATAGGGAGGACGAAAATGACCTAAATGTTCGTCCAATGACACAAACACACATATTGGATGCACATGATTGCTTAAAACCCTAATTGGACAAGAATAAGACTAGGGAGGACGAAAATGACCTAAATGTTCATCCAATGACACAAGTGAACTTATTGGATGCACAAGATTGGTTAAAAACCCTAATTGGACAAGAATAAGCCTAGGGAGGACGAAAATGACCTAAATGTTCATCCAATGACACAAATGAACTTATTGGAAGCACAAGATTGGTTAAAAACCCTAATTGGACAAGAATAAGCCTAGGGAGGGCGAAAATGACCTAAATGTTCGTCCAATGACACAAACACACCTATTGGATGCACAAGATTGCATAAAAACCCTAATTGGACAAGAATAAGACTAGGGAGGACGAAAATGACCTAAATGTTCATCCAATGACACAAATGAACTTATTGGATGCACAAGATTGGTTAAAAACCCTAATTGGACAAGAATAAGCCTAGGGAGGACGAAAATGACCTAAATGTTCGTCCAATGACACAAACACACCTATTGGATGCACAAGATTGCATAAAAACCCTAATTGGACAAGAATAAGACTAGGAAGGACGAAAATGACCTAAATGTTCGTCCAATGACACAAATGAACTTATTGGATGCACAAGATTGGTTAAAAACCCTAATTGGACAAGAATAAGCATAGAGAGGACGAAAATGACCTAAACGTTCATCCAATGACACAAACCCACATATTGGATGCACAAGATTGCTTAAAACCCTAATTGGACAAGAATAAGACTAGGGAGGACGAAAATGACCTAAATGTTCATCCAATGACACAAATGAACTTATTGGATGCACAAGATTGGTTAAAAACCCTAATTGGACAAGAATAAGCCTAGGGAGGACGAAAATGACCTAAATGTTCGTCCAATGACACAAACACACCTATTGGATGCACAAGATTGGATAAAAAACCCTAATTGGACAAGAATAAGACTAGGGAGGACGAAAATGACCTAAATGTGCATCCAATGACACAAATGAACTTATTGGATGCACAAGATTGGTTAAAAACCCTAATTGGACAAGAATAAGACTAGGGAGGACGAAAATGACCTAAATGTTCCTCCAATGACACAAACACACCTATTGGATGCACAAGATTGCCTAAAACCCTAATTGGACAAGAATAAGACTAGGGAGGACGAAAATGACCTAAATGTTGATCCAATGACACAAATGAACTTATTGGATGCACAAGATTGGTTAAAAACCCTAATAGGACAAGAATAAGCATAGGGAGGAAGAAAATTACCTAAATGTTCATCCAATGACACAAACACACCTATTGGATGCACAAGATTGCATAAAATCACTAATTGGACAAGAATAAGACTAGGGAGGACGAAAATGACCTAAATGTTCCTCCAATGACACAAACACACCTATTGGATGCACAAGATTGGTTAAAAACCCTAATTGGACAAGAATAAGCCTAGGGAGGACGAAAATGACCTAAATGTTCCTCCAATGACACAAACACACCTATTGAATGCACAAGATTGCATAAAAACCCTAACTGGACAAGAATAAGACTAGGGAGGACGAAAATGACCTAAATGTTCCTCCAATGACACAAATGCACTTATTGGATGCACAAGATTGGCTAAAAACCCTAATTGGACAGGAATAAGCCTAGGGAGGACGAAAATTACCTAAATGTTCATCCAATGACACAAATGAACTTATTGGATGCACAAGATTGGTTAAAAACCCTAATTGGACAAGAATAAGCCTAAGGAGGACGAAAATGACCTAAATGTTCATCCAATGACACAAATCAACTTATTGGATGCACATGATTGGTTAAAAACCCTAATTGGACAAGAATAAGACTAGGGAGGACGAAAATGACCTAAATGTTCCTCCAATGACACAAACACACCTATTGGATGCACAAGATTGGTTAAAAACCCTAATTGGACAAGAATACGCCTAGGGAGGACGAAAATGACCTAAATGTTCGTCCAATGACACAAACACACCTATTGGATGCACAAGATTGCATAAAAACCCTAATTGGACAAGAATAACACTAGGGAGGACGAAAATGACCTAAATGTTCATCCAATGACACAAATGAACTTATTGGATGCAGAAGATTGGTTAAAAACCCTAATTGGAAAAGAATAAGCCTAGGGAGGACGGAAATGACCTAAAAGTTCGTCCAATGACACAAACACACCTATTGGATGCACAAGATTGCATAAAAACCCTAATTGGACAAGAATAAGCCTAGGGAGGACGAAAATGACCTAAATGTTCTTCCAATGACACAAATCAACTTATTGGATGCACATGATTGGTTAAAAACCCTAATTGTACAAGAATGAGCCTAGGGAGGACGAAAATGACCTAAATGTTCAACCAATGACACAAATGAACTTATTGGATGCACAAGGTTGGTTAAGAACCCTAATTGGACAAGAATAAGCCTAGGGAGGACGAAATTGACCTAAATGTTCAACCAATGACACAAATGAACTTATTGGAAGCACAAGATTGGTTAAAAACCCTAATTGGACAAGAATAAGCCTAGGGAGGACGAAAAGGACCTAAATGTTCGTCCAATGACACAAACACACCTATTGGATGAACAAGATTGCATAAAAACCCTAATTGGACAAGAATAAGACTAGGGAGGACGAAAATGACCTAAATGTTCCTCTAATGACACAAACACACCTATTGGATGCACAGGATTGGTTAAAAACCCTAATTGGACAAGAATAAGCCTAGGGAGGACGAAAATGACCAAAATGTTCGTCCAATGACACAAACACACCTATTGGATGCACAAGATTGCATAAAAACCCTAATTGGACAAGAATAAGACTAGGGAGGACGAAAATGACCTAAATGTTCCTCCAATGACACAAATGAACTTATTGGATGCACAAGGTTGGTAAAAAAACCCTAATTGGACAAGAATAAGCCTAGGGAGGACGAAAATGACCTAAATGTTCCTCCAATGATACAAATGAACTTATTGGATGCACAAGATTGGATAAAAACCCTAATTGGACATGAATAAGCCTAGGGAGGACGAAAATGACCTAAATGTTCATCCAATGACACAAATGAACTTATTGGATGCACAAGATTGGTTAAAAACCCTAATTGGACAAGAATAAGTCTAGGGAGGACGAAAATGACCTAAATGTTACTCCAATGACACAAATGCACTTATTGGATGCACAAGATTGGCTAAAAACCCTAATTGGACAGGAATAAGCCTAGGGAGGACGAAAATGACCTAAATGTTCATCCAATGACATAAATCAACTTATTGGATGCACATGATTGGTTAAAAACCCTAATTAGACAAGAATAAGACTAGGGAGGACGAAAATGACCTAAATGTTCCTTCAATGACACAAACACACCTATTGGATGCACAAGATTGGTTAAAAACCCTAATTGGACAAGAATACGCCTAGGGAGGACGAAAATGACCTAAATGTTCGTCCAATGACACAAACACACCTATTGGATGCACAAGATTGCATAAAAACCCTAATTGGACAAGAATAAGACTAGGGAGGACGAAAATGACCTAAATGTTCATCCAATGACACAAATGAACTTATTGGATGCAGAAGATTTGTTAAAAACCCTAATTGGAAAAGAATAAGCCTAGGGAGGACGGAAATGACCTAAATGTTCGTCCAATGACACAAACACACCAATTGGATGCACAAGATTGCATAAAAACCCTAATTGGACAAGAATAAGCCTAGGGAGGACGAAAATGACCTAAATGTTCTTCCAATGACACAAATCAACTTATTGGATGCACATGATTGGTTAAAAACCCTAATTGTACAAGAATGAGCCTAGGGAGGACGAAAATGACCTAAATGTTCAACCAATGACACAAATGAACTTATTGGATGCAGAAGATTGGTTAAAAACCCTAATTGGAAAAGAATAAGCTTAGGGAGGACGGAAATGACCTAAATGTTCGTCCAATGACACAAACACACCTATTGAATGCACAAGAATGCATAAAAACCCTAATTGGACAAGAATAAGACTAGGGAGGACGAAAATGACCTAAATGTTCCTCCAATGACACAAATGAACTTATTGGATGCACAAGGTTGGTTAAAAACCCTAATTGGACAAGAATAAGCCTAGGGAGGACGAAAATGACCTAAATGTTCAACCAATGACACAAATGAACTTATTGGATGCACAAGATTGGTTAAAAACCCTAATTGGACAAGAATAAGCCTAGGGAGGATGAACATGACCTAAATATTCATCGAATGACACAAATGAACTCATTGGATGCACAAGATTGGTTAAAAACCCTAATTGGACAAGAATAAGCCTAGGGAGGACGAAAATGACCTAAATGTTCGTCCAATGACACAAACACACCTATTGGATGCACAAGATTGCATAAAAACCCTAATTGGACAAGAATAAGCATAGGGAGGACGAAAATGACCAAAATGTTCATCCAATGACACAAATGAACTTATTGGATGCACAAGATTGGTTGAAAACCCTAATTGGACAAGAATAAGCCTAGGGAGGACGTAAATGACCTAAATGTTCCACCAATGACACAAATGAACTTATTGGATGCACAAGGTTGGTTAAAAACCCTAATTGGACAAGAATAAGCCTAGGGAGGACGAAAATGACCTAAATGTTCAACCAATGACACAAATGAACTTATTGGATGCACAAGGTTAGTTAAAAACCCTAATTGAACAAGAATAAGCCTAGGGAGGATGAAAATGACCTAAATGTTCATCCAATAACACAAATGAACTTATTGGATGCACAAGATTGGTTGAAAACCCTAATTGGACAAGAATAAGCCTAGGGAGGACGTAAATGACCTAAATGTTCCACCAATGACACAAATGAACTTATTGGATGCACAAGATTGGTTAAAAACCCTAATTGGACAAGAATAAGCCTAGGGAGGACGAAAATGACCTAAATGTTCGTCCAATGACACAAATGAACTTATTGGATGCACCAGATTGGCTAAAAACCCTAATTGGACAAGAATAAGCCAAGGGAGGACGAAAATGACCTAAATGTTCATCCAATGACACAAATGAACTTATTGGATGCACAAGATTGGTTAAAAACTCTAATTGGACAAGAATAAGCCTTGGGAGGACGAAAATGAGCTAAATGTTCGTCCAATGACACAAACAGACCTATTGGATGCACAAGATTGCATAAAAACCCTAATTGGACAAGAATAAGACTAGGGAGGACGAAAATGACCTAAATATTCCTCCAATGACACAAATGAACTTATTGGATGCACAAGGTTGGTTAAAAACCCTAATTGGACAAGAATAACCCTAGGGAGGACGAAAATGACCTAAATGTTCAACCAATGACACAAATGAACTTATTGGATGCACAAGATTGGTTAAAAACCCTAATTGGACAAGAATAAGCCTAGGGAGGACGAAAATGACCTAAATGTTCGTCCAATGACACAAACAAACTTATTGGATGCACAAGATTGGTTAAAAACCCTAATTGGACAAGAATAAGCCTAGGGAGGACGAAAATGACCTAAATGTTCATCCAATGACACAAATGAACTTATTGGATGCACAAGATTGGTTAAAACCCTAATTGGAGAAGAATAAGCCTAGGGAGGACGAAAATGACCTAAATGTTCATCCAATGACACAAATGAACTTATTGGATGCACAAGATTGGTTAAAAACCCTAATTGGAAAAGAATAAGCCTAGGGAGGACGAAAATGACCTAAATGTTCGTCCAATGACACAAACACACCTATTGGATGCACAAGATTGCATAAAAACCCTAATTGGACAAGAATAAGACTAGGGAGGACTAAAATGACCTAAATGTTCCTCCGATGACACAAATGAACTTATTGGATGCACAAGGTTGGTTAAAAACCCTAATTGGACAAGAATAAGCCAAGGGAGGACGAAAATGACCTAAATGTTTAGCCAATGACACAAATGAACTTATTGGATGCACAAGATTGGTTAAAAACCCTAATTGGACAAGAATAAGCCTAGGGAGGACGAAAATGACCTAAATGTTCGTCCAATGACACAAACACACCTATTGGATGCACAAGATTGCATAAAAACCCTAATTGGATAAGAATAAGACTAGGGAGGACGAAAATGACCTAAATGTTCCTCCAATGACACAAACACACCTATTGGATGCACAAGATTGGTTAAAAACCCTAATTGGACAAGAATAAGCCTAGGGAGGACGAAAATGACCTAAATGTTCGTCCAATGACACAAACACACCTATTGGATGCACAAGATTGCATAAAAACCTTAATTGGACAAGAATAAGACTAGGGAGGACGAAAATGACTTAAATGTTCCTCCAATAACACAAATGAACTTATTGGAGGCACAAGATTGGCGAAAAACCCTAATTGGACAAGAATAAGCCTAGGGAGGACGAAAATGACCTAAATGTTCATCCATCGACACAAATGAACTTATTGGATGCACAAGATTGGTTAAAAACCCTAAATGGACAAGAATAAGCCTAGGGAGGACGAAAATGACCTAAATGTTCATCCAATGACACAAATCAACTTATTGGATGCACATGATTGGTTAAAAACCCTAATTGGACAAGAATAAGCCTAGGGAGGACGAAAATGACCTAAATGTTCAACCAATGACACAAATGAACTTATTGGATGCACAAGATTGGTTAAAAACCCTAATTGGACAAGAATAAGCCTAGGGAGGACGAAAATGACCTAAATGTTCGTCCAATGACAAAAACACACCTATTGGATGCACAAGATTGCATAAAAACCCTAATTGGACAAGAATAAGACTAGGGAGGACGAAAATGACCTAAATGTTCCTCCAATGACACAAACACACCTATTGGATGCACAAGATTGCAAAAAAACCTTAATTGGACAAGAATAAGACTAGGGAGGACGAAAATGACCTAAATGTTCATCCAATGACACAAATGAACTTATTGGATGCACAAGATTGGTTAAAAACCCTAATTGGACAAGAATAAGACTAGGGAGGACGAAAATGACCTAAATGTTCCTCCAATGACACAAACACACCTATTGGACGCACAAGATTGCATAAAAACCCTTATTGGATAAGAATAAGACTAGGGAGGACGTAAATGACCTAAATGTTCCACCAATGACACAAATGAACTTATTGGATGCACAAGGTTGGTTAAAAACCCTAATTGGACAAGAATAAGCCTAGGGAGGACGAAAATGACCTAAATGTTCAACCAATGACACAAATGAACTTATTGGATGCACAAGATTGGTTAAAAACCCTACTTGGACAAGAATAAGCCTAGGGAGGACGAAAATGACCTAAATGTTCATCCAATGACACAAATGAACTTATTGGATGCAAAAGATTGGTTAAAAACCCTAATTGGACAAGAATAAGCATAGGGAGGACGAAAATGACCTAAATGTTCCACCAATCACACAAATGAACTTATTGGATGCACAAGGTTGGTTAAAAACCCTATTTGGACAAGAATAAGCCTAGGGAGGACGAAAATGACCTAAATGTTCATCCAATGACACAAATGAACTTATTGGACGCACAAGATTGGTTAAAAACCCTAATTGGACAAGAATAAGCCTAGGGAGGACGAAAATGACCTAAATGTTCAACCAATGACACAAATGAACTTATTGGATGCACAAGATTGGTTAAAAACCCTAATTGGACAAGAATAAGCCTTGGGAGGACGAAATTGACCTAAATGTTCATCCAATGACACAAATGAACTTATTGGATGCACAAGATTGGTTAAAAACCCTAATTGGACAAGAATAAGCCTAGGGTGGACGAAAATGACCTAAATGTTTATCCAATGACACAAATGAACTTATTGGATGCACAAGATTGGTTTAAAACCCTAATTGGACAAGAATAAGCCTAGGGAGGACGAAAATGACCTAAATGTTCATCCAATGACACAAATGAACTTATTGGATGCACAAGATTTGTTGAAAAGCCTAATTGGACAAGAATAAGCCTAGGGAGGACGAAAATGACCTAAATGTTCATCCAATGACACAAATGAACTTATTGGATGCACAAGATTGGTTAAAAACCCTAATTGGACAAGAATAAGCCTAGGGAGGACGAAAATGACCTAAATGTTCGTCCAATGACACAAACACACCTATTGGATGCACAAGATTGCGTAAAAACCCTAATTGGACAAGAATAAGACTAGGGAGGACGAAAATGTCCTAAATGTTCATCCAATGACATAAATGAACTTATTGGATGCACAAGATTGGTTAAAAACCCTAATTGGACAAGAATAAGCATAGGGAGAACGAAAATGACCTAAATGTTCGTCCAATGACACAAACCCAAATATTGGATGCACAAGATTGCTTAAAACCCTAATTGGAAAAGAATAAGCCTAGGGAGGACGAAAATGACCTAAATGTTCATCCAATGACACAAATGAACTTATTGGATGCACAAGATTGGTTAAAAACCCTAATTGGACAAGAATAAGCCTAGGGAGGACGAAAATGACCTAAATGTTCGTCCAATGACACAAACACACCTATTGGATGCACAAGATTGCATAAAAACCCTAATTGGACATTAATAAGACTAGGGAGGACGAAAATGACCTAAATGTTCCTCCAATGACACAAACACACCTATTGGATGCACAAGATTGCATAAAAACCCTAATTGGACAAGAATAAGACTAGGGAGGACGAAAATGACCTAAATGTTCATCCAATGATACAAAAGAACTTATTGGATGCACAAGATTGGTTAAAAACCCTAATTGGACAAGAATAAGCATAGGGAGGACGAAAATGACCTAAACGTTCATCCAATGACACAAACCCACATATTGGATGCACAAGATTGCTTAAAACCCTAAATTGGACAAGAATAAGACTAGGGAGGAAGAAAATGACCTAAAAGTTCATCCAATGACACAAATGAACTTATTGGATGCACAAGATTGGTTAAAAACCCTAATTGGACAAGAATAAGCCTAGGGAGGACGAAAATGACCTAAATGTTCGTCCAATGACACAAACACACCTATTGGATGCACAAGATTGCATAAAAACCCTAATTGGACAAGAATAAGACTAGGGAGGACGAAAATGACCTAAATGTTCCTCCAATGACACAAACACACCTATTGGATGCACAAGATTGCATAAAAACCTAATTCGACAAGAATAAGACTAAGGACGACGAAAATTACCTAAATGTTCATCCAATGACACAAATGAACTTATTGGATGCACAAGATTGGTTAAAAACCCTAATTGGACAAGAATAAGCCTAGGGAGGACGAAAATGACCTAAATGTTCGTCCAATGACACAAACACACCTATTGGATGCACAAGATTGCATAAAAACCCTAATTGGACAAGAATAAGACTAGGGAGGACGAAAATGACCTAAATGTTCCTCTAATGACACGAACACTCCTATTGGATGCACAAGATTGCATAAAAACCCTAATTCGACAAGTATAAGACTAGGGAGGACGAAAATGACCTAAATGTTCCTCCAATGACACAAACACACCTATTGGATGCACAAGATTGCATAAAAACCCTAATTGGACAAGAATAAGACTTGGGAGGACGAAAATGACCTAAATGTTCATCCAATGACTCAAATGAACTTATTGGATGCACAAGATTGGTTAAAAACCCTAATTGGCCAAGAATAAGCCTAGGGAGGACGAAAATGACCTAAATGTTCGTCCAATGACACAAACACACCTATTGGATGCACAAGATTGCATAAAAACCCTAATTGGACAAGAATAAGACTAGGGAGGACGAAAATGACCTAAATGTTCCTCCAATGACACAAACACACCTATTGGATGCACAAGATTGCATAAAAACCCTAATTCGACAAGAATAAGACTAGGGAGGACGAAAATGACCTAAATGTTCCTCCAATGACACAAACACACCTATTGGATGCACAAGATTGCATAAAAACCCTAATTCAGCAAGAATAAGACTAGGGAGGACGTAAATGACCTAAATGTTCCACTAATGACACAAATGAACTTATTGGATACACAAGGTTGGTTAAAAACCCTAATTGGACAAGAATAAGCCTAGGGAGGACGAAAATGACCTAAATGTTCAACCAATGACACAAATGAACTTATTGGATGCACAAGATTGGTTAAAAACCCTAATTGGACAAGAATAAGCCTAGGGAGGACGAAAATGACCTAAATGTTCGTCCAATGACACAAACACACCTCTTGGATGCACAAGATTGCATAAAAACCCTAATTGGACAAGAATAAGACTAGGGAGGACGTAAATGACCTAAATGTTCCACCAATGACACAAATGAACTTATTGGATGCACAAGGTTGGTTAAAAACCCTAAATAGACAAGAATAAGCCTAGGGAGGACGAAAATGACCTAAATGTTCAACCAATGACACAAATGAACTTATTGGATGCACAAGATTGGTTAAAAACCCTAATTGGACAAGAATAAGCCTAGGGAGGACGAAAATGACCTAAATGTTCGTCCAATGACACAAACACACCTATTGGATGCACAAGATTGCATAAAAACCATAATTGGACAAGAATAAGCCTAGGGAGGACGAAAATGACCTAAATGTTCATCCAATGACACAAATGAACTTATTGGAAGCACAAGATTGGTTAAAAACCCTAATTGGACAAGAATAAGCCTAGGGAGGACGAAAATGACCTAAATGTTCGTCCAATGACACAAACACACCTATTGGATGCACAAGATTACATAATACCCTAATTGGACAAGAATAAGCCTAGGGAGGACGAAAATGACCTAAATGTTCATCCAATGACACAAATGAACTTATTGGATGCACAAGATTGGTTAAAAACCCTAATTAGACAAGAATAAGACTAGGGAGGACGAAAATGACCTAAATGTTCATCCAATGACACAAATGAACTTATTGTATGCACAAGATTGGTTAAAAACCCTAATTGGACAAGAATAAGCCTAGGGAGGACGAAAATGACCTAAATGTTCGTCCAATGACACAAACACACCCATTGGATGCACAAGATTGCATGAAAACCATAATTGGACAAGAATAAGACTAGGGAGGACGTAAATGACCTAAATGTTCCACCATTGACACAAATGAACTTATTGGATGCACAAGGTTGGTTAAAAACCCTAATTGGACAAGAATAAGCCTAGGGAGGACGAAAATGACCTAAATGTTCAACCAATGACACAAATGAACTTATTGGATGCACAAGGTTGGTTAAAAACCCTAATTGAACAAGAATAAACCTAGGGAGGACGAAAATGACCTAAATGTTCGTCCAATGACAAAAATACACCAATTGGATGCACAAGATTGCATAAAAACCCTAATTGGACAAGAATAATCCTAGGGAGGACGAAAAAGACCTAAATGTTCGTCCAATGACACAAACACACCTATTGGATGCACAAGATTACATAATACCCTAATTGGACAAGAATAAGCCTAGGGAGGACGAAAATGACCTAAATGTTCATCCAATGACACAAATGAACTTATTGGATGCACAAGATTGGTTAAAACCCTAATTGGACAAGAATAAGCCTAGGGAGGACGAAAATGACCTAAATGTTCATCCAATGACACAAATGAACTTATTGGATGCACAAGATTGGTTAAAAACCCTAATTGGACAAGAATAAGCCTAGGGAGTACAAAAATGACCTAAAAGTTCGTCCAATGACACAAACACACCTATTGGATGCACAAGATTGCATAAAAACCCTAATTGGACAAGAATAAGACTAGGGAGGACGAAAATGACCTAAATGTTCCTCCAATGACACAAATGAACTTATTGGATGCACAAGGTTGGTAAAAAACCCTAATTGGACAAGAATAAGCCTAGGGAGGACGAAAATGACCTAAATGTTCGTCCAATGACACAAACACACCTATTGGATGAACAAGATTGCATAAAAACCCTAATTGGACAAGAATAAGACTAGGGAGGACGAAAATGACCTAAATGTTCCTCTAATGACACAAACACACCTATTGGATGCACAAGATTGGTTAAAAACCCTAATTGGACAAGAATAAGCCTAGGGAGGACGAAAATGACCAAAATGTTCGTCCAATGACACAAACACACCTATTGGATGCACAAGATTGCATAAAAACCCTAATTGGACAAGAATAAGACTAGGGAGGAGGAAAATGACCTAAATGTTCCTCCAATGACACAAATGAACTTATTGGATGCACAAGGTTGGTAAAAAACCCTAATTGGACAAGAATAAGCCTAGGGAGGACGAAAATGACCTAAATGTTCCTCCAATGATACAAATGAACTTATTGGATGCACAAGATTGGATAAAAACCCTAATTGGACATGAATAAGCCTAGGGAGGACGAAAATGACCAAAATGTTCGTCCAATGACACAAATGAACTTATTGGATGCACAAGATTGGTTAAAAACCCTAATTGGACAAGAATAAGTCTAGGGAGGACGAAAATGACCTAAATGTTCCTCCAATGACACAAATGCACTTATTGGATGCACAAGATTGGCTAAAAACCCTAATTGGACAGGAATAAGCCTAGGGAGGACGAAAATGACCTAAATGTTCATCCAATGACACAAATGAACTTATTGGATGCACAAGATTGGTTAGAAACTCTAATTGGAAAAGATTAAGCCTAGGGAGGACGAAAATGACCTAAATGTTCATCCAATGACACAAATCAACTTATTGGATGCACATAATTGGTTAAAAACCCTAATTGGACAAGAATAAGACTAGGGAGGACGAAAATGACCTAAATGTTCCTCCAATGACACAAACACACCTATCGGATGCACAAGATTGGTTACAAACCCTAATTGGACAAGAATACGCCTAGGGAGGACGAAAATGACCTAAATGTTCGTCCAATGACACAAACACACCTATTGGATGCACAAGATTGCATAAAAACCCTAATTGGACAAAAATAAGACTAAAGAGGACGAAAATGACCTAAATGTTCCTCCAATGATACAAATGAACTTATTGGATGCACAAGATTGGATAAAAACTCTAATTGGACAGGAATAAGGCTAGGGAGGACGAAAATGACCTAAATGTTCATCCAATGACACAAATGAACTTATTGGATGCACAAGAATGGTTAAAAACCCTAATTGGACAAGAATAAGCCTATGGAGGACGAAAATGACCTAAATGTTCGTCCAATGACACAAACACACGTATTGGTTGCACAAGATTGCATAAAAACCCTAATTGGACAAGAATAAGACTAGGGAGGACGAAAATGACCTAAATGTTCCTCCAATGACACAAACATACCTATCGGATGCACAAGATTGGTTAAAAACCCTAATTGGATAAGAATACGCCTAGGGAGGACGAAAATGACCTAAATGTTCGTCCAATGACACTAACACACCTATTGGATGCACAAGATTGCATAAAAACCCTAATTGGACAAGAATAAGACTAGGGAGGACGAAAAAGACCTAAATGTTCCTCCAATGACACAAATAAACTTATTGGATGCACAAGGTTGGTTAAAAACCCTAATTGGACAAGAATTAGCCTAGGGAGGACGAAAATGAACTAAATGTTCGTCCAATGACACAAACACACCTATTGGATGCACAAGATTGCATAAAAACCCTAATTGGACAAGAATAAGACTAGGAAGGACGAAAATGACCTAAATGTTCCTCCAATGACACAAATGCACTTATTGGATGCACAAGATTGGCTAAAAACCCTAATTGGACAGGAATAAGCCTAGGGAGGACGAAAATGACCTAAATGTTCATCCAATGACACAAATGAACTTATTGGATGCACAAGATTGGTTAAAAACCCTAATTGGACAAGAATAAGCCTAGGGAGGACGAAAATGACCTAAATGTTCTTCCAATGACACAAATCAACTTATTGGATGCATATGATTGGTAAAAAACCCTAATTGGACAAGAATGAGCCTAGGGAGGACGAAAATGACCTAAATGTTCATCCAATGACACAAATGAACTTATCGGACGCAGAAGATTGGTTTAAAACCCTAATTGGGAAAGAATAAGCTTAGGGAGGACGGAAATGACCTAAATGTTCGTCCAATGACACAAACACACCTATTGAATGCACAAGATTGCATAAAATCCCTAATTGGACAAGAATAAGACTAGGGAGGACGAAAATGACCTAAATGTTCCTCCAATGACACAAATGAACTTATTGGATGCACAAGGTTGGTTAAATACCCTAATTGGACAAGAATAAGCCTAGGGAGGACGAAAATGACCTAAATGTTCAACCAATGACACAAATGAACTTATTGGATGCACAAGATTGGTTAAAAACCCTAATTGGACAAGAATAAGCCTAGGGAGGACGAAAATGACCTAAATGTTCGTCCAATGACACAAACACACGTATTGGATGCACAAGATTGCATAAAAACCCTAATTGGACAAGAATAAGACTAGGGAGGACGAAAATGACCTAAATGTTCATCCAATGACACAAATGAACTTATTGGATGCACAAGATTGGTTAAAAACCCTAATTGGACAAGAATAAGCCTAAGGAGGATGAAAATGACCTAAATGTTCATCCAATGACAAAAACACACCTATTGGATGCACAAGATTGCATAAAAACCCTAATTGGACAAGAATAAGACTAGATAGGACGAAAATGACCTAAATGTTCATCCAAAGACACAAATGAACTTATTGAATGCACAAGATTGGTTAAAAACCCTAATTGGACAAGAATAAGCCTAGGGAGGACGAAAATGACCTAAATGTTCGTCCAATGACACAAACACACCTATTGGATGCACAAGATTGCATAAAAACCCTAATTGGACAAGAATAAAACTAGGGAGGACGAAAATGACCTAAATGTTCCTACAATGACACAAACACACCTATTGGATGCATAAGATTGCATAAAAACCCTAATTGGACAAGAATAAGACTAGGGAGGACGAAAATGACCTAAATCTTCCTCCAGTGACACAAACACACCTATTGGATGCACAAGATTGCATAAAAACCCTAATTGGACAAGAATAAAACTAAGGATGACGAAAATGACCTAAATGTTCATCCAATGACACAAATGAACTTATTGGATGCACAAGATTGGTTAAAAACCCTAATTGGACAAGAATAAGCCTAGGGAGGACGAAAATGACCTAAATGTTCATCCAATGACACAAACACACCTATTGGATGCACAAGATTGTTTACAAACCCTAATTGGACAAGAATAAGCCTAGGGAGGACGAAAATGACCTAAATGTTCATCCAATGACACAAATGAACATATTGGATGCACAAAATTGGTTAAAAACCCTAATTGGACTAGAATAAGCTTAGGGAGGACGAAAATGACCTTAATGTTCATCCAATGACACAAACACACCTATTGGATGCACAAGATTGTTTAGAAACCCTAATTGGACAAGAATAAGCCTTGGGAGGACGAAAATGACCTAAATGTTCATCCAATGACACAAATGAACTTATTGGATGCACAAGATTGGTTAAAAACCCTAATTGGACAAGAATAAGCCTAGGGAGGTCGAAAATGACCTAAATGTTCATCCAATGACACAAATGAACTTATTGGATGCACAAGATTGGTTAAAAACCCTAATTGGACAAGAATAAGCCTAGAGAGGACGAAAATGACCTAAATGTTCATCCAATGACACAAATGAACTTATTGGATGCACAAGATTGGTTGAAAACCCTAATTGGACAAGAATAAACCTAGGGATGACGAAAATGACCAAAATGTTCATCCAATGACACAAATGAACTTATTGGATGCACAAGATTGGTTAAAAACCCTAATTGAACAAGAATAAGCCTAGGGAGGACGAAAATGACCTAAATGTTCGTCCAATGACACAAACACACATATTGGATGCACAAGATTGCTTAAAACCCTAATTGGACAAGAATAAGACTACGGAGGACGAAAATGACCTAAATGTTCAACCAATGACACAAATGAACTTATTGGATGCACAAGATTGGTTAAAAACCCTAATTGGACAAGAATAAGCCTAGGGAGGACGAAAATGACCTAAATGTTCGTCCAATGAGACAAACACACATATTGGATGCACAAGATTGCTTAAAACCCTAATTGGACAAGAATAAGACTACGGAGGACGAAAATGACCTAAATGTTCATCCAATGACACAAATGAACTTATTGGATGCACAAGATTGGTTAAAAACCCTAATTGGACAAGAATAAGCCTAGGGAGGACGAAAATGACCTAAATGTTCGTCCAATGACACAAACACACCTATTGGATGCACAAGATTGCATAAAAACCCTAATTGGACATTAATAAGACTAGGGAGGACGAAAATGACCTAAATGTTCCTCCAATGACACAAACACACCTATTGGATGCACAAGATTGCATAAAAACCCTAATTGGACAAGAATAAGACTAGGGAGGACGAAAATGACCTAAATGTTCATCGAATGACACAAATGAACTTATTGGATGCACAAGATTTGTTAAAAAACCTAATTGGACAAGAATAAGCCTAGGGAGGACGAAAATGACCTAAATGTTCAACCAATGACACAAATGAACTTATTGGATGCACAAGATTGGTTAAAAACCCTAATTGGACAAGAATAAGCCTAGGGAGGACGAAAATGACCTAAATGTTCGTCCAATGACACAAACACACCTATTGGATGCACAAGATTGCATAAAAACCCTAAATGGACAAGAATAAAACTTGGGAGGACGCAAATGACCTAAATGTTCCACCAATGACACAAATGAACTTATTGGATGCACAAGGTTTGTTAAAAACCCTAATTGGACAAGAATAAGCCTAGGGAGGACGAAAATGACCTAAATGTTCAACCAATGACACAAATGAACTTATTGGATGCACAAGATTGGTTAAAAACCCTAATTGGACAAGAATAAGCCTATGGAGGACGAAAATGACCTAAATGTTCAACCAATGACACAAATGAACTTATTGGATGCACTAGATTGCATAAAAACCCTAATTGGACAAGAATAAGCCTAGGGAGGACGAAAATGACCTAAATGTTCGTCCAATGACACAAATGAACTTATTGGATCCACAAGATAGGTTAAAAACCCTAATTGGACAAGAATAAGCCTAGGGAGGATGAAAATGACCTAAATGTTCAACCAATTACACAAATGAACTTATTGGATGCACAACATTGCATAAAAACCCTAATTGGACAAGAATAAGCCTAGGGAGGACGAAAATGACCTAAATGTTCATCCAATGACACAAATGAACTTATTGGATGCACAAGATTGGTTAAAAACCCTAATTGGACAAGAATAAGCCTAGGGAGGACGAAAATGACCTAAATGTTCATCCAATGACACAAACACACCTATTTGATGCACAAGATTGGTTAGAAACCGTAATTGGACAAGAATAAGCCTAGGAAGGACGAAAATGACCTAAATGTTAATCCAATGACACAAATGAACTTATTGGATGCACAAGATTGGTAAAAAACCCTAATTGGACAAGAATAAGCCGAGGGAGGACGAAAATGACCTAAATGTTCATCCAATGACACAAACACACCTATTGGATGCACAAGATTGGTTAAAAACCCTAATTGGACAAGAATAAGCCTAGGGAGGACGAAAATGACCTAAATGTTCATCCAATGACACAAATGAACTTATTGGATGCACAAGATTGGTTAAAAACCCTAATTGGACAAGAATAAGTCTAGGGAGGACGAAAATGACCTAAATGTTCCTCCAATGACACAAATGCACTTATTGGATGCACAAGATTGGCTAAAAACCCTAATTGGACAGGAATAAGCCTAGGGAGGACGAAAATGACCTAAATGTTCATCCAATGACACAAATGAACTTATTGGATGCACAAGGTTGGTAAAAAACCCTAATTGGACAAGAATAAGCCTAGGGAGGACGAAAATGACCTAAATGTTCCTCCAATGATACAAATGAACTTATTGGATGCACAAGATTGGATAAAAACCCTAATTGGACATGAATAAGCCTAGGGAGGACGAAAATGACCTAAATGTTCTTCCAATGACACAAATGAACTTATTGGATGCACAAGATTGGTTAAAAACCCTAATTGGACAAGAATAAGTCTAGGGAGGACGAAAATGACCTAAATGTTCCTCCAATGACACAAATGCACTTATTGGATGCACAAGATTGGCTAAAAACCCTAATTGGACAGGAATAAGCCTAGGGAGGACGAAAATGACCTAAATGTTCATCCAATGACACAAATGAACTTATTGGATGCACAAGATTGGTTAGAAACTCTAATTGCAAAAGATTAAGGCTAGGGAGGACGAAAATGACCTAAATGTTCATCCAATGACACAAATCAACTTTTTGGATGCACATGATTGGTTAAAAACCCTAATTGGACAAGAATAAGACTAGGGAGGACGAAAATGACCTAAATGTTCCTCCAATGACACAAACACACCTATCGGATGCACAAGATTGGTTAAAAACCCTAATTGGACAAGAATACGCCTAGGGAGGACGAAAATGACCTAAATGTTCGTCCAATGACACAAACACACCTATTGGATGCACAAGATTGCATAAAAACCCTAATTGGACAAAAATAAGACTAAAGAGGACGAAAATGACCTAAATGTTCCTCCAATGATACAAATGAACTTATTGGATGCACAAGATTGGATAAACACCCTAATTGGACAGGAATAAGGCTAGGGAGGACGAAAATGACCTAAATGTTCATCCAATGACACAAATGAACTTATTGGATGCACAAGAATGGTTAAAAACCCTAGGGAGGACGAAAATGAACTAAATGTTCGTCCAATGACACAAACACACCTATTGGATGCACAAGATTGCATAAAAACCCTAATTGGACAAGAATAAGACTAGGAAGGACGAAAATGACCTAAATGTTCCTCCAATGACACAAATGCACTTATTGGATGCACAAGATTGGCTAAAAACCCTAATTAGACAGGAATAAGCCTAGGGAGGACGAAAATGACCTAAATGTTCATCCAATGACACAAATGAACTTATTGGATGCACAAGATTGGTTAAAAACCCTAATTGGACAAGAATAAGCCTAGGGAGGACGAAAATGACCTAAATGTTCTTCCAATGACACAAATCAACTTATTGGATGCACATGATTGGTAAAAAACCCTAATTGGACAAGAATGAGCCTAGGGAGGACGAAAATGACCTAAATGTTCATCCAATGACACAAATGAACTTATCGGACGCAGAAGATTGGTTTAAAACCCTAATTGGAAAAGAATAAGCTTAGGGAGGACGGAAATGACCTAAATGTTCGTCCAATGACACAAACACACCTATTGAATGCACAAGATTGCGTAAAATCCCTAATTGGACAAGAATAAGACTAGGGAGGACGAAAATGACCTAAATGTTCCTCCAATGACACAAATGAACTTATTGGATGCACAAGGTTGGTTAAATACCCTAATTGGACAAGAATAAGCCTAGGGAGGACGAAAATGACCTAAATGTTCAACCAATGACACAAATGAACTTATTGGATGCACAAGATTGGTTAAAAACCCTAATTGGACAAGAATAAGCCTAGGGAGGACGAAAATGACCTAAATGTTCGTCCAATGACACAAACACACGTATTGGATGCACAAGATTGCATAAAAACCCTAATTGGACAAGAATAAGACTAGGGAGGACGAAAATGACCTAAATGTTCCTCCAATGACACAAACATACCTATCGGATGCACAAGATTGGTTAAAAACCCTAATTGGATAAGAATACGCCTAGGGAGGACGAAAATGACCTAAATGTTCGTCCAATGACACTAACACACCTATTGGATGCACAAGATTGCATAAAAACCCTAATTGGACAAGAATAAGACTAGGGAGGACGAAAATGACCTAAATGTTCCTCCAATGACACAAACACACCTATTGGATGCACAAGATTGCAAAAAAACCTTAATTGGACAAGAATAAGACTAGGGAGGACGAAAATGACCTAAATGTTCATCCAATGACACAAATGAACTTATTGGATGCACAAGATTGGTTAAAAACCCTAATTGGACAAGAATAAGACTAGGGAGGACGAAAATGACCTAAATGTTCCTCCAATGACACAAACACACCTATTGGACGCACAAGATTGCATAAAAACCCTTATTGGATAAGAATAAGACTAGGGAGGACGTAAATGACCTAAATGTTCCACCAATGACACAAATGAACTTATTGGATGCACAAGGTTGGTTAAAAACCCTAATTGGACAAGAATAAGCCTAGGGAGGACGAAAATGACCTAAATGTTCAACCAATGACACAAATGAACTTATTGGATGCACAAGATTGGTTAAAAACCCTACTTGGACAAGAATAAGCCTAGGGAGGACGAAAATGACCTAAATGTTCATCCAATGACACAAATGAACTTATTGGATGCAAAAGATTGGTTAAAAACCCTAATTGGACAAGAATAAGCATAGGGAGGACGAAAATGACCTAAATGTTCCACCAATCACACAAATGAACTTATTGGATGCACAAGGTTGGTTAAAAACCCTATTTGGACAAGAATAAGCCTAGGGAGGACGAAAATGACCTAAATGTTCATCCAATGACACAAATGAACTTATTGGACGCACAAGATTGGTTAAAAACCCTAATTGGACAAGAATAAGCCTAGGGAGGACGAAAATGACCTAAATGTTCAACCAATGACACAAATGAACTTATTGGATGCACAAGATTGGTTAAAAACCCTAATTGGACTAGAATAAGCCTAGGGAGGACGAAAATGACCTAAATGTTCCTCCAATGACACAAATGAACTTATTGGATGCACAAGATTGGCTAAAAACCCTAATTGGACAAGAATAAGCCTAGGGAGGACGAAAATGACCTAAATGTTCAACCAATGACACAAATGAACTTATTGGATGCACAAGATTGGTTAAAAACCCTAATTGGACAAGAATAAGCCTAGGGAGGACGAAAATGACCTAAATGTTCGTCCAGTGACACAAACACACCTATTGGATGCACAAGATTGCATAAAATCCCTAATTGGACAAGAATAAGACAAGGGAGGACGAAAATGACCTAAATGTTCCTCCAATGACACAAACACACCTATTGGATGCACAAGATTGCATAAAAACCCTAATTGGACAAGAATAAGACTAGGGAGGACGAAAATGACCTAAATGTTCATCCAATGAAACAAATAAACTTATTGGATGCACAAGATTGGTTAAAAACCCTAATTGGACAAGAATAAGCCTAGGGAGGACGAAAATGACCTAAATGTTCGTCCAATGACACAAACACACCTATTGGATGCACAAGATTGCATAAAAACCCTAATTGGACAAGAATAAGACTAGGGAGGACGAAAATAACCTAAATGTTCATCAAATGACACAAATGAACTTATTGGATGCGCAAGATTGGTTAAAAACCCTAATTGGACAAGAATAAGCCTAGGGAGGACGAAAATGACCTAAATGTTCGTCCAATGACACAAACACACCTATTGGATGCACAAGATTGCATAAAAACCCTAATTGGACAAGAATAAGCCTAGGGTGGACGAAAATGACCTAAATGTTCGTCCAATGACACAAACACACCTATTGGATGCACAAGATTGCATAAAAACCCTAATTGGACAAGAATAAGCCTAGGGAGGACGAAAATGACCTAAATGTTCATCCAATGACACGAATGAACTTATTGGATGCACAAGATTGGTTAAAAACCCTAATTGGACAAGAATAAGCCTAGGGAGGACGAAAATGACCTAAATGTTCGTCCAATGACACAAACACACCTATTGGATGCACAAGATTGCATAAAAACCCTAATTGGACAAGAATAAGACTAGGGAGGACGAAAATGACCTAAATGCTCATCCAATGACACAAATGAACTTATTGAATGCACAAGATTGGTTAAAAACCCTAATCGGACAAGAATAAGCCTAGGGAGGACGAAAATGACCTAAATGTTCGTCCAATGATACAAACACACCTATTGGATGCACAAGATTGCATAAAAACCTTAATTGGACAAGTATAAGACTAGGGAGGACGAAAATGACCTAAATGTTCCTTTAATGACACAAACACACCTATTGGATGCACAAGATTGCATAAAAACCCTAATGCGGCAAGAATAAGACTAGGGAGGATGAAAATGACCTAAATGTTCATCCAATGACACAAATGAACTTATTGGATGCACAAGATTGGTTAAAAACCCTACTTGGACAAGAATAAGCCTAGGGAGGACGAAAATGACCTAAATGTTCGTCCAATGACACAAATACACCTATTGGATGCACAAGATTGGTTAAAAACCCTAATTGGACAAGAATAAGCCTAGGGAGGACGAAAATGACCTAAATGTTCGTCCAATGACACAAACACACCTATTGGATGCACAAGATTGCATAAAAACCCTAATTGGACAAGAATAAGACTAGGGAGGACGAAAATGACCTAAATGTTCCTCTAATGACCCAAACACACCTATCGGATGCACAAGATTGGTTAAAAACCCTAATTGGACAAGAATAAGCCTAGGGAGGACGAAAATGACCAAAATGTTCGTCCAATGACACAAACACACCTATTGGATGCACAAGATTGCATAAAAACCCTAATTGGACAAGAATAAGACTAGGGAGGACGAAAATGACCTAAATGTTCCTCCAATGACTCAAATGAACTTATTGGATGCACAAGGTTGGTTAAAAACCCTAATTGGACAAGAATAAGCCTAGGGAGGACGAAAATGACCTAAATGTTCGTCCAATGACACAAACACACCTATTGGATGCACAAGATTGCATAAAAACCCTAATTGGACAAGAATAAGACTAGGGAGGACGAAAATGACCTAAATGTTCCTCTAATGACACGAACACTCCTATTGGATGCACAAGATTGCATAAAAACCCTAATTCGACAAGTATAAGACTAGGGAGGACGAAAATGACCTAAATGTTCCTCCAATGACACAAACACACCTATTGGATGCACAAGATTGCATAAAAACCCTAATTGGACAAGAATAAGACTTGGGAGGACGAAAATGACCTAAATGTTCATCCAATGGCACAAATGAACTTATTGGATGCACAAGATTGGTTAAAAACCCTAATTGGACAAGAATAAGCCTAGGGAGGACGAAAATGACCTAAATGTTCGTCCAATGACACAAACACACCTATTGGATGCACAAGATTGCATAAAAACCCTAATTGGACAAGAATAAGACTAGGGAGGACGAAAATGACCTAAATGTTCCTCCAAATACACAAACACACCTATTGGATGCACAAGATTGCATAAAAACCCTAATTCGACAAGAATAAGACTAGGGAGGACGAAAATGACCTAAATTTTCCTCCAATGACACGAACACACCCATTGGATGCAAAAGATTGCATAAAAACCCTAATTGGACAAGAATAAGACTAGGGAGGACGTAAATGACCTAAATGTTCCACCAATGACACAAATGAACTTATTGGATGCACAAGATTGGTTAAAAACCCTAATTGGACAAGAATAAGCCTAGGGAGGACGAAAATGACCTAAATGTTCGTCCAATGACACAAACACACCTATTGGATGCACAAGGTTGCATAAAAACCCTAATTGGACAAGAATAAGACTAGGGAGGATGAAAATGGCCTAAATGTTCATCCAATGACACAAATGAACTTATTGGATCCAGAAGATTGGTTAAAAACCCTAATTGGAAAAGAATAAGCCTAGGGAGGACGAAAATGAGCTAAATGTTCGTCCAATGACACAAACAGACCTATTGGATGCACAAGATTGCATAAAAACCCTAATTGGACAAGAATAAGACTAGGGAGGACGAAAATGACCTAAATGTTCCTCCAATGACACAAATGAACTTATTGGATGCACAAGGTTGGTTAAAAACCCTAATTGGACAAGAATAAGCCTAGGGAGGACGAAAATGACCTAAATGTTCGTCCAATGACACAAACACACCTATTGGATGCACAAGATTGCAAAAAAACCCTAATTGGAAAGAATAAGACTAGAGGGGACGAAAATGACCTAAATGTTCCTCCAATGACACAAACACACCTATTGGATGCACAAGATTGGTTAAAAACCCTAATTGGACAAGAATAAGCCTAGGGAGGACGAAAATGACCTAAATGTTTGTCCAATGACACAAACACACATATTGGATGCACAAGATTGCATAAAAACCCTAATTGGACAAGAATAAGACTAGGGAGGACGAAAATGACCTAAATGTTCATCCAATGACACAAATGAACTTATTGGATGCACAAGATTGGTTAAAAACCCTAATTGGACAAGAATAAGCCTAGGGAGGACGAAAATGACCTAAATGTTCGTCCAATGACACAAACACACCTATTGGATCCACAAGATTGCATAAAAACCCTAATTTGACAAGAATAAGATTAGGGAGGACGAAAATGACCTAAATGTTCCTCCAATGACACAAATGAACTTATTGGATGCACAAGGTTGGTTAAAAACCCTAATTGGACAAGAATAAGCCTAGGGAGGACGAAAATGACCTAAATGTTCAACCAATGACACAAATGAACTTATTGGATGCACAAGATTGGTTAAAAACCCTAATTGGACAAGAATAAGCCTACGGAGGACGAAAATGACCTAAATGTTCGTCCCATGACACAAACACACCTATTGAATGCACAAGATTGCATAAAAACCCTAATTGGACAAGAATAAGACTAGGGAGGACGAAAATGACCTAAATGTTCCTCCAATGACACAAATGAACTTATTGGATGCACAAGGTTGGTTAAAAACCCTAATTGGACAAGAATAAGCCTAGGGAGGACGAAAATGACCTAAATGTTCAACCAATGACACAAATGAACTTATTGGATGCACAAGGTTGGTTAAAAACCCTAATTGCACAAGAATAAGCCTAGAGAGGACGAAAATGACCTAAATATTCGTCCAATGACACAAACACACCTATTGGATGCACAAGATTGAATAAAATCCCTAATTGGACAAGAATAAGACTAGGGAGGACGAAAATGACCTAAATGTTCCTCCAATGACACAAACACACCGATTGGATGCACAAGATTGCATAAAAACCCTAATTGGACAAGAATAAGACTAGGGAGGGCGAAAATGACCTAAATGTTCCTCCAATGACACAAACACACCTATTGGATGCACAAGATTGGTTAAAAACCCTAATTGGACAAGAATAAGCCTAGGGAAGACGAAAATGACCTAAATGTTCGTCCAATGACACAAACACACCTATTAGATGCACAAGATTGCATAAAAACCCTAATTGGACAAGAATAAGACTTGGGAGGACGAAAATGACCTAAATGTTCCTCCAATGACACAAATGAACTTATTGGATGCACAAGGTTGGTTAAAAACCCTAATTGGACAAGAATAAGCCTAGGGAGGACGAAAATGACCTAAATGTTCAACCAACGACACAAATGAACTTATTGGATGCCCAAGGTTGGTTAAAAACCCTAATTGGACAAGAATAAGCATAGGGAGGACGAAAATGACCTAAATGTTCGTCCAACGACACAAACACACCTATTGGATGCACAAGATTGCATAAAAACCCTAATTGGACAAGAATAAGACGAGGGAGGACGAAAATGACCTAAATGTTCCTCCAATGACACAAATGAACTTATTGGATGCACAAGGTTGGTTAAAAACCCTAATTGGACAAGAATAAGCCTAGGGAGGACGAAAATGACCTAAATGTTCAACCAATGACACAAATGAACTTATTGGATGCACAAGGTTGGTTAAAAACCCTAATTGCACAAGAATAAGCCTAGCGAGGACGAAAATGACCTAAATGTTCGTCCAATGACACAAACACACCTATTGGATGCACAAGATTGCATAAAAACCCTAGTTGGACAAGAATAAGACTAGGGAGGGCGAAAAAGACCTAAATGTTCCTCCAATGACACAAACACACCTATTGTTTGCACAAGATTGGTTAAAAATCCTAATTGGACAAGAATAAGACTTGGGAGGACGAAAATGACCTAAATGTTCCTCCAATGACACAAATGAACTTATTGGATGCACAAGGTTGGTTAAAAACCCTAATTGGACAAGAATAAGCCTAGGGAGGACGAAAATGACCTAAATGTTCAACCAACGACACAAATGAACTTATTGGATGCCCAAGGTTGGTTAAAAACCCTAATTGGACAAGAATAAGCATAGGGAGGACGAAAATGACCTAAATGTTCATCCAATGACACAAATGAACTTATTGGATGCACAAGATTGGTTAAAAACCCTTATTCGACAAGAATAAACCTAGGGAGGACGAAAATGACCTAAATGTTCATCCAATGACACAAACACACCTATTGGATGCACAAGATTGCATAAAAACCCTAATTGGACAAGAATAAGACTAGGGAGGACGAAAATGACCTAAATGTTTATCCAATGACACAAACACACCTATTTGATGCACAAGATTGGTTAAAAACCCTAATTGGACAAGAATAAGCCTAGGGAGGACGAAAATGACCTAAATGTTCCTCGAATGACACAAACACACCTATTGGATGCACAAGATTGGTTAAAAACCCGAATTGAACAAGAATAAGCCTAGGGAGGATGAAAATGACCTAAATGTCCGTCCAATGACACAAACACACCTATTGGATGCACAAGATTGCATAAAAACCCTAATTGGACAAGAATAAGACTAGGGAGGACGAAAATGACCTAAATGTTCCTCCAATGACACAAATGAACTTATTGGATGCACAAGGTTGGTTAAAAACCCTAATTGGACAAGAATAAGCCTAGGGAGGACGAAAATGACCTAAATGTTCAACCAATGACACAAATGAACTTATTGGATGCACAATGTTGGTTAAAAACCCTAATTGCACAAGAATAAGCCTAGAGAGGACGAAAATGACCTAAATGTTCGTCCAATGACACAAACACACCTATTGGATGCACAAGATTGAATAAAATCCCTAATTGGACAAGAATAAGACTAGGGAGGACGAAAATGACCTAAATGTTCCTCCAATGACACAAACACACCTACTGGATGCACAAGATTGCATAAAAACCCTAATTGGACAAGAAGAAGACTAGGGAGGACGAAAATGACCTAAATGTTCCTCCAATGACACAAATGAACTTATTGGATGCACAAGGTTGGTTAAAAACCCTAATTGGACAAGAATAAGCCTAGGGAGGACGAAAATGACCTAAATGTTCAACCAATGACACAAATGAACTTATTGGATGAACAAGGTTGGTTAAAAACCCTAATTGCACAAGAATAAGCCTAGGGAGGACGAAAATGACCTAAATGTTCGTCCAATGACACAAACACACCTATTGGATGCACAAGATTGAATAAAATCCCTAATTGGACAAGAATAAGACTAGGGAGGACGAAAATGACCTAAATGTTCCTCCAATGACACAAATGAACTTATTGGATGCACAAGGTTGGTTAAAAACCCTAATTGGACAAGAATAAGCCTAGGGAGGACGAAAATGAACTAAATGTTCAACCAATGACACAAATGAACTTATTGGATGCACAAGGTTGGTTAAAAACCCTAATTGGACAAGAATAAGCCTAGGGAGGACGAAAATGACCTAAATGTTCGTCCAATGACACAAACACACATATTGGATGCACAAGATTGCATAAAAACCCTAATTGGACAAGAATAAGACTAAGGAGGACGAAAATGACCTAAATGTTCCTCTAATGACCCAAACACACCTATCGGATGCACAAGATTGGTTAAAAACCCTAATTGGACAAGAATAAGCCTAGGGAGGACGAAAATGACCAAAATGTTCGTCCAATGACACAAACACACCTATTGGATGCACAAGATTGCATAAAAACCCTAATTGGACAAGAATAAGACTAGGGAGGACGAAAATGACCTAAATGTTCCTCCAATGACTCAAATGAACTTATTGGATGCACAAGGTTGGTTAAAAACCCTAATTGGACAAGAATAAGCCTAGGGAGGACGAAAATGACCTAAATGTTCGTCCAATGACACAAACACACCTATTGGATGCACAAGATTGCATAAAAACCCTAATTGGACAAGAATAAGACTAGGGAGGACGAAAATGACCTAAATGTTCCTCCAATGACACAAACACACCTATTGGATGCACAGGATTGGCTAAAAACCCTAATTGGACAAGAATAAGCCTAGGGAGGACGAAAATGACCTAAATGTTCATCCAATGACACAAATGAACTTATTGGATGCACAAGGTTGGTTAAAAACCCTAATTGGACAAGAATAAGCCAAGGGAGGACGAAAATGACCTAAATGTTCGTCCAATGACACAAACACACCTATTGGATGCACAAGATTGCATAAAAACCCTAATTGGACAAGAATAAGCCTAGGGAGGACGAAAATGACCTAAATGTTCTTCCAATGACACAAATCAACTTATTGGATGCACATGATTGGTTAAAAACCCTAATTGTACAAGAATGAGCCTAGGGAGGACGAAAATGACCTAAATGTTCAACCAATGACACAAATGAACTTATTGGATGCAGAAGATTGGTTAAAAACCCTAATTGGAAAAGAATAAGCTTAGGGAGGACGGAAATGACCTAAATGTTCGTCCAATGACACAAACACACCTATTGAATGCACAAGAATGCATAAAAACCCTAATTGGACAAGAATAAGACTAGGGAGGACGAAAATGACCTAAATGTTCCTCCAATGACACAAATGAACTTATTGGATGCACAAGGTTGGTTAAAAACCCTAATTGGACAAGAATAAGCCTAGGGAGGACGAAAATGACCTAAATGTTCAACCAACGACACAAATGAACTTATTGGATGCACAAGGTTGGTTAAAAACCCTAATTCGACAAGAATAGGCCTAGGGAGGACGAAAATGACCTAAATGTTCGTCCAATGACACAAACACACCTATTGGATGCACAAGATTGCATAAAAACCCTAATTGGACAAGAATAAGACTAGGGAGGACGAAAATGACCTAAATGTTCCTCCAATGACATAAATGAACTTATTGAATGCACAAGATTGGCTAAAAACCCTAATTGGACAAGAATAAGCCTAGGGAGGACGAAAATGACCTAAATGTTCATCCAATGACACAAATGAACTTATTGGATGCACAAGATTGGTTAAAAACCCTAATTGGACAAGAATAAGCCTAGGGAGGGCGAAAATGACCTAATTGTTCGTCCAATGATACAAATGAACTTATTGGATGCACAAGATTGGTTAAAAACCCTAATTGGACAAGAAGAAGCCTAGGGAGGACGAAAATGACCTAAATGTTCATCCAATGACACAAATCAACTTATTGGATGCACAAGATTGGTTAAAAACCGTAATTGGACAAGAATATGCCTAGGGAGGACAAAAATGACCTAAATGTTTTTCCAATGACACAAACACACCTATTGGATGCACAGGATTGAATAAAAACCCTAAATGGACAAGAATAAGACTAGGGAGGACGAAAATGACCTAAATGTTCCTCCGATGACAGAAACACACCTATTGGATGAACAAGATTGCATAAAAACCCTAATTGGACAAGAATAAGACTAGGGAGGACGAAAATGACCTAAATGTTCCTCCAATGACACAAACACACCTATTGGATGCACAAGATTGGTTAAAAACCCTAATTGGACAAGAATAAGCCTAGGGAGGACGAAAATGACCTAAATGTTCCTCCAATGACACAAACACACCTATTGAATGCACAAGATTGCATAAAAACCCTAACTGGACAAGAATAAGACTAGGGAGGACGAAAATGACCTAAATGTTCCTCCAATGACACAAATGCACTTATTGGATGCACAAGATTGGCTAAAAACCCTAATTGGACAGGAATAAGCCTAGGGAGGACGAAAATTACCTAAATGTTCATCCAATGACACAAATGAACTTATTGGATGCACAAGATTGGTTAAAAACCCTAATTGGACAAGAATAAGCCTAAGGAGGACGAAAATGACCTAAATGTTCATCCAATGACACAAATCAACTTATTGGATGCACATGATTGGTTAAAAACCCTAATTGGACAAGAATAAGACTAGGGAGGACGAAAATGACCTAAATGTTCCTCCAATGACACAAACACACCTATTGGATGCACAAGATTGGTTAAAAACCCTAATTGGACAAGAATACGCCTAGGGAGGACGAAAATGACCTAAATGTTCGTCCAATGACACAAACACACCTATTGGATGCACAAGATTGCATAAAAACCCTAATTGGACAAAAATAAGACTAAAGAGGACGAAAATGACCTAAATGTTCCTCCAATGATACAAATGAACTTATTGGATGCACAAGATTGGATAAAAACCCTAATTGGACAGGAATAAGGCTAGGGAGGACGAAAATGACCTAAATGTTCATCCAATGACACAAATGAACTTATTGGATGCACAAGAATGGTTAAAAACCCTAATTGGACAAGAATAAGCCTATGGAGGACGAAAATGACCTAAATGTTCGTCCAATGACACAAACACACGTATTGGTTGCACAAGATTGCATAAAAACCCTAATTGGACAAGAATAAGACTAGGGAGGACGAAAATGACCTAAATGTTCCTCCAATGACACAAACATACCTATCGGATGCACAAGATTGGTTAAAAACCCTAATTGGATAAGAATACGCCTAGGGAGGACGAAAATGACCTAAATGTTCGTCCAATGACACTAACACACCTATTGGATGCACAAGATTGCATAAAAACCCTAATTGGACAAGAATAAGACTAGGGAGGACGAAAAAGACCTAAATGTTCCTCCAATGACACAAATAAACTTATTGGATGCACAAGGTTGGTTAAAAACCCTAATTGGACAAGAATTAGCCTAGGGAGGACGAAAATGAACTAAATGTTCGTCCAATGACACAAACACACCTATTGGATGCACAAGATTGCATAAAAACCCTAATTGGACAAGAATAAGACTAGGAAGGACGAAAATGACCTAAATGTTCCTCCAATGACACAAATGCACTTATTGGATGCACAAGATTGGCTAAAAACCCTAATTGGACAGGAATAAGCCTAGGGAGGACGAAAATGACCTAAATGTTCATCCAATGACACAAATGAACTTATTGGATGCACAAGATTGGTTAAAAACCCTAATTGGACAAGAATAAGCCTAGGGAGGACGAAAATGACCTAAATGTTCTTCCAATGACACAAATCAACTTATTGGATGCACATGATTGGTAAAAAACCCTAATTGGACAAGAATGAGCCTAGGGAGGACGAAAATGACCTAAATGTTCATCCAATGACACAAATGAACTTATCGGACGCAGAAGATTGGTTTAAAACCCTAATTGGGAAAGAATAAGCTTAGGGAGGACGGAAATGACCTAAATGTTCGTCCAATGACACAAACACACCTATTGAATGCACAAGATTGCATAAAATCCCTAATTGGACAAGAATAAGACTAGGGAGGACGAAAATGACCTAAATGTTCCTCCAATGACCCAAATGAACTTATTGGATGCACAAGGTTGGTTAAATACCCTAATTGGACAAGAATAAGCCTAGGGAGGACGAAAATGACCTAAATGTTCAACCAATGACACAAATGAACTTATTGGATGCACAAGATTGGTTAAAAACCCTAATTGGACAAGAATATGCCTAGGGAGGACGAAAATGACCTAAATGTTCGTCCAATGACACAAACACACCTATTGGATGCACAAGATTGCATAAAAACCCTAATTGGACAAGAATAAGCCTAGGGAGGACGAAAATGACCTAAATGTTCATCCATTGACAAAAATGAACTTATTGGATGCACAAGATTGGTTAAAAACCCTAATTGGACAAGAATAATCCTAGGGAGGACGAAAATGACCTAAATGTTCATCCAATGACACAAATGAACTTATTGGATGCACAAGATTGGTTAAAAACCCTAATTGGACAAGAATAAGCCTAGGGAGGACGAAAATGACCTAAATGTTCATCCAATGACACAAATGAACTTATTCAATGCACAAGATTGGTTAAAAACCCTAATTGGAGAAGAATAAGCCTAGGGAGGACGAAAATGACCTAAATGTTCATCCAATGACACAAATGAACTTATTGGATGCACAAGATTGGTTAAAAACCCTAATTGGACAAGAATAAGTCTAGGGAGGACGAAAATGACCTAAATGTTCCTCCAATGACACAAATGCACTTATTGGATGCACAAGATTGGCTAAAAACCCTAATTGGACAGGAATAAGCCTAGGGAGGACGAAAATGACCTAAATGTTCATCCAATGACACAAATGAACTTATTGGATGCACAAGATTGGTTAGAAACTCTAATTGGAAAAGATTAAGGCTAGGGAGGACGAAAATGACCTAAATGTTCATCCAATGACACAAATCAACTTATTGGATGCACATGATTGGTTAAAAACCCTAATTGGACAAGAATAAGACTAGGGAGGACGAAAATGACCTAAATGTTCCTCCAATGACACAAACACACCTATCGGATGCACAAGATTGGTTAAAAACCCTAATTGGACAAGAATACGCCTAGGGAGGACGAAAATGACCTAAATGTTCGTCCAATGACACAAACACACCTATTGGATGCACAAGATTGCATAAAAACCCTAATTGGACGAAAATAAGACTAAAGAGGACGAAAATGACCTAAATGTTCCTCCAATGATACAAATGAACTTAATTGATGCACAAGATTGGATAAAAACCCTAATTGGACAGGAATAAGGCTAGGGAGGACGAAAATGACCTAAATGTTCATCCAATGACACAAATGAACTTATTGGATGCACAAGAATGGTTAAAAACCCTAATTGGACAAGAATAAGCCTATGGAGGACGAAAATGACCTAAATGTTCGTCCAATGACACAAACACACGTATTGGTTGCACAAGATTGCATAAAAACCCTAATTGGACAAGAATAAGACTAGGGAGGACGAAAATGACCTAAATGTTCCTCCAATGACACAAACATACCTATCGGATGCACAAGATTGGTTAAAAACCCTAATTGGATAAGAATACGCCTAGGGAGGACGAAAATGACCTAAATGTTCGTCCAATGACACTAACACACCTATTGGATGCACAAGATTGCATAAAAACCCTAATTGGACAAGAATAAGACTAGGGAGGACGAAAAAGACCTAAATGTTCCTCCAATGACACAAATAAACTTATTGGATGCACAAGGATGGTTAAAAACCCTAATTGGACAAGAATTAGCCTAGGGAGGACGAAAATGAACTAAATGTTCGTCCAATGACACAAACACACCTATTGGATGCACAAGATTGCATAAAAACCCTAATTGGACAAGAATAAGACTAGGAAGGACGAAAATGACCTAAATGTTCCTCCAATGACACAAATGCACTTATTGGATGCACAAGATTGGCTAAAAACCCTAATTGGACAGGAATAAGCCTAGGGAGGACGAAAATGACCTAAATGTTCATCCAATGACACAAATGAACTTATTGGATGCACAAGATTGGTTAAAAACCCTAATTGGACAAGAATAAGCCTAGGGAGGACGAAAATGACCTAAATGTTCTTCCAATGACACAAATCAACTTATTGGATGCATATGATTGGTAAAAAACCCTAATTGGACAAGAATGAGCCTAGGGAGGACGAAAATGACCTAAATGTTCATCCAATGACACAAATGAACTTATCGGACGCAGAAGATTGGTTTAAAACCCTAATTGGGAAAGAATAAGCTTAGGGAGGACGGAAATGACCTAAATGTTCGTCCAATGACACAAACACACCTATTGAATGCACAAGATTGCATAAAATCCCTAATTGGACAAGAATAAGACTAGGGAGGACGAAAATGACCTAAATGTTCCTCCAATGACACAAATGAACTTATTGGATGCACAAGGTTGGTTAAATACCCTAATTGGACAAGAATAAGCCTAGGGAGGACGAAAATGACCTAAATGTTCAACCAATGACACAAATGAACTTATTGGATGCACAAGATTGGTTAAAAACCCTAATTGGACAAGAATAAGCCTAGGGAGGACGAAAATGACCTAAATGTTCGTCCAATGACACAAACACACGTATTGGATGCACAAGATTGCATAAAAACCCTAATTGGACAAGAATAAGCCTAGGGAGGACGAAAATGACCTAAATGTTCGTCCAATGACACAAACACACCTATTGGATGCACAAGATTGCATAAAAACCCTAATTGGACAAGAATAAGACTAGGGAGGACGAAAATGACCTAAATGGTCCTCCAATGACACAAATAAACTTATTGGATGCACAAGATTGGCTAAAAACCCTAATTGGACAAGAATAAGCCTAGGGAGGACGAACATGACCTAAATGTTCATCCTATGACACAAATGAACTTATTGGATGCACAAGATTGGTTAAAAACCCTAATTGGACAAGAATAAGCCTAGGGAGGACGAAAATGACCTAAATGTTCATCCAATGACACAAATAAACTTATTGGATGCACATGATTGGTTAAAAACCCTAATTGGACAAGAATAAGCCTGGGGAGGACGAAAATGACCTAAATGTTCGTCCAATGACACAAACACACCTATTGGATGCACAAGATTGCATAAAAACCCTAATTGGACAAGAATAAGACTAGGGAGGACGAAAATGACCTAAATGTTCCTCCAATGACACAAATGAACTTATTGGATGCACAAGATTGGGTAAAAACCCTAATTGGACAAGAATAAGCCTAGGGAGGAGGAGAATGACCTAAATGTTCATCCAATGACACAAATGAACTTATTGGATGCACAAGATTGATTAAAAACCCTAATTGGACAAGAATAAGCCTAGGGAGTACGAAAATGACCTAAATGTTCATCCAATGACACAAATAAACTTATTGGATGCACATGATTGGTTAAAAACCCTAATTGGACAAGAATAAGCCTTGGGAGGACGAAAATGACCTAAATGTTCGTCCAATGACATAAACACACCTATTGGATGCACAAGATTGCATAAAAACCCTAATTGGACAAGAATAAGACTAGGGAGGACGAAAATGACCTAAATGTTTATCCAATGACACAAACACACCTATTGTATGCACAAGATTGGTTAAAAACCCTAATTGGACAAGAATAAGCCTAGGGAGGACGAAAATGACCTAAATGTTCGTCCAATGACACAAACACACCTATTGGATGCACAAGATTGCATAAAAACCCTAATTGGACAAGAATAAGACTAGGGAGGACGAAAATGACCTAAATGTTCATCCAATGACACAAATGAACTTATTGAATGCACAAGATTGGTTAAAAACCCTTATCGGACAAGAATAAGCCTAGGGAGGACGAAAATGACCTAAATGTTCTTCCAATGACACAAACACACCTATTGGATGCACAAGATTGCATAAAAACCCTAAATGGACAAGAATAAGACTAGGGAGGACGAAAATGACCTAAATGTTCCTCCAATGACACAAACACACCTATTGGATGCACAAGATTGCATAAAAACCCTAATTGGACAAGAATAAGACTTGGGAGGACGAAAATGACCTAAATGTTCATCCAATGACACAAATGAACTTATTAGCTCCACAAGATTGGTTAAAAACCCTAATTGGACAAGAATAAGCCTAGGGAGGACGAAAATGACCTAAATGTTCGTCCAATGACACAAACACACCTATTGGATGCACAAGATTGCATAAAAACCCTAATTGGACAAGAATAAGACTAGGGAGGACGAAAATGACCTAAATGTTCCTCCAATGACACAAACACACCTATTGAATGCACAAGATTGCATAAAAACCCTAATTGGACAAGAATAAGACTAGGGAGGACGTAAATGACCTAAATGTTCCACCAATGACACAAATGAACTTATTGGATGCACAAGGTTCGTTAAAAACCCTAATTGGACAAGAATAAGCCTAGGGAGGACGAAAATGACCTAAATGTTCAACCAATGACACAAATGAACTTATTGGATGCACAAGGTTGGTTAAAAACCCTAATTGGACAAGAATAAGCCTAGGGAGGACGAAAATGACCTAAATGTTCGTCCAATGACACAAACACACCTATTGGATGCACAAGATTGCATAAAAACCCTAATTGGACAAGAATAAGACTAGGGAGGACGAAAATGACCTAAATGTTCCTCCAATGACACAAACACACCTATTGAATGCACAAGATTGCATAAAAACCCTAATTGGACAAGAATAAGACTAGGGAGGACGTAAATGACCTAAATGTTCCACCAATGACACAAATGAACTTATTGGATGCACAAGGTTGGTTAAAAACCCTAATTGGACAAGAATAAGACTAGGGAGGACAAAAATGACCTAAATGTTCATCCAATGACACAAATGAACTTATTGGATGCACAAGATTGGTTAAAAACCCTAATTGGACAAGAATAAGCCTAGGGAGGACGAAAATGACCTAAATGTTCGTCCAATGACACAAACACACCTATTGGATGCACAAGATTGCATAAAAACCCTAATTGGACAAGAATAAGACTAGGGAGGACGAAAATGACCTAAATGTTCCTCCAATGACACAAACACACCTACTGGATGCACAAGATTGTATAAAAACCCTAATTCGACAAGAATAAGACTAGGGAGGACGAAAATGACCTAAATGTTCCTCCAATGACAGAAACACACCTATTGGATGCACAAGATAGCATAAAAACCCTAATTGGACAAGAATAAGACTAGGGAGGACGTAAATGACCTAAATGTTCCACCAATGACACAAATGAACTTATTGGATGCAAAAGGTTGGTTAAAAACCCTAATTGGACAAGAATAAGCCTAGGGAGGATGAAAATGACCTAAATGTTCGTCCAATGACACAAACACACCTATTGGATGCACAAGATTGCATAAAAACCCTAATTGGACAAGAATAAGACTAGGGAGGACGAAAATGACCGAAATGTTCCTTCAATGACACAAACACACCTATTGGATGCACAAGATTGCATAAAAACCCTAATTGGACAAGAATAAGACTAGGGAGGACGAAAATGACCTAAATGTTCATCCAATGACACAAATGAACTTATTGGATGCACAAGATTGGTTAAAAACCCTAATTGGACAAGAATAAGCATAGTGAGGACGAAAATGACCTAAATGTTCATCCAATGACACAAATGAACTTATTGGATGCACAAGACTGGTTAAAAACCCTAATAAGACAAGAATAAGCCTAGGGAGGACGAAAATGACCTAAATGTTCATCCAATGACACAAATGAACTTATTGGATGCACAAGATTGGTTAAAAACCCTAACTGGCCAAGAATAAGCCTAGGGAGGACGAAAATGACCTAAATGTTCGTCCAATGACACAAACACACCTATTGGATGCACAAGATTGCATAAAAACCCTAATTGGACAAGAATAAGACTAGGGAGGACGAAAATGACCTAAATGTTCATCCAATAACACAAATGAACTTATTGGATGCAAGAGATTGGTTAAAAACCCTAATTGGACAAGAATAAGCATAGGGAGGACGAAAATGACCTAAATGTTCATCCAATGACACAAACCCACATATTGGATGCACAAGATTGCTTAAAACCCTAATTGGACAAGAATAAGACTAGGGAGGACGAAAATGACCTAAATGTTCATCCAATGACACAAATGAACATATTGGATGCACAAGATTGGTTAAAAACCCTAATCGGACAAGAATAGGCCTAGGGAGGACGAAAATGACCTAAATGTTCGTCCAATGACACAAACACACCTATTGGATGCACAAGATTGCATAAAAACCCTAATTGGACAAGAATAAGACTAGGGAGGACGAAAATGACCTAAATGTTCATCTAATGACACAAACACACATATTGGATGCACAAGATTGCTTAAAACCCTAATTGGACAAGAATAAGACTAGGGAGGACGAAAATGACCTAAATGTTCATCCAATGACACAAATGAACTTATTGGATGCACAAGATTGGTAAAAAACCCTAATAGGACAAGAATAAGCCTAGGGAGGACGAAAATGACCTAAATGTTCGTCCAATGACACAAACACACCTATTGGATGCACAAGATTGCATAAAAACCCTAATTGGACAAGAATAAGACTAGGGAGGACGAAAATGACCTAAATGTTCCTCTAATGACACAAATGAACTTATTGGATGCACAAGGTTGGTTAAAAACCCTAATTGGACAAGAATAAGCCTAGGGAGGACGAATATGAACTAAATGTTCGTCCAATGACACAAACACACCTATTGGATGCACAAGATTGCATAAAAACCCTAATTGGACAAGAATAAGACTAGGGAGGACGAAAATGACCTAAATGTTCCTCCAATGACACAAATGCACTTATTGGATGCACAAGATTGGATAAAAACCCTAATTGGACAGGAATAAGCCTAGGGAGGACGAAAATGACCTAAATGTTCATCCAATGACACAAATGAACTTATTGGATGCACAAGATTGGTTAAAAACCCTAATTGGACAAGAATAAGCCTAGGGAGGACGAAAATGACCTAAATGTTCATCCAATGACTCAAATCAACTTATTGGATGCACATGATTGGTTAAAAACCCTAATTGGACAAGAATAAGCCTAGGGAGGACGAAAATGACCTAAATGTTCATCCAATGACACAAATGAACTTATTGGATGCAGAAGATTGGTTAAAAACCCTAATTGGAAAAGAATAAGCCTAGGGAGGACGAAAATGACCTAAATGTTCGTCCAATGACACAAACACACCTATTGGATGCACAAGATTGCATAAAATCCCTAATTGGACAAGAATAAGACTAGGGAGGACGAAAATGACCTAAATGTTCCTCCAATGACACAAATGAACTTATTGGATGCACAAGGTTGGTTAAATACCCTAATTGGACAAGAATAAGCCTAGGGAGGACGAAAATGACCTAAATGTTCATCCAATGACACAAATGAACTTATTGGATGCACAAGATTGGTTAAAAACCCTAATTGGACAAGAATAAGCCTAGGGAGGACGAAAATGACCTAAATGTTCATCCAATGACACAAATGAACTTATTGGATGCACAAGATTGGTTAAAAACCCTAATTGGACAAGAATTAGCCTAGGGAGGACGAAAATGACCTAAATGTTCGTCCAATGACACAAACACACCTATTGGATGCACAAGATTGGTTAAAAACCCTAATTGGACAAGAATAAGCCTAGGGAGGAAGAAAATGACCTAAATGTTCATCCAATGACACAAATGAACTTATTGGATGCACAAGATTGGTTAAAAACCCTAATTGGACAAGAATAAGCCTAGGGAGGACGAAAATGACCTAAATGTTCATCCAATGACACAAATGAACTTATTGGATGCACAAGATTGGTTAAAAACTCTAACTGAACAAGAATAAGCCTAGGGAGAACGAAAATGACCTAAATGTTCATCCAATGACACAAATGAACTTATTAGATGCACAAGATTGGTTGAAAACCCTAATTGGACAAGAATAAGCCTAGGGAGGACGAAAATGACCAAAATGTTCATCAAATGACACAAATGAACTTATTGGATGCACAAGATTGGTTAAAAACCCTAATTGGACAAGAATAACCCTAGGGAGGACGAAAATGACCTAAATGTTCATCCAATGACACAAATGAACTTATTGGATGCACAAGATTGGTTAAGAACCCTAATTGGACAAGAATAAGCCTAGGGAGGACGAAAATGACCTAAATGTTCATCCAATGACACAAACACACCTATTGGATGCACAAGATTGTATAAAAACCCTAATTGGACAAGAATAAGACTAGGGAGGACGAAAATGACCTAAATGTTCCTCCAATGACACAAACACACCTATTGGATGCACAAGATTGCATAAAAACCCTATTTGGAAAAGAATAAGACTAGGGAGGACGTAAATGACCTAAATGTTCCACCAATGACACAAATGAACTTATTGGATGCACAAGGTTGGTTAAAAACCCTAATTGGACAAGAACAAGCCTAGGGAGGACGAAAATGACCTAAATGTACATCCAATGACACAAATGAACTTATTGGATGCACAAGATTGGTTAAAAACCCTAGTTGGACAAGAATAAGCCTAGGGAGGACGAAAATGACCTAAATGTTCGTCCAATGACACAAACACACCTATTGGATGCACAAGATTGCATAAAAACCCTAATTGGACAAGAATAAGACTAGGGAGGACGTAAATGACCTAAATGTTCCACCAATGACACAAATGAACTTATTGGATGCACAAGGATGGTTAAAAACCCTAATTGGACAAGAATAAGCCTAGGGAGGACGAAAATGACCTAAATGTTCAACCAATGACACAAATGAACTTATTGGATGCACAAGATTGGTTAAAAACCCTAATTGGACAAGAATAAGCCTAGGGAGGACGAAAATGACCTAAATGTTCATCCAATGACACAAATGAACTTATTGGATGCACAAGATTGGTTAAAAACCCTAATTGGACAAGAATAAGCCTAGGGAGGACGAAAATGACCTAAATGTTCATCCAATGACACAAATGAACTTATTGGATGCACAAGATTGCATAAAAACCCTAATTGGACAAGAATAAGCCTAAGGAGGACGAAAATGACCTAAATGTTCATCCAATGACACAAATGAACTTATTGGATGCACAAGATTGGTTAAAAACCATAATTGGACAAGAATAAGCCTACGGAGGACGAAAATGACCTAAATGTTCATCCAATGTCACAAATGAACTTATTGGATGCACAAGATTGGTTGAAAATCCTAATTTGACAAGAATAAGCCTAGGGAGGACGAAATTGACCTAAATGTTCATCCAATGACACAAATGAACTTATTTGACGCATAAGATTTGTTAAAAACCCTAATTGGGCAATAATAAGCCTAGGGAGGACGTAAATGACCTAAATGTTCGTCCAATGACACAAACACACATATTGGATGCACAAGATTGCTTAAAACCCTAATTGGACAAGAATAAGATTAGGGAGGACGAAAATGACCTAAATGTTCATCCAATGACACAAATGAACTTATTGGATGCACAAGATTGGTTAAAAACCCTAATTGGACACGAATAAGCCTAGGGAGGACGAAAATGACCTAAATGTTCGTCCAATGACACAAACACACCTATTGGATGCACAAGATTGCATAAAAACCCTAATTGGACAAGAATAAGACTAGGGAGGACGAAAATGACCTAAATGTTCCTCCAATGACACAAACACACCTATTGGATGCACAAGATTGCATAAAAACCCTAATTGGACAAGAATAAGACTAGGGAGGACGAAAATGACCTAAATATTCATCCAATGACACAAATGAACTTATTGAATGCACAAGATTGGTTTAAAACCCTAATCAGACAAGAATAAGCCTAGGGAGGACGAAAATGACCTAAATGTTCGTCCAATGACACAAACACACCTATTGGATGCACAAGATTGCATAAAAACCCTAATTGGACAAGAATAAGACTAGGGAGGACGAAAATGACCTAAATGTTCCTCCAATGACACAAACACACCTATTGGATGCACAAGATTGCATAAAAACCTAATTCGACAAGAATAAGACTAAGGACGACGAAAATTACCTAAATGTTCATCCAATGACACAAATGAACTTATTGGATGCACAAGATTGGTTAAAAACCCTAATTGGACAAGAATAAGCCTAGGGAGGACGAAAATGACCTAAATGTTCGTCCAATGACACAAACACACCTATTGGATGCACAAGATTGCATAAAAACCCTAATTGGACAAGAATAAGACTAGGGAGGACGAAAATGACCTAAATGTTCCTCCAATGACACAAACACACCTATTGGATGCACAAGATTGCATAAAAACCATAATTGGAGAAGAATAAGACTAAAGAGGACGTAAATGACCTAAATGAACCACCAATGACACAAATGAACTTATTGGATACACAAGGTTGGTTAAAAACCCTAATTGGACAAGAATAAGCCTAGGGAGGACGAAAATGACCTAAATGTTCAACCAATGACACAAATGAACTTATTGGATGCACAAGATTGGTTAAAAACCCTAATTGGACAAGAATAAGCCTAGGGAGGACGAAAATGACCTAAATGTTCGTCCAATGACACAAACACACCTATTGGATGCACAAGATTGCATAAAAACCCTAATTGGACAAGAATAAGACTAGGGAGGACGAAAATGACCTAAATGTTCCTCTAATGACCCAAACACACCTATCGGATGCACAAGATTGGTTAAAAACCCTAATTGGACAAGAATAAGCCTAGGGAGGACGAAAATGACCAAAATGTTCGTCCAATGACACAAACACACCTATTGGATGCACAAGATTGCATAAAAACCCTAATTGGACAAGAATAAGACTAGGGAGGACGAAAATGACCTAAATGTTCCTCCAATGACTCAAATGAACTTATTGGATGCACAAGGTTGGTTAAAAACCCTAATTGGACAAGAATAAGCCTAGGGAGGACGAAAATGACCTAAATGTTCAACCAATGACACAAATGAACTTATTGGATGCACAAGATTGGTTAAAAACCCTAATTGGACAAGAATAAGGCTAGGGAGGACGAAAATGACCTAAATGTTCGTCCAATGACACAAACACACCTATTGGATGCACAAGATTGCATAAAAAACCGTAATTGGACAAGAATAAGACTATGGAGGACGAAAATGACCTAAATGTTACTCCAATGACACAAACACACCTATTGGATGCACAAGATTGGTTAAAAACCCTAATTGGACAAGAATAAGCCTAGGGAGGATGAAAATGACCTAAATGTTCATCCAATGACACAAATACACCTATTGAATGCACAAGATTGCATAAAAACCCTAATTGGACAAGAATAAGACTAGGGAGGACGAAAATGACCTAAATGTTCCTCCAATGACAGAAATGCACTAATTGGAAGCACAAGATTGGCTAAAAACCCTAATTGGACAGGAATAAGCCTAGGGAGGACGAAAATGACCTAAATGTTCATCCAATGACACAAATGAACTTATTGGATGCACAAGATTGGTTAAAAACCCTAATTGGACAAGAATAAGCCTAAGGAGGACGAAAATGACCTAAATGTTCATCCAATGACACAAATCAACTTATTGGATGCACATGATTGGTTAAAAACCCTAATTGGACAAGAATAAGACTAGGGAGGACGAAAATGACCTAAATGTACCTCCAATGACACAAACACACCTATTGGATGCACAAGATTGGTTAAAAACCCTAATTGGACAAGAATACGACACAAATGAACTTATTGGATGCACAAGATTGGATAAAAACCCTAATTGGACAGGAATAAGCCTAGGGAGGACGAAAATGACCTAAATGTTCATCCAATGACACAAATGAACTTATTGGATGCACAAGATTGGTTAAAAACCCTAATTGGACAAGAATAAGCCTAGGGAGGACGAAAATGACCTAAATGTTCATCCAATGACTCAAATCAACTTATTGGATGCACATGATTGGTTAAAAACCCTAATTGGACAAGAATAAGCCTAGGGAGGACGAAAATGACCTAAATGTTCATCCAATGACACAAATGAACTTATTGGATGCAGAAGATTGGTTAAAAACCCTAATTGGAAAAGAATAAGCCTAGGGAGGACGAAAATGACCTAAATGTTCGTCCAATGACACAAACACACCTATTGGATGCACAAGATTGCATAAAAACCCTAATTGGACAAGAATAAGACTAGGGAGGACTAAAATGACCTAAATGTTCCTCCGATGACACAAATGAACTTATTGGATGCACAAGGTTGGTTAAAAACCCTAATTGGACAAGAATAAGCCAAGGGAGGACGAAAATGACCTAAATGTTTAGCCAATGACACAAATGAACTTATTGGATGCACAAGATTGGTTAAAAACCCTAATTGGACAAGAATAAGCCTAGGGAGGACGAAAATGACCTAAATGTTCGTCCAATGACACAAACACACCTATTGGATGCACAAGATTGCATAAAAACCCTAATTGGATAAGAATAAGACTAGGGAGGACGAAAATGACCTAAATGTTCCTCCAATGACACAAACACACCTATTGGATGCACAAGATTGGTTAAAAACCCTAATTAGATAAGAATACGCCTTGGGAGGACGAAAATGACCTAAATGTTCGTCCAATGACACAAACACACCTATTGGATGCACAAGATTGCATAAAAACCCTAATTGGACAAGAATAAGACTAGGGAGGACGAAAATGACCTAAATGTTCCTCCAATGACACAAATGAACTTATTGGATGCACAAGGTTGGTTAAAAACCCTAATTGGACAAGAATAAGCCTAGGGATGACGAATATGAACTAAATGTTTGTCCAATGACACAAACACACCTATTGGATGCACAAGATTGCATAAAAACCCTAATTGGACAAGAATAAGACTAGGGAGGACGAAAATGACCTAAATGTTCCTCCAATGACACAAACACACCTATTGGATGCACAAGATTGGTTAAAAACCCTAATTAGATAAGAATACGTCTAGGGAGGACGAAAATGACCTAAATGTTCGTCCAATGACACAAACACACCTATTGGATGCACAAGATTGCATAAAAACCCTAATTGGACAAGAATAAGACTAGGGAGGACGAAAATGACCTAAATGTTCCTCCAATGACACAAACACACCTATTGGATGTACAAGATTGCATAAAAACCCTAATTGGACAAGAATAAGACTATGGAGGACGTAAATGACCTAAATGTTCCACCAATGACACAAATGAACTTATTGGATGCACAAGGTTGGTTAAAAACCCTAATTGGACAAGAATAAGCCTAGGGAGGACGAAAATGACCTAAATGTTCAACCAATGACACAAATGAACTTATTGGATGCACAAGATTGGTTAAAAACCCTAATTGGACAAGAATAAGCCTAGGGAGGACGAAAATGACCTGAATGTTCATCCAATGACACAAATGAACTTATTGGATGCACAAGATTGGTTAAAAACCCTAATTGGACAAGAATAAGCCTAGGGAGGACGAAAATGACCTAAATGTTCGTCCAATGACACAAACACACCTATTGGATGCACAAGATTGCATAAAAACCCTAATTGGACAAGAATAAGCCTAGGGAGGACGAAAATGACCTAAATGTTCATCCAATGACACAAATGAACTTATTGGAAGCACAAGATTGGATAAAAACCCTAATTGGACAAGAATAAGCCTAGGGAGGACGAAAATGACCTAAATGTTCATCCAATGACACAAATGAACTTATTGGATGCACAAGATTGGTTAAAAACCCTAATTGGACAAGAATAAGCCTAGGGAGGACGAAAATGACCTAAATGTTCATCCAATGACACAAATGAACTTATTGGATGCACAAGATAGTTTAAAAACCCTAATTGGACAAGAATAAGCCTAGGGAGGACGAAAATGACCTAAATGTTCATCCAATGACACAAATGAACTTATTGGATGCACAAGATTGGTTAAAAACCCTAATTAGACAAGAATAAGCCTAGGGAGGACGAAAATGACCTAAATGTTCATCCAGTGACACAAATGAACTTATTGGATGCACAAGATTGGTTAAAAACCCTAACTGGACAAGAATAAGCCTAGGGAGGACGAAAATGACCTAAATGTTCGTCCAATGACACAAACACACCTATTGGATAAACAAGATTGCATAAAAACCCTAATTGGACAAGAATAAGACTAGGGAGGACGAAAATGACCTAAATGTTCATCCAATGACACAAATGAACTTATTGGATGCACAAGATTGGTTAAAAACCCTAATTGGACAAGAATAAGCCTAGTGAGGACGAATATGACCTAAATGTTCATCCAATGACACAAATGAACTTATTGGATGCACAAGATTGGTTAAAAACCCTAATTGGACAAGAATAAGCCTAGGGAGGACGAAAATGACCTAAATGTTCATCCAATGACACAAATGAACTTATTGGATGCACAAGATTGGTTAAAAACCCTAATTGGACAAGAATAAGCCTAGGGAGGACGAAAATGACCTAAATGTTCATCCAATGACACAAATGAACTTATTGGATGCACAAGATTGGTTAAAATCCCTAATTGGACAAGAATAAGCCTAGGGAAGACGAAAATGACCTAAAGGTTCGTCCAATGACACAAACACACCTCTTGGATGCACAAGATTGCATAAAAACCCTAATTGGACAAGAATAAGACTAGGGAGGACGAAAATGACCTAAATGTTCATCCAATGACACAAACACACATATTGGACGCACAAGATTGCTTAAAACCCTAATTGGACAAGAATAAGACTTGGGAGGATGAAAATGACCTAAATTTTCATCCAATGACACAAATGAACTTATTGGATGCACAAGATTGGTTAAAAACCCTAATTGGACAAGAATAAGCCTAGGGAGGACGAAAATGACCTAAATGTTCATCCAATGACACAAATGAACTTATTGGATGCACATGATTGGTTAAAAACCCTAATTAGACAAGAATAAGGCTAGGGAGGACGAAAATGACCTAAATGTTCATCCAATGACACAAATGAACTTATTGGATGCACAAGATTGGTTAAAAACCCTAACTGGACAAGAATAAGCCTAGGGAGGACGAAAATGACCTAAATGTTCGTCCAATGACACAAACACACCAATTGTATGCACAAGATTGCATAAAAACCCTAATTGGACAAGAATAAGCCTAGGGAGGACGAAAATGACCTAAATGTTCGTCCAATGACACAAACACACCTATTGGATGCACAAGATTGCATAAAAACCCTAATTGGACAAGAATAAGACAAGGGAGGACTAAAATGACCTAAATGTTCCTCTGATGACACAAATGAACTTATTGGATGCACAAGGTTGGTTAAAAACCCTAATTGGACAAGAATAAGCCTAGGGAGGACGAAAATGACCTAAATGTTCATCCAATGACACAAATGAACTTATTGGATGCACAAGATTGGTTAAAAACCCTAATTGGACAAAAATAAGCCTAGGGAGGACGAAAATGACCTAAAAGTTCGTCCAATGACACAAACACACCTATTGGATGCACAAGATTGCATAAAAACCCTAATTGGACAAGAATAAGACTAGGGAGGACGAAAATGACCTAAATGTTCCTCCAATGACACAAATGAACTTATTGGACGCACAAGATTGGTTAAAAACCCTAATTGGACAAGAATAAGCCTAGGGAGGACGAAAATGACCTAAATATTCGTCCAGTGACACAAACACACCTATTGGATGCACAAGATTGCATAAAATCCCTAATTGGACAAGAATAAGACTAGGGAGGACGAAAATGACCTAAATGTTCCTCCAATGACACAAACACACCTATTGGATGCACAAGATTGCATAAAAACCCTAATTGGACAAGAATAAGACTTGGGAGGACGAAAATGACCTAAATGTTCATCCAATGACACAAATGAACTTATTAGCTCCACAAGATTGGTTAAAAACCCTAATTGGACAAGAATAAGCCTAGGGAGGACGAAAATGACCTAAATGTTCGTCCAATGACACAAACACACCTATTGGATGCACAAGATTGCATAAAAACCCTAATTGGACAAGAATAAGACTAGGGAGGACGAAAATGACCTAAATGTTCCTCCAATGACACAAACACACCTATTGGATGCACAAGATTGCATAAAAACCCTAATTCGACAAGAATAAGACTAGGGAGGACGAAAATGACCTAAATGTTACTCCAATGACACAAATGAACTTATTGGATGCACAAGATTGGTTAAAAACCCTAATTGGACAAGAATAAGCCTAGGGAGGACGAAAATGACCTAAATGTTCATCCAATGACACAAATGAACTTATTGGATGCACAAGATTGGTTAAAAATCCTAATTGGACAAGAATAAGCCTAGGGAGGACGTAAATGACCTAAATGTTCCACCAATGACACAAATGAACTTATTGGATGCACAAGGTTGGTTAAAAACCCTAATTGGACAAGAATAAGCCTAGGGAGGACGAAAATGACCTAAATGTTCAGCCAATGACACAAATGAACTTATTGGATGCACAAGATTGGTTAAAAACCCTAATTGGACAAGAATAAGCCTAGGGAGGACGAAAATGACCTAAATGTTCGTCCAATGACACAAACACACCTATTGGATGCACAAGATTTCATAAAAACCCTAATTGGATAAGAATAAGACTAGGGAGGACAAAAATGACCTAAATGTTCCTCCAATGACACAAACACACCTATTGGATGCACAAGATTGCATAAAAACCCTAATTGGACAAGAATAAGACTAGGGAGGACGAAAATGACCTAAATGTTCATCCAATGACACAAATGAACTTATTGGATGCAGAAGATTGGTTAAAAACCCTAATTGGAAAAGAATAAGCCTAGGGAGGACGGAAATGACCTAAATGTTCGTCCAATGACACAAACACACCTATTGGATGCACAAGATTGCATAAAAACCCTAATTGGACAAGAATAAGCCTAGGGAGGACGAAAATGACCTAAATGTTCTTCCAATGACACAAATCAACTTATTGGATGCACATGATTGGTTAAAAACCCTAATTGTACAAGAATGAGCCTAGGGAGGACGAAAATGACCTAAATGTTCAACCAATGACACAAATGAACTTATTGGATGCACAAGATTGTTAAAAACCCTAATTGGACAAGAATAAGCCTAGGGAGGACGAAAATGACCTAAATGTTCGTCCAATGACACAAACACACCTATTGGATGCACAAGATTGCATAAAAAACCGTAATTGGACAAGAATAAGACTATGGAGGACGAAAATGACCTAAATGTTCCTCCAATGACACAAACACACCTATTGGATGCACAAGATTGGTTAAAAACCCTAATTGGACAAGAATAAGCCTAGGGAGGACGAAAATGACCTAAATGTTCCTCCAATGACACAAATACACCTATTGAATGCACAAGATTGCATAAAAACCCTAATTGGACAAGAATAAGACTAGGGAGGACGAAAATGACCTAAATGTTCCTCCAATGACACAAATGCACTTATTGGATGCACAAGATTGGCTAAAAACCCTAATTGGACAGGAATAAGCCTAGGGAGGACGAAAATGACCTAAATGTTCATCCAATGACACAAATGAACTTATTGGATGCACAAGATTGGATAAAAACCCTAATTGGACAGGAATAAGCCTAGGGAGGACGAAAATGACCTAAATGTTCATCCAATGACACAAATGAACTTATTGGATGCACAAGATTGGTTAAAAACCCTAATTGGACAAGAATAAGCCTAGGGAGGACGAAAATGACCTAAATGTTCATCCAATGACACAAATGAACTTATTGGATGCACAAGATGGGTTGAAAACCCTAATTGGACAAGAATAAGCCTAGGGAGGACGAAAATGACCTAAATGTTCATCCAATGACACAAATGAACTTATTGGATGCACAAGATTGGTTAAAAACCCTAATTGGACAAGAATAAGCCTAGGGAGGACGAAAATGACCTAAATGTTCATCCAATGACACAAATGAACTTATTGGATGCACAAGATTGGTTGAAAACCCTAATTGGACAAGAATAAGCCTGGGGAGGACGAAAATGACCTAAATGTTCATCCAATGACACAAATGAACTTATTGGATGCACAAGATTGGTTGAAAACCCTAATTGGACAAGAATAAGCCTAGGGAGGACGAAAATGACCAAAATGTTCATCAAATGACACAAATGAACTTATTGGATGCACAAGATTGGTTAAAAACCCTAATTGGACAAGAATAAGCCTAGGGAGGACGAAAATGACCTAAATGTTCATCCAATGACACAAATGAACTTATTGGATGCACAAGATTGGTTAAAAACCCTAATCGGACAAGAATAAGCCTAGGGAGGACGAAAATGACCTAAATGTTCGTCCAATGACACAAACACACCAATTGGATGTACAAGATTGCATAAAAACCCTAATTGGACAAGAATAAGCCTAGGAAGGACGAAAATGACCTATATGTTCGTCCAATGACACAAACACACCTATTGGATGCACAAGATTGCATAAAAACCCTAATTGGACAAGAATAAGCCTAGGGAGGACGAAAATGACCTAAATGTTCATCCAATGACACAAATGAACTTATTGGATGCACAAGATTGGTTAAAAACCCTAATTGGACAAGAATAAGCCTAGGGAGGACGAAAATGACCTAAATGTTCATCCAATGACACAAATGAACTTATTGGATGCACAAGATTGGTTAAAAACCCTAATTGGACAAGAATAAGCATAGGGAGGACGAAAATGACCTAAACGTTCATCCAATAACACAAACCCACATATTGGATGCACAATATTGCTTAAAACCCTAATTGGACAAGAATAAGACTAGGGAGGACGAAAATGACCTAAATGTTCATCCAATGACACAAACACACCTATTGGATGCACAAGATTGCATAAAAACCCTAATTCGACAAGAATAAGACTAGGGAGGACGAAAATGACCTAAATGTTCCTCCAATGACACAAACACACCTATTGGATGCACAAGATTGCATAAAAGCACTAATTGGACAAGAATAAGACTAGGGAGGACGAAAATGACCTAAATGTTCATCCAATGACACAAATGAACTTATTGTATGCACAAGATTGGTTAAAAACCCTAATTGGACAAGAATAAGCCTAGGGAGGACGAAAATGACCTAAATGTTCGTCCAATGACACAAACACACCTATTGGATGCACAAGATTGCATAAAAACCCTAATTGGACAAGAATAAGACTAGGGAGGACGAAAATGACCTAAATGTTCCTCCAATGACACAAACACACCTATTGGATGCACAAGATTGCATAAAAACCATAATTGGAGAAGAATAAGACTAAAGAGGACGTAAATGACCTAAATGAACCACCAATGACACAAATGAACTTATTGGATACACAAGGTTGGTTAAAAACCCTAATTGGACAAGAATAAGCCTAGGGAGGACGAAAATGACCTAAATGTTCAACCAATGACACAAATGAACTTATTGGATGCACAAGATTGGTTAAAAACCCTAATTGGACAAGAATAAGCCTAGGGAGGACGAAAATGACCTAAATGTTCGTCCAATGACACAAACACACCTATTGGATGCACAAGATTGCATAAAAACCCTAATTGGACAAGAATAAGACTAGGGAGGACGAAAATGACCTAAATGTTCCTCTAATGACACAAATGAACTTATTGGATGCACAAGGTTGGTTAAAAACCCTAATTGGACAAGAATAAGCCTAGGGAGGACGAATATGAACTAAATGTTCGTCCAATGACACAAACACACCTATTGGATGCACAAGATTGCATAAAAACCCTAATTGGACAAGAATAAGACTAGGGAGGACGAAAATGACCTAAATGTTCCTCCAATGACACAAATGCACTTATTGGATGCACAAGATTGGCTAAAAACCCTAATTGGACAGGAATAAGCCTAGGGAGGACGAAAATTACCTAAATGTTCATCCAATGATACAAATGAACTTATTGGATGCACAAGATTGGTTAAAAACCCTAATTGGACAAGAATAAGCCTAAGGAGGACGAAAATGACCTAAATGTTCATCCAATGACACAAATCAACTTATTGGATGCACATGATTGGTTAAAAACCCTAATTGGACAAGAATAAGACTAGGGAGGACGAAAATGACCTAAATGTTCCTCCAATGACACAAACACACCTATTGGATGCACAAGATTGGTTAAAAACCCTAATTGGACAAGAATACGCCTAGGGAGGACGAAAAGGACCTAAATGTTCGTCCAATGACACAAACACACCTATTGGATGCACAAGATTGCATAAAAACCCTAATTGGACAAGAATAAGAATAGGGAGGACTAAAATGACCTAAATGTTCATCCAATGACACAAATCAACTTATTGGATGCAGAAGATTGCATAAAAACCCTAATTGGACAAGAATAACCCTAGGGAGGACGAAAATGACCTAAATGTTCATCCAATGAAACAAATCAACTTATTGGATGCACATGATTGGTTAAAAACCCTAATTGGACCAGAATGAGCCTAGGGAGGACGAAAATGACCTAAATGTTCATCCAATGACACAATTGAACTTATTGGATGCAGAAGATTGGTTAAAAACCCTAATTGGAAAAGAATAAGCCTAGGGAGGACGGAAATGACCTAAATGTTCGTCCAATGACACAAAGACACCTATTGAATGCACAAGATTGCATAAAAACCCTAATTGGACAAGAATAAGACTAGGGATGACGAAAATAACCTAAATGTTCCTCCAATGACACAAATGAACTTATTAGATGCACAAGGTTGGTTAAAAACCCTAATTGGACAAGAATAAGCCTAGGGAGGACGAAAATGACCTAAATGTTCAACCAATGACACAAATGAACTTATTGGATGCACAAGATTGGTTAAAAACCCTAATTGGACAAGAATAAGCCTAGGGAGGACGAAAATGACCTAAATGTTCGTCCAATGACACAAACACACCTATTAGATGCACAAGATTGCATAAAAACCCTAATTGGACAAGAATAAGACTAGGGAGGACGAAAATGACCTAAATGTTCCTCCAATGAAACAAACACACCTATTGAATGCACAAGATTGGTTAAAAACCCTAATTGGACAAGAATAAGCCTAGGGAGGACGAAAATGACCTAAATGTTCGTCCAATGACACAAACACACCTATTGGATGCACAAGATTGCATAAAAACCCTAATTGGACAAGAATAAGACTAGGGAGGACGAAAATGACCTAAATGTTCATCGAATGACACAAATGAACTTATTGGATGCACAAGATTTGTTAAAAAACCTAATTGGACAAGAATAAGCCTAGGGAGGACGAAAATGACCTAAATGTTCAACCAATGACACAAATGAACTTATTGGATGCACAAGATTGGTTAAAAACCCTAATTGGACAAGAATAAGCCTAGGGAGGACGAAAATGACCTAAATGTTCGTCCAATGACACAAACACACCTATTGGATGCACAAGATTGCATAAAAACCCTAATTGGATAAGAATAAGACTAGGGAGGGCGAAAATGACCTAAATGTTCCTCCAATGACACAAACACACCTATTGGATGCACAAGATTGGTTAAAAACCCTAATTAGATAAGAATACGCCTTGGGAGGACGAAAATGACCTAAATGTTCGTCCAATGACACAAACACACCTATTGGATGCACAAGATTGCACAAAAACCCTAATTGGACAAGAATAAGACTAGGGAGGACGAAAATGACCTAAATGTTCCTCCAATGACACAAATGAACTTATTGGATGCACAAGGTTGGTTAAAAACCCTAATTGGACAAGAATAAGCCTAGGGAGGACGAATATGAACTACATGTTCGTCCAATGACACAAACACACCTATTGGATGCACAAGATTGCATAAAAACCCTAATTGGACAAGAATAAGACTAGGGAGGACGAAAATGACCTAAATTTTCCTCCAATGACACAAATGAACTATTTGGATGCACAAGATTGGCTAAAAATCCTAATTGGACAGGAATAAGCCTAGGGAGGACGAAAATGACCTAACTGTTCATCCAATGACACAAATGAACTTATTGGATGCAGAAGATTGGTTAAAAACCCTAATTGGACAAGAATAAACCCTAGGGAGGACGAAAATGACCTAAATGTTCATCCAATAACACAAATCAACTTATTGGATGCACATGATTGGTTAAAAACCCTAATTGGACAAGAATAAGCCTAGGGAGGACGAAAATGACCTAAATGTTCATCCAATGACACAAATGAACTTATTGGATGCAGAAGATTGGTTAAAAACCCTAATTGGAAAAGAATAAGCCTAGGGAGGACAAAAATGACCTAAATGTTCGTCCAATGACACAAACACACCTATTGGATGCACAAGATTTCATAAAAACCCTAATTGGACAAGAATAAGACTAGGGAGGACGAAAATGACCTAAATGTTCCTCCAATGACACAAACACACCTATTGGATGCACAAGATTGGTTAAAAACCCTAATTAGATAAGAATACGCCTTGGGAGGACGAAAATGACCTAAATGTTCCTCCAACGACACAAATGAACTTATTGGATGCATAAGGTTGGTTAAAAACCCTAATTGGACAAGAATAAGCCTAGGGACGACGAAAATGACCTAAATGTTCAACCATTGACACAAATGAACTTATTGGATGCACAAGATTGGTTAAAAACCCTAATTGTACAAGAATAAGCCTAGGGAGGACGAAAATGACCTAAATGTTCGTCCAATGACACAAACACACCTATTGGATGCACAAGATTGCATAAAAAACCGTAATTGGACAAGAATAAGACTAGGGAGGACGAAAATGACCTAAATGTTCCTCCAATGACACAAACACACCTATTGGATGCACAAGATTGGTTAAAAACCCTAATTGGACAAGAATAAGCCTAGGGAGGACGAAAATGACCTAAATGTTCCTCCAATGACACAAACACACCTATTGAATGCACAAGATTGCATAAAGACCCTAATTGGACAAGAATAAGACTAGGGAGGACGAAAATGACCTAAATGTTCCTCCAATGACACAAATGCACGTATTGGATGCACAAGATTGGCTAAAAACCCTAATTGGACAGGAATAAGCCTAGGGAGGACGAAAATGACCTAAATGTTCATCCAATGACACAAATGAACTTATTGGATGCAGAAGATTGGTTAAAAACCCTAATTGGAAAAGAAAAAGCCTAGGGAGGACGGAAATGACCTAAATGTTCGTCCAATGACACAAACACACCTATTGGATGCACAAGATTGCATAAAAACCCTAATTGGACAAGAATAAGACTAGGGAGGACTAAAATGACCTAAATGTTCATCCAATGACACAAATCAACTTATTGGATGCACATGATTGGTTAAAAATCCTAATTGGACAAGAATAAGACTAGGGAGGACGAAAATGACCTAAATGTTCCTCCAATGACACAAACACACCTATTGGATGCACAAGATTGGTTAAAAACCCTAATTGGACAAGAATACGCCTAGGGAGGACGAAAATGACCTAAATGTTCGTCCAATGACACAAACACACCTATTGGATGCACAAGATTGGTTAAAAACGCTAATTAGATAAGAATACGCCTTGGGAGGACGAAAATGACCTAAATGTTCGTCCAATGACACAAACACACCTATTGGATGCACAAGATTGCATAAAAACCCTAATTGGATAAGAATAAGACTAGGGAGGACGAAAATGACCTAAATGTTCCTCCAATGACACAAATGCACTTATTGGATGCACAAGATTGGCTAAAAACCCTAATTGGACAGGAATAAGCCTAGGGAGGACGAAAATGACCTAACTGTTCATCCAATGACACAAATGAACTTATTGGATGCAGAAGATTGGTTAAAAACCCTAATTGGACAAGAATAACCCTAGGGAGGACGAAAATGACCTAAATGATCATCCAATGACACAAATCAACTTATTGGATGCACATGATTGGTTAAAAACCCTAATTGGACAAGAATAAGCCTAGGGAGGACGAAAATGACCTAAATGTTCATCCAATGACACAAATGAACTTATTGGATGCAGAAGATTGGTTAAAAACCCTAATTGGAAAAGAATAAGCCTAGGGAGGACGAAAATGACCTAAATGTTCGTCCAATGACACAAACACACCTATTGGATGCACAAGATTGCATAAAATCCCTAATTGGACAAGAATAAGACTAGGGAGGACGAAAATGACCTAAATGTTCCTCCAATGACACAAATGAACTTATTGGATGCACAAGGTTGGTTAAAAACCCTAATTGGACAAGAATAAGCCTAGGGAGGACGAAAATGACCTAAATGTTCATCCAATGACACAAAAGAACTTATTGGATGCACAAGATTGGTTAAAAACCCTAATTGGACAAGAATAAGCATAGGGAGGACGAAAATGACCTAAATGTTCATCCAATGACACAAACACACATATTGGATGCACAAGATTGCTTAAAACCCTAATTGGACAAGAATAAGTATAGGGAGGACGAAAATGACCTAAATGTTCATCCAATGACACAAATGAACTTATTGGATGCACAAGATTGGTTAAAAACCCTAATTGGACAAGAATAAGCCTAGGGAGGACGAAAATGACCTAAATGTTCGTCCAATGACACAAATGAACTTATTGGATGCACAAGATTGGTAAAAAACCATAATTGGACAAGAATAAGCCTAGGGAGGACGAAAATGACCTAAATGTTCATCCAATGACACAAATGAACTTATTGGATGCACAAGATTGGTTAAAAACCCTAATTGGACAAGAATAAGCCTAGGGAGGACGAAAATGACCTAAATGTTCATCCAATGACACAAATGAACTTATTGGATGCACAAGATTGGTTAAAAACCCTAATTGGACAAGAATAAGCCTAGGGAGGACGAAAATGACCTAAATGTTCATCCAATGACACAAATGAACTTATTGGATGCACAAGATTGGTTAAAAACCCTAATTGGACAAGAATAAGCCTAGGGACGACGAAAATGTCCTAAATGTTCGTCCAATGACACAAACACACCTATTGGATGCAAAAGATTGCATAAAAACGCTAATTGGACAAGAATAAGACTAGGGAGGACGAAAATGACTTAAATGTTCCTCCAATGACACAAACACCTATTGGATGCACAAGATTGGTTAAAAATCCTAATTGGACAAGAATAAGCCTAGGGAGGACGAAAGTGTCATAAATGTTCCTCCAATGACACAAATGAACTTATTGGTTGCACAAGATTGTCTAAAACCCCTAATTGGACAAGAATAAGCCTAGGGAGGACGAAAATGACCTAAATGTTCATCCAATGAGACATATGAACTAATTGGTTGCACAAGATTGGCTAAAACCCCTAATTGGACAAGAATAAGCCTAGGGAGGACGAAAATGACCTAAATGTTCATCCGATGACACAAATGAACTTATTGGATGCACAAGATTGGTTAAAAACCCTAATTGTACAAGAATAAGCCTAGGGAGGACGAAAATGACCTAAATGTTCATCCAATGACACAAATGAACTTATTGGATGCACAAGATTGGTTAAAAACCCTAATTGGACAAGAATAAGCCTAGGGAGGACGAAAATGACCTAAATGTTCGTCCAATGACACAAACACACCTATTGGATGCACAAGATTGCATAAAAACCCTAATTGGACAAGTTTAAGGCTATGTAGGACGAAAATGACCTAAATGTTCCTCCAAAGACACAAACACACCTATTGGATGCACAAGATTGCATAAAAACCCTAATTCGACAAGAATAAGACTAGGGAGGACGAAAATGACCTAAATGTTCCTCCAATGACACAAACACACCTATTGGATGCACAAGATTGCATAAAAACCCTAATTCGACAAGAATAAGACTAGGGAGGACGAAATTGACCTAAATGTTCATCCAATGACACAAATGAACTTATTGGATGCACAAGATTGGTTAAAAACCCTAATTGGACAAGAATAAGCCTAGGGAGGACGAAAATGACCTAAATGTTCGTCCAATGACACAAACACACCTATTGGATGCACAAGATTGCATAAAAACCCTAATTGGACAAGAATAAGACTAGGGAGGACGAAAATGACCTAAATGTTCCTCCAATGACACAAACACACCTATTGGATGCACAAGATTGCATAAAAACCCTAATTGGACAAGAATAAGACTGGGGAGGACTAAAATGACCTAAATGTTCATCCAATGACACAAATCAACTTATTGGATGCACATGATTGGTTAAAAATCCTAATTGGACAAGAATAAGACTAGGGAGGACGAAAATGACCTAAATGTTCCTCCAATGACACAAACACACCTATTGGATGCACAAGATTGGTTAAAAACCCTAATTGGACAAGAATACGCCTAGGGAGGACGAAAATGACCTAAATGTTCGTCCAATGACACAAACACACCTATTGGATGCACAAGATTGCATAAAAACCCTAATTGGACAAGAATAAGCCTAGGGAGGACGAAAATGACCTAAATGTTCGTCCAACGACACAAACACACCTATTGGACGCACAAGATTGCATACAAAACCCTAATTGGACAAGAATAAGCCTAGGGAGGAGGAAAATGACCTAAATATTCATCCAATGACACAAATGAACTTATTGGATGCACAAGATTGGTTAAAAACCCTAATTGGACAAGAATAAGCCTAGGGAGGACGAAAATGACCTAAATGTTCATCCAATGACACAAATGAACTTATTGGATGAACAAGATTGGTTAAAAACCCTAATTGGACAAGAATAAGCCTAGGGAGGACGAAAATGACCTAAATGTTCAACCAATGACACAAATGAACTTATTGGATGCACAAGATTGGTTAAAAACCCTAATTGGACAAGAATAAGCCTAGGGAGGACGTAAATGACCTAAATGTTCATCCAATGACACAAATGAACTTATTGGATGCACAAGATTGGTTAAAAACCCTAATTTGACAAGAATAAGCATAGGGAGGACGAAAATGACCTAAATGTTCATCCAATGACACAAACACACATATTGGATGCACAAGATTGCTTAAAACCCTAATTGGACAAGAATAAGACTAGGGATGACGAAAATGACCTAAATGTTCATCCAATGATACAAATAAACTTATTGGATGCACAAGATTGGTTAAAAACCCTAATTGGACAAGAATAAGCCTAGGGAGGACGAAAATGACCTAAATGTTCGTCCAATGACACAAACACACCTATTGGATGCACAAGATTGCATAAAAACCCTAATTGGACAAGAATAAGCCTAGGTGATATGATCTTACTAGTCATGGTTTACTTTAAGGATCGTTCTAGGTTGGAAACTTACAAATTTGAGTGAAAATCCCGTAAAGCTGCAGAATGCAATAAACGGCGCTGCAAAACTCCGATTCGGCCGATTCCAAAACGAGGTGAAAGATGACATTCTGAAACGCAAGTTAGGCTTTAGAATCACCGAAAACCAATATATAGAACTCGAGATATGAACGCAGGTTACTGATCACAAAAATTGGAAGAATTGGAGTATTAGGGTTTAATGTAAAGGAAACTCAATATTATTATTCAACAAACGAATCAAGAACAGAATGGCGCCACAATCTAGGGATTGATAAGCCAAAAAGAACGCCACAAGGATTAACAACCTTGATAAGTTCAAAGTGAATTCTTTCAAGAACTCTAGAGAGCAAAGCCTCACAAAATTAATATTCAAAATCTGCCTTAAGAAAAATAAGGGTTTGCCTTTTATAATGGCAACTCCTAAAAAGTTCTCTAAATTTGGCCCAACTGAAATTTTAAAGTTACACCCAAATTTCTTATTAATTTAGTCTATTAATTTAAGTAAAACTAATATTAAAATTTGATAACACATAAATGCCGCCTTCATTCCTTAACTTCTTCAATTTGGGTTAAGCAATTGACAATCTTGGGCTTCAATTCTTCATGAGTTGTACTTGCTTCAAATAAAGTGGCTATCAAGTTATTTAGAACCTCCTTCGCCTTCTTTGACCTTGCTCTTGTCATTGGGGTTCCAAGACCTTGAATATCCTCTAGGCTTTCTTTGTTGGTTATGCATTTTATGTCCTCATCACTAGGGAGGACGAAAATGACCTAAATGTTCATCCAATGACACAAATGAACTTATTGGATGCACAAGATTGGTTAAAAACCCTAATTGGACAAGAATAAGCCTAGGGAGGACGAAAATGACCTAAATGTTCATCCAATGACACAAATGAACTTATTGGATGCACAAGATTGGTTAAAAACCCTAATTGGACAAGAATAAGCCTAGGGAGGACGAAAATGACCTAAATGTACATCCAATTACACAAATGAACTTATTGGATGCACAAGATTGGTTAAAAACCCTAATTGGACACGAATAAGCCTAGGGAGGACGAAAATGACCCAAATGTTTGTCCAATGACACAAACACACCTATTGGATGCACAAGATTGCATAAAAACCCTAATTGGACAAGAATAAGACTAGGGAGGACGAAAATGACCTAAATGTTCCTCCAATGACAAAAACACACCTATTGGATGCACAAGATTGCATAAAAACCCTAATTCGACAAGAATAAGACTAGGGAGGACGAAAATGACCTAAATGTTCCTCCAATGACACAAACACACCTATTGGATGCACAAGATTGCATAAAATCCCTAATTGGACAAGAATAAGACTAGGGAGGACGAAAATGACCTAAATGTTCATCCAATGACACAAATGAACTTATTGGATACACAAGATTGGTTAAAAACCCTAATTGGACAAGAATAAGCCTAGGGAGGACGAAAATGACCTAAATGTTCAACCAATGACACAAATGAACTTATTGGATGCACAAGATTGGTTAAAAACCCTAATTGGACAAGAATAAGCATAGGGAGGACGAAAATGACCTAAATGTTCAACCAATGACACAAATGAACTTATTGGATGCACAAGGTTGGTTAAAAACCCTAATTGGACAAGAATAAGCCTAGGGAGGACGAAAATGACCTAAATGTTCCTCCAATGACACAAACACGCCTATTGGATGCACAAGATTGCATAAAAACCCTAATTGGACAAGAATAAGACTAAGGAGGACGAAAATGACCTAAATGTTCATCCAATGACACAAATGAAGTTATTGGATGCGCAAGATTGGTTAAAAATCCTAATTCGACAAGAATAAGCCTAGGGAGGACGAAAATGACCTAAATGTTCATCCAATGACACAAATGATCTTATTGGATGCACAAGATTGGTTGAAAACCCTAATTGGGCAAGAATAAGCCTAGGGAGGACGAAAATGACCTAAATGTTCATCCAATGACACAAATGAACTTATTGGATGCACAAGATTGGTTAAAAACCCTAATTGGACAAGAATAAGCCTAGGGAGGACGAAAATGACCTAAATGTTCATCGAATGACACAAATGAACTTATTGGATGCACAAGATTGGTTAAAAACACTAATTGGACAAGAATAAGCCTAGGGAGAACGAAAATGACCTAAATGTTCATCCAATGACACAAATGAACTTATTGGATGCACAAGATTGGTTGAAAACCCTAATTGGACAAGAATAAGCCTAGGGAGGACGAAAATGACCTAAATGTTCTTCCAATGACACAAATGAACTTATTGGATGCACAAGATTGGTTAAAAACCCTAATTGGACAAGAATAAGCCTAGGGAGGACGAAAATGACCTAAATGTTCGTCCAATGACACAAACACACCTATTGGATGCACAAGATTGCATAAAAACCCTAATTGGACAAGAATAAGACTAGGGAGGACGAAAATGGCCTAAATGTTCATCCAATGACACAAATGAACTTATTGGATGCACAAGATTGGTTAAAAACCCTAATTGGACAAGAATAAGCCTAGGGAAGACGAAAATGACCTAAATGTTCATCCAATGACACAAATGAACTTATTGGATGCACAAGATTGGTTAAAAACCCTAATTGGACAAGAATAAGCCTAGGGAGGACGAAAATGACATAAATGTTCATCCAATGACACAAATCAACTTATTGGATGCACACGATTGGTTAAAAACCCTAATTTGACTAGAATAAGCCTAGGGAGGACGAAAATGACCTAAATGTTCGTCTAATGACACAAATGAACTTATTGGATGCACAAGATTGGTTAAAAACCCTAATTGGACAAGAATAAGCCTAGGGAGGACGAAAATGACCTAAATGTTCGTCCAATGACACAAACACACCTATTGGATGCACAAGATTGCATAAAAACCCTAATTGGACAAGAATAAGACTAGGGAGGAAATGTTCCTCCAATGACACAAATGAACTTATTGGATGCACAAGGTTGGTTAAAAACCCTAATTGGACAAGAATAAGCTTAGGGAGGACGAAAATGTCCTAAATGTTCAACCAATTACACAAATGAACTTATTGGATGCACAAGGTTGGTTAAAAACACTAATTGGACAAGAATAAGCCTAGGGAGGACGAAAATGACCTAAATGTTCGTCCAATGACACAAACACACCTATTGGATGCACAAGATTGCATAAAAACCCTAATTGGACAAAAATAAGACTAGGGAGGACGAAAATGACCTAAACGTTCCTCCAATGACACAAACACACCTATTGGATGCACAAGATTGGTTAAAAACCCTAATTGGACAAGAATAAGCCTAGGGAGGACGAAAATGACCTAAATGTTCATCCAATGACACAAATGAACAATTATTGGATACACAAGATTGGTTAAAAATCCTAACTGGACAAGAATAAGCTTAGGGAGAACGAAAATGACCTAAATGTTCGTTTAATGACACAAACACACCTATTGGATGCACAAGATTGCATAAAAATCATAATTGGACAAGAATAAGACTAGGGAGGACGAAAATGACCTAAATGTTCCTCTAATGACACAAACACACCTATTGGATGCACAAGATTGGTTAAAAACCCTAATTGGACAAGAATAAGCCTAGGGAGGACGAAAATGACCTAAATGTTCGTCCAATGACACAAATGAACTTATTGGATGCACAAGATTGGTTAAAAACCCTAATTGGACAAGAATAAGCATAGGGAGGACGAAAATGACCTAAATGTTCATCCAATGACACAAACACACATATTGGATGCACAAGATTGCTTAAAACCCTTATTGGACAAGAATAAGACTAGGGATGACGAAAATGACCTAAATGTTCATCCAATGACACAAATGAACTTATTGGATGCACAAGATTGGTTAAAAACCCTAATTGGACAAAAATAAGCCTAGGGAGGACGAAAATGACCTAAATGTTCGTCCAATGACACAAATGAACTTATTGGATGCACAAGATTGTTTAAAAACCCTAATTGGACAAGAATAAGCCTAGGGAGGACGAAAATGACCTAAATGTTCATCCAATGACACAAATGAACTTATTGGATGCACAAGATTGGTTGAAAACCCTAATTGGACAACAATAAGCCTAGGGAGGACGAAAATGACCTAAATGTTCATCCAATGACACAAACACACCTATTGGATGCACAAGATTGCATAAAAACCCTAATTGGACAAGAATAAGACTAGGGAGGACGAAAAAGACATAAATGTTCATCCAATGACACAAATGAACTTATTGGATGCACAAGATTGGTTAAAACCCTAATTGGACAAGAATAAGCCTAGGGAGGACGAAAATGACCTAAATGTTCGTCCAATGACATAAATGAACTTATTGGATGCACAAGATTGGTTAAAAACACTAATTGGACAAGAATAATCCTAGGGAGGACGAAAATGACCTAAATGTTCCTCCAATGACACAAATGAACTTATTGGATGCACAAGATTGGTTGAAAACCCTAATTTGACAAGAATAAGCCTAGGGAGGACGAAAATGACCTAAATGTTCATCCAATGACACAAATGAACTTATTGGATGCACAAGATTGGTTAAAAACCCTAATTGGACAAGAATAAGCCTAGGGAGGACGAAAATGACCTAAATGTTCATCCAATGACACAAATGAACTTATTGGATGCAAAAGATTGGTTAAAAACCCTACTTGGACAAGAATAAGCCTAGGGAGGACGAAAATGACCTAAATGTTCATCCAATGACACAAATGAACTTATTGGATGCACAAGATTGGTTAAAAACCCTAATTGGACAAGAATAAGCCTAGGGAGGACGAAAATGACCTAAATGTTCGTCCAATGACACAAACACACCTATTGGATGCACAAGATTGCATAAAAACCCTAATTGGACAAGAATAAGCCTAGGGAGGACGAAAATGTCCTAAATGTTCATCCAATGACACAAATGAACTTATTGTAAGCACAAGATTGGTTAAAAACCCTAATTGGACAAGAATAAGCATAGGGAGGACGAAAATGACCTAAATGTTCATCCAATGACACAAACACACATATTGGATGCACAAGATTGCTTAAAACCTTAATTGGACAAGAATAAGACTAGGGAGGACGAAAATGACCTAAATGTTCATCCAATGACACAAATGAACTTATTGGATGCACAAAATTGGTTAAAAACCCTAATTAGACAAGAATAAGCCTAGGGAGGAAAAAAATGACCTAAATGTTCATCCAATGACACAAATGAACTTATTGGATGCACAAGATTGGTTAAAAACCCTAATTGGACAAGAATAAGCCTAGGGAGGACGAAAATGACCTAAATGTTCGTCCAATGACACAAACACACCTATTGGATGCACAAGATTGCATAAAAACCCTAATTGGACAAGAATAAGACTAGGGATGACGAAAATGACCTAAATGTCCATCCAATGACACAAATGAACTTATTGGATGCACAAGATTGGTTAAAAACCCTAATTGGACAAGAATAAGCCTAGGGAGGACGAAAATGACCTAAATGTTCGTCCAATGACACAAACACACCTATTGGATGCACAAGATTGCATAAAAACCCTAATTGGACAAGAATAAGCACAAGGAGGACAAAAATGACCTAAATGTTCATCCAATGACACAAATGAACTTATTGGATGCACAAGATTGGTTAAAAACCCTAATTGGACAAGAATAAGCATAGGGAGGACGAAAATGACCTAAATGTTCATCCAATGACACAAACACACATATTGGATGCACAAGATTGCCTAAAACCCTAATTGGATAAGAATAAGACTAGGGATGTCGAAAATGACCTAAATTTTCATCCAATGACACAAATGAACTTATTGGATGCACAAGATTGGTTAAAAACCCTAATTGGACAAGAATAAGCCTAGGGAGGACGAAAATGACCTAAATGTTCGTCCAATGACACAAATGAACTTATTGGATGGACAAGATTGGTTAAAAACCCTAATTGGACAAGAATAAGCCTAGGGAGGACGAAAATGACCTAAATGTTCAACCAATGACACAAATGAACTTATTGGATGCACAAGATTGGTTAAAAACCCTAATTGGACAAGAATAAGCCTAGGGAGGACGAAAATGACCTACATGTTCATCCAATGACACAAATCAACTTATTGGATGCACATGATTGGTTAAAAACCTTAATTGGACAAGAATAAGCCTAGGGAAGACGAAAATGACCTAAATGTTCATCCAATGACACAAATGAACTTATTGGATGCAGAAGATTGGTTAAAAACCCTAATTGGAAAAGAATAAGCCTAGGGAGGACGAAAATGACCTAAATGTTCATCCAATGACACAAATGAACTTATTGGATGCAGAAGATTGGTTAAAAACCCTAATTGGAAAAGAATAAGCCTAGGGAGGACTAAAATGACCTAAATGTTCGTCCAATGACACAAATATACCTAATGGATGCACAAGATTGCATATAAACCCTAATTGGACAAGAATAAGACTAGGAAGGACGAAAATGACCTAAATGTTCCTCTAATGACACAAACACACCTATTGGATGCACAAGATTGGTTAAAAACCCTAATTGGACAAGAATAAGCCTAGGGAGGACGAAAATGACCAAAATGTTCGTCCAATGACACAAACACACCTATTGGATGCACAAGATTGCATAAAAACCCTAATTGGACAAGAATAAGACTAGGGAGGACGAAAGTGACCTAAATGTTCCTCCAATGACACAAATGAACTTATTGGATGCACAAGGTTGGTTAAAAACCCTAATTGGACAAGAATATGCCTAGGGAGGACGAAAATGACCTAAATGTTCAACCAATGACACAAATGAACTTATTGGATGCACAAGATTGTTAAAAACCCTAATTGGACAAGAATAAGCCTAGGGAGGACGAAAATGACCTAAATGTTCGTCCAATGACACAAACACACCTATTGGATGCACAAGATTGCATAAAAAACCGTAATTGGACAAGAATAAGACTATGGAGGACGAAAATGACCTAAATGTTCCTCCAATGACACAAACACACCTATTGGATGCAAAAGATTGGTTAAAAACCCAAATTGGACAAGAATAAGACTAGGGAGGACGAAAATGACCAAAATGTTCCTCCAATGACACAAATGCACTTATTGGATGCACAAGATTGGCTAAAAACCCTAATTGGACAGTAATAAGCCTAGGGAGGACGAAAATGACCTAAATGTTCATCCAATGACACAAATGAACTTATTGGATGCACAAGATTGGTTAAAAACCCTAATTGGACAAGAATAAGCCTAAGGAGGACGAAAATGACCTAAATGTTCATCCAATGACACAAATCAACTTATTGGATGCACATGATTGGTTAAAAACCCTAATTGGACAAGAATAAGACTAGGGAGGACGAAAATGACCTAAATGTACCTCCAATGACACAAACACACCTATTGGATGCACAAGATTGGTTAAAAACCCTAATTGGACAAGAATACGACACAAATGAACTTATTGGATGCACAAGATTGGATAAAAACCCTAATTGGACAGGAATAAGCCTAGGGAGGACGAAAATGACCTAAATGTTCATCCAATGACACAAATGAACTTATTGGATGCACAAGATTGGTTAAAAACCCTAATTGGACAAGAATAAGCCTAGGGAGGACGAAAATGACCTAAATGTTCATCCGATGACACAAATCAACTTATTGGATGCACATGATTGGTTAAAAACCTTAATTGGACAAGAATAAGCCTAGGGAAGACGAAAATGACCTAAATGTTCATCCAATGACACAAATGAACTTATTGGATGCAGAAGATTGGATAAAAACCCTAATTGGAAAAGAATAAGCCTAGGGAGGACGAAAATGACCTAAATGTTCGTCCAATGACACAAACACACCTATTGGATGCACAAGATTGCATAAAAACCCAAATTGGACAAGAATAAGACAAGGGAGGACTAAAATGACCTAAATGTTCCTCTGATGACACAAATGAACTTATTGGATGCACAAGGTTGGTTAAAAACCCTAATTGGACAAGAATAAGCCTAGGGAGGACGAAAATGACCTAAATGTTCAGCCAATGACACAAATGAACTTATTGGATGCACAAGATTGGTTAAAAACCCTAATTGGACAAGAATAAGCCTAGGGAGGACGAAAATGACCTAAATGTTCATCCAATGACACAAATGAACTTATTGGATGCACATGAATGGTTAAAAACCCTAATTGGACAAGAATAAGCCTAGGGAGGACGAAAATGACCTAAATGTTTGTCCAATGACACAAATGAACTTATTGGATGCACAAGATTGGTTAAAAACCCTAATTGGACAAGAATCAGCCTAGGGAGGGCGAAAATGACCTAAATGTTTGTCCAATGACACAAATGAACTTATTGGATGCACAAGATTGGTTAAAAACCCTAATTGGACAAGAATAAGCCTAGGGAGGACGAAAATGACCTAAATGTTCATCCAATGACACAAATGAACTTATTGGATGCACAAGATTGGTTAAAAACCCTAATTGGACAAGAATAAGCCTAGGGAGGACGAAAATGACCTAAATGTTCATCCAATGACAAAAATCAACTTATTGGATGCACATGATTGGTTAAAAACCCTAATTGGACAAGAATAAGCCTAGGGAGGACGAAAATGACCTAAATGTTCATCCAATGACACAAACACACCTATTGGATGCACAAGATTGCATAAAAACCCTAATTGGACAAGAATAAGACTAGGGAGGACGAAAATGACCGAAATGTTCCTCCAATGACACAAACACACCTATTGGATGCACAAGATTGCGTAAAAACCCTAATTGGACAAGAATAAGACTTGGGAGGACGAAAATGACCTAAATGTTCCTCCAATGACACAAACACACCTATTGGATGCACAAGATTGGTTGAAAATCCTAATTGGACAAGAATAAGCCTAGGGAGGACGAAAATGACCTAAATGTTCATCCAATGACACAAATGAACTTATTGGATGCACAAGATTGGTTAAAAACCCTAATTGGACAAGAATAAGCCTAAGGAGGACGAAAATGACTTAAATGTACATCCAATGACACAAAAGAACTTATTGGATGCACAAGATTGGTTAAAAACCCTAATGGGACAAGAATAAGCCTAGGGAGTACGAAAATGCTCTAAATGTTAATCCAATGATACAAACACACCTATATGGATGCACAAGATTGTTTAAAAACCCTGATTGGACAAGAATAAGCCTAGGGAGGACCAAAATGACCTAAATGTTCATTCAATGACACAAATGAACTTATTGGATGCACAAGATTTGTTAAAAACCCTAATTGGACAAGAATAAGCCTAAGGAGGACTAAAATGACCTAAATGTTCATCCAATGACAAAAACAAACCTATTGGATGCACAAGATTTGTTAAAAACCCTAATTTGACAAGAATAAGCCTTGGGAGGACGAAAATGCCATAAATGTTCATCCAATGACACAAATACACCTATTGGATGTACATGATTTGTTAAAAACCCTAATTGGACAAGAATAAGCCTAGGGAGGACGAAAATGACCTAAATGTTCATCCAATGACACAAATGAACTTATTGGATGCACAAGATTGGTTAAAAACCCTAATTGGACAAGAATAAGCCTAAGGAGGACGAAAATGACTTAAATGTACATCCAATGACACAAAAGAACTTATTGGATGCACAAGATTGTTTAAGAACCCTAATTGGACAAAAATAAGCCTAAAGAGGACGAAAATGACCTAAATGTTAATCCAATGACACAAACACACCTATAGGATGCACAATATTGGTTAAAACCCTAATTGGACAAGAATAAGCCTTGGGAGGACGAAAATGCCCTAAATGTTCATCCAATGACACAAACACACCTATTGCATGCACAAGATTGTTTAAAAACCCTAATTGGACAAGAATAAGCCTAGGGAGGACCAAAATGACCTAAATGTTCATTCAATGACACAAATGAACTTATTGGATGCACAAGATTTGTTAAAAACCCTAATTGGACAAGAATAAGCCTTGGGAGGACGAAAATGACCTAAATGTTCATCCAATGACACAAACACACCTATTGGATGCACAAGATTGTTTAAAAACCCTAATTGGACAAGAATAAGTCTAGGGAGGACGAAAATGACCTAAATGTTCATCCAATGACACAAATGAACTTATTGGATGCACAAGATTGGTTAAAAACCCTAATTGGACAAGAATAAGCATAGGGAGGACGAAAATGACCTAAACGTTCATCCAATGACACAAACCCACATATTGGATGCACAAGATTGCTTAAAACCCTAAATTGGACAAGAATAAGACTAGGGAGGAAGAAAATGACCTAAAAGTTCATCCAATGACACAAATGAACTTATTGGATGCACAAGATTGGTTAAAAACCCTAATTGGACAAGAATAAGCCTAGGGAGGACGAAAATGACCTAAATGTTCGTCCAATGACACAAACACACCTATTGGATGCACAAGATTGCATAAAAACCCTAATTGGACAAGAATAAGACTAGGGAGGACGAAAATGACCTAAATGTTCCTCCAATGACACAAACACACCTATTGGATGCACAAGATTGCATAAAAACCTAATTCGACAAGAATAAGACTAAGGACGACGAAAATTACCTAAATGTTCATCCAATGACACAAATGAACTTATTGGATGCACAAGATTGGTTAAAAACCCTAATTGGACAAGAATAAGCCTAGGGAGGACGAAAATGACCTAAATGTTCGTCCAATGACACAAACACACCTATTGGATGCACAAGATTGCATAAAAACCCTAATTGGACAAGAATAAGACTAGGGAGGACGAAAATGACCTAAATGTTCCTCCAATGACACAAACACACCTATTGGATGCACAAGATTGCATAAAAACCATAATTGGAGAAGAATAAGACTAAAGAGGACGTAAATGACCTAAATGAACCACCAATGACACAAATGAACTTATTGGATACACAAGGTTGGTTAAAAACCCTAATTGGACAAGAATAAGCCTAGGGAGGACGAAAATGACCTAAATGTTCAACCAATGACACAAATGAACTTATTGGATGCACAAGATTGGTTAAAAACCCTAATTGGACAAGAATAAGCCTAGGGAGGACGAAAATGACCTAAATGTTCGTCCAATGACACAAACACACCTATTGGATGCACAAGATTGCATAAAAACCCTAATTGGACAAGAATAAGACTAGGGAGGACGAAAATGACCTAAATGTTCATCCAATGACACAAATAAATTTATTGGATGCATAAGATTGCATAATAACCCTAATTGGACAAGAATAAGCCTAGGGAGGACGAAAATGACCTAAATGTTCATCCAATGACACAAATGAACTTTTTGGAGGCACAAGATTGGTTAAAAACCCTAATTGGACAAGAATAAGCCTAGGGAGGACGAAAATGACCTAAATGTTCGTCCAATGACACAAACACACCTATTGGATGCACAAGATTGGTTAAAAACCCTAATTGGACAAGAATATGCCTAGGGAGGACGAAAATGACCTAAATGTTCGTCCAATGACACAAATGAACTTATTGGATGCACAAGATTGGTTAAAAACCCTAATTGGACAAGAATAAGCATAGGGAGGACGAAAATGACCTAAATGTTCATCCAATTACACAAACACACATATTGGATGCACAAGATTGCTTAAAACCCTAATTGGACAGAATAAGACTAGGGATGACGAAAATGACCTAAATGTTCATCCAATGACACAAATGAACTTATTGGATGCACAAGATTGGTTAAAAACCCTAATTGGACAAGAATAAGCCTAGGGAGGACGAAAATGACCTAAATGTTCGTCCAATGACACAAACACACCTATTGGATGCACAAGATTGCATAAAAACCCTAATTAGACAAGAATAAGACTAGGGAGGACGAAAATGACCTAAATGTTCCTCCAATGACACAAACACACCTATTGGATGCACAAGATTGCATAAAAACCCTAATTCGACAAGAATAAGACTAGGGAGGACGAAAATGACCTAAATGTTCATCCAATAACACAAATGAACTTATTGGATCCACAAGATTGCTTAAAACCCTAATTGGACAAGAATAAGACTAGGGAGGACGAAAATGACCTAAATGTTCATCCAATGACACAAATGAACTTATTGGATGCACAAGATTGGTTAAAAACCCTAATTGGACAAGAATAAGCCTAGGGAGGACGAAAATGACCTAAATGTTCGTCCAATGACACAAACACACCTATTGGATGCACAAGATTGCATAAAAACCCTAATTGGACAAGAATAAGACTAGGAAGGACGAAAATGACCTAAATGTTCGTCCAATGACACAAATGAACTTATTGGATGCACAAGATTGGTTAAAAACCCTAATTGGACAAGAATAAGCATAGAGAGGACGAAAATGACCTAAACGTTCATCCAATGACACAAACCCACATATTGGATGCACAAGATTGCTTAAAACCCTAATTGGACAAGAATAAGACTAGGGAGGACGAAAATGACCTAAATGTTCATCCAATGACACAAATGAACTTATTGGATGCACAAGATTGGTTAAAAACCCTAATTGGACAAGAATAAGCCTAGGGAGGACGAAAATGACCTAAATGTTCGTCCAATGACACAAACACACCTATTGGATGCACAAGATTGCATAAAAACCCTAATTGGACAAGAATAAGACTAGGGATGACGAAAATGACCTAAATGTCCATCCAATGACACAAATGAACTTATTGGATGCACAAGATTGGTTAAAAACCCTAATTGGACAAGAATAAGCCTAGGGAGGACGAAAATGACCTAAATGTTCGTCCAATGACACAAACACACCTATTGGATGCACAAGATTGCATAAAAACCCTAATTGGACAAGAATAAGCACAAGGAGGACAAAAATGACCTAAATGTTCATCCAATGACACAAATGAACTTATTGGATGCACAAGATTGGTTAAAAACCCTAATTGGACAAGAATAAGCATAGGGAGGACGAAAATGACCTAAATGTTCATCCAATGACACAAACACACATATTGGATGCACAAGATTGCTTAAAACCCTTATTGGACAAGAATAAGACTAGGGATGACGAAAATGACCTAAATGTTCATCCAATGACACAAATGAACTTATTGGATGCACAAGATTGGTTAAAAACCCTAATTGGACAAAAATAAGCCTAGGGAGGACGAAAATGACCTAAATGTTCGTCCAATGACACAAATGAACTTATTGGATGCACAAGATTGTTTAAAAACCCTAATTGGACAAGAATAAGCCTAGGGAGGACGAAAATGACCTAAATGTTCATCCAATGACACAAATGAACTTATTGGATGCACAAGATTGGTTGAAAACCCTAATTGGACAACAATAAGCCTAGGGAGGACGAAAATGACCTAAATGTTCATCCAATGACACAAACACACCTATTGGATGCACAAGATTGCATAAAAACCCTAATTGGACAAGAATAAGACTAGGGAGGACGAAAAAGACATAAATGTTCATCCAATGACACAAATGAACTTATTGGATGCACAAGATTGGTTAAAACCCTAATTGGACAAGAATAAGCCTAGGGAGGACGAAAATGACCTAAATGTTCGTCCAATGACATAAATGAACTTATTGGATGCACAAGATTGGTTAAAAACACTAATTGGACAAGAATAATCCTAGGGAGGACGAAAATGACCTAAATGTTCCTCCAATGACACAAATGAACTTATTGGATGCACAAGATTGGTTGAAAACCCTAATTTGACAAGAATAAGCCTAGGGAGGACGAAAATGACCTAAATGTTCATCCAATGACACAAATGAACTTATTGGATGCACAAGATTGGTTAAAAACCCTAATTGGACAAGAATAAGCCTAGGGAGGACGAAAATGACCTAAATGTTCATCCAATGACACAAATGAACTTATTGGATGCAAAAGATTGGTTAAAAACCCTACTTGGACAAGAATAAGCCTAGGGAGGACGAAAATGACCTAAATGTTCATCCAATGACACAAATGAACTTATTGGATGCACAAGATTGGTTAAAAACCCTAATTGGACAAGAATAAGCCTAGGGAGGACGAAAATGACCTAAATGTTCGTCCAATGACACAAACACACCTATTGGATGCACAAGATTGCATAAAAACCCTAATTGGACAAGAATAAGCCTAGGGAGGACGAAAATGTCCTAAATGTTCATCCAATGACACAAATGAACTTATTGTAAGCACAAGATTGGTTAAAAACCCTAATTGGACAAGAATAAGCATAGGGAGGACGAAAATGACCTAAATGTTCATCCAATGACACAAACACACATATTGGATGCACAAGATTGCTTAAAACCTTAATTGGACAAGAATAAGACTAGGGAGGACGAAAATGACCTAAATGTTCATCCAATGACACAAATGAACTTATTGGATGCACAAAATTGGTTAAAAACCCTAATTAGACAAGAATAAGCCTAGGGAGGAAAAAAATGACCTAAATGTTCATCCAATGACACAAATGAACTTATTGGATGCACAAGATTGGTTAAAAACCCTAATTGGACAAGAATAAGCCTAGGGAGGACGAAAATGACCTAAATGTTCGTCCAATGACACAAACACACCTATTGGATGCACAAGATTGCGTAAAAACCCTAATTGGACAAGAATAAGACTAGGGAGGACGAAAATGACCTAAATGTTCCTCCAATGGCACAGACACACGTATTGGATGCACTAGATTGGTTAAAAACCCTAATTGGACAAGAATAAGCCTAGGGAGGACGAATATGAACTAAATGTTTGTCCAATGACACAAACACACCTATTGGATGCACAAGATTGCATAAAAACCCTAATTGGACAAGAATAAGACTAGGGAGGACGAAAATGACCTAAATGTTCCTCCAATGACACAAATGCACTTATTGGATGCCCAAGATTAGCTAAAAACCCTAATTGGACAGGAATAAGCCTAGGGAGGACGAAAATGACCTAACTGTTCATCCAATGACCCAAATGAACTTATTGGATGCAGAAGATTGGTTAAAAACCCTAATTGGACAAGAATAAACCCTAGGGAGGACGAAAATGACCTAAATGTTCATCCAATGACACAAATCAACTTATTGGATGCACATGATTGGTTAAAAACCCTAATTGGACAAGAATAAGCCTAGGGAGGACGAAAATGACCTAAATGTTCATCCAATGACACAAATGAACTTATTGGATGCAGAAGATTGGTTAAAAACCCTAATTGGAAAAGAATAAGCCTAGGGAGGACGAAAATGACCTAAATGTTCGTCCAATGACACAAACACACCTATTGGATGCACAAGATTTCATAAAAACCCTAATTGGACAAGAATAAGACTAGGGAGGACGAAAATGACCTAAATGTTCCTCCAATGACACAAACACACCTATTGGATGCACAAGATTGGTTAAAAACCCTAATTAGATAAGAATACGCCTAGGGAGGACGAAAATGACCTAAATGTTCGTCCAATGACACAAACACACCTATTGGATGCACAAGATTGCATAAAAACCCTAATTGGACAAGAATAAGACTAGGGAGGACGAAAATGACCTAAATGTTCCTCCAATGACACAAATGAACTTATTGGATGCACAAGATTGGATAAAAACCCTAATTGGACAGGAATAAGCCTAGGGAGGACGAAAATGACCTAAATGTTCATCCAATGACACAAATGAACTTATTGGATGCACAAGATTGGTTAAAAACCCTAATTGGACAAGAATAAGCCTAGGGAGGACGAAAATGACATAAATGTTCATACAATGACACAAATCAACTTATTGGATGCAGAAGATTGGTTAAAAACCCTAATTGGAAAAGAATAAGCCTAGGGAGGACGGAAATGACCTAAATGTTTGTCCAATGACACAAACACACCTATTGAATGCACAAGATTGCATAAAAACCCTAATTGGACAAGAATAAGACTAGGGAGGACGAAAATGACCTAAATGTTCAACCAATGACACAAATGAACTTATTGGAAGCACAAGATTGGTTAAAAACCCTAATTGGACAAGAATAAGCCTAGGGAGGACGAAAATGACCTAAATGTTCAACCAATGACACAAATGAACTTATTGGAAGCACAAGATTGGTTAAAAACCCTAATTGGACAAGAATAAGCCTAGGGAGGACGAAAATGACCTAAATGTTCGTCCAATGACACAATCACACCTATTGGATGCACAAGATTGCATAAAAAACCGTAATTGGACAAGAATAAGACTAGGTAGGACGAAAATGACCTAAATGTTCCTCCAATGACACAAACACACCTATTGGATGCACAAGATTGCATAAAAACCCTAATTGGACAAGAATAAGACTAGGGAGGACGAAAATGACCTAAATGTTCCTCCAATGACACAAATGAACTTATTGGATGCACAAGATTGGATAAAAACCCTAATTGGACAGGAATAAGCCTAGGGAGGGCGAAAATGACCTAAATGTTCATCCAATGACACAAATGAACTTATTGGATGCACAAGATTGGTTAAAAACCCTAATTGGACAAGAATAAGCCTAGGGAGGACGAAAATGACCTAAATGTTCATAGAATGACACAAATCAACTTATTGGATGCAGAAGATTGGTTAAAAACCCTAATTGGAAAAGAATAAGCCTAGGGAGGACGGAAATGACCTAAATGTTCGTCCAATGACACAAACACACCTATTGAATGCACAAGATTGCATAAAAACCCTAATTGGACAAGAATAAGACTAGGGAGGACGAAAATGACCTAAATGTTCAACCAATGACACAAATGAACTTATTGGATGCACAAGATTGGTTAAAAACCCTAATTGGACAAGAATAAGCCTAGGGAGGACGAAAATGACCTAAATATTGAACCAATGACACAAATGAACTTATTGGATGCACAAGGTTGGTTAAAAACCCTAATTGGACAAGAATAAGCCAAGGGAGGACGAAAATGACCTAAATGTTCATCCAATGACACACATGAACTTATTGGATGCACAAGATTGGTTAAAAACCCTAATTGGATAAGAATAAGCTTAGGGAGGATGAAAATGACCTAAATGTTCATCCAACGACACAAATGAACTTATTGGATGCACAAGGTTGGTTAAAAACCCTAATTGGACAAGAATAAGCCTAGGGAGGACGAAAATGACCTAAATGTTCATCCAATGACACAAATGAACTTATTGGATGCACAAGATTGGTTAAAAACCCTAATTGGACAAGAATAAGCCTAGGGAGGACGAAAATGACCTAAATGTTCATCCGATGACACAAATCAACTTATTGGATGCACATGATTGGTTAAAAACCTTAATTGGACAAGAATAAGCCTAGGGAAGACGAAAATGACCTAAATGTTCATCCAATGACACAAATGAACTTATTGGATGCAGAAGATTGGATAAAAACCCTAATTGGACAAGAATAAGCCTAGGGAGGACGAAAATGACCTAAATGTTCGTCCAATGACACAAACACACCTATTGGATGCACAAGATTGCATAAAAACCCAAATTGGACAAGAATAAGACAAGGGAGGACTAAAATGACCTAAATGTTCCTCTGATGACACAAATGAACTTATTGGATGCACAAGGTTGGTTAAAAACCCTAATTGGACAAGAATAAGCCTAGGGAGGACGAAAATGACCTAAATGTTCAGCCAATGACACAAATGAACTTATTGGATGCACAAGATTGGTTAAAAACCCTAATTGGACAAGAATAAGCCTAGGGAGGACGAAAATGACCTAAATGTTCGTCCAATGACACAAACACACCTATTGGATGCACAAGATTGCATAAAAACCCTAATTGGATAAGAATAAGACTAGGGAGGACGAAAATGACCTAAATGTTCCTCCAATGACACAAACGCACCTATTGGATGCACAAGATTGCATAAAAACCCTAATTCGACAAGAATAAGACTAGGGAGGACGAAAATGACCTAAATGTTCATCCAATGACACAAATGAACTTATTGGATGCACAAGATTGGTTAAAAACCCTAATTGGACAAGAATAAGCCTAGGGAGGACGAAAATGACCTAAATGTTCGTCCAATGACACAAACACACCTATTGGATGCACAAGATTGCATAAAAACCCTAATCAAACATGAATAAGTCTAGGTAGGACGAAAATGACCTAAATGTTCGTCCAATGACACAAACACGCCTATTGGATGCACAAGATTGCATAAAAACCCTAATTGGACAAGAATAAGACTAGGGAGGACGAAAATGACCTAAATGTTCCTCCAATGACACAAACACACCTATTGGATGCACAAGATTGCATAAAAACCCTAATAGGACAAGAATAAGACATGGGAGGACGAAAATGACCTAAATGTTCATCCAATGACACAAATGAACTTATTGGATGCACAAGATTGGTTAAAAACCCTAATTGGACAAGAATAAGCCTAGGGAGGACGAAAATGACCTAAATGTTCGTCCAATGACACAAACACACCTATTGGATGCACAAGATTGCATAAAACCCTAATTGGACAAGAATAAGCCTTGGGAGGACGAAAATGACCTAAATGTTCATCAAATGACACAAATGAACTTATTGGATGCACAAGATTGGTTAAAAACCCTAATTGGACAAGAATAAGCCTAGAGAGGACGAAAATGACCTAAATGTTCATCCAATGACACAAATGAACTTATTGGATGCACAAGATTGGTTAAAAACCCTAATTGGACAAGAATAAGCCTAGGGAGGACGAAAATGACCTAAATGTTCGTCCAATGACACAAACACACCTATTGGATGCACAAGATTGCATAAAAACCCTAATTGGACAAGAATAAGCCTAGCGAAGACGAAAATGACCTAAATGTTCATCCAATGACACAAATGAACTTATTGGATGCACAAGATTGGTTAAAAACCCTAATTGGACAAGAATAAGCCTAGGGAGGACGAAAATGACCTAAATGTTCATCCAATGACACAAATGAACTTATTGGATGCACAAGATTGGTTAAAAACCCTTATTGGACAAGAATAAGCCTAGGGAGGACGTAAATGACCTAAATGTTCATCCAATGACACAAATGAACTTATTGGATGCACAAGATTGGTTAAAAACCCTATTTGGAAAAGAATAAGCATAGGGAGGACGAAAATGACCTACATGTTCATCCAATGACACAAACACACATATTGGATGCACAAGATTGCTTAAAACCCTAATTGGACAAGAATAAGACTAGGGATGACGAAAATGACCTAAATGTTCATCCAATGACACAAATGAACTTATTGGATGCACAAGATTGGTTAAAAACCCTAATTGGACAAGAATAAGCCTAGGGAGGACGAAAATGACCTAAATGTTCGTCCAATGACACAAACACACCTGTTGGATGCACAAGATTGCATAAAAATCCTAATTGGACAAGAATAAGACTAGGGAGGACGTAAATGACCTAAATGTTCCACCAATGACACAAATGAACTTATTTGATGCACAAGTTTGGTTAAAAACCCTAATTGGACAAGAATAAGCCTAGGGAGGACGAAAATGACCTAAATGTTCAACCAATGACACAAATGAACTTATTGAATGCACAAGGTTGGTTAAAAACCCTAATTGGACAAGAATACGCCTAGGGAGGACGAAAATGACCTAAATGTTCGTCCAATGACACAAACAAACCTATTGGATGCACAGGATTGCCTAAAAACCCTAATCGGACAAAAATAAGCCTAGGGAGGACGAAAATGACCTAAATGTTCGTCCAATGACACAAACACACCTATTCGATGCACAAGATTGCATAAAAACCCTAATTGGACAAGAATAAGACTAGGGAGGACGAAAATGACCTAAATGTTCCTCCAATGACACAAACACACCTATTGGATGCACAAGATTGTATAAAAACCCTAATTCGACAAGAATAAGACTAGGGAGGACGAAAATGACTTAAATGTTCCTCCAATGACACAAACACACCTATTGGATGCACAAGATTGTATAAAAACCCTAATTGGACAAGAATAAGACTAGGGAGAACGTAAATGACCTAAATGTTCCACCAATGACACAAATGAACTTATTGGATGCACAAGGTTGGTTAAAAACCCTAGTTGGACAAGAATAAGCCTAGGGAGGACGAAAATGACCTAAATGTTCAACCAATGACACAAATGAACTTATTGGATGCACAAGGTTGGTTAAAAACCCTAATTGGACAAGAATAAGCCTAGGGAGGACGAAAATGACCTAAATGTTCGTCCAATGACGCAAACACACCTATTGGATGCACAGGATTGCCTAATAACCCTAATTGGACAAGAATAAGCCTAGGGAGGACGAAAATGACCTAAATGTTCGTCCAATGACACAAACACACCTATAGGATGCACAAGATTGCATAAAAACCCTAATTGGACAAGAACAAGCCTAGGGAGGACGAAAATGACCTAAATATTCATCCAATGACACAAATGAACTTATTGGATGCACAAGATTGGTTAAAAACCCTAATTGGACAAGAATAAGCCTAGGGAGCACGTAAATGACCTAAATGTTCATCCAATGACACAAATGAACTTATTGGATGCACAAGATTGATTAAAAACCCTAATTGGACAAGAATAAGCATAGGGAGGACGAAAATGACCTACATGTTCATCCAATGACACAAACACACATATTGGATGCACAAGATTGCTTAAAACCCTAATTGGACAAGAATAAGACTAGGGATGACGAAAATGACCTAAATGTTCATCCAATGACACAAATGAACTTATTGGATGCACAAGATTGGTTAAAAACCCTACTTGGACAAGGATAAGCCTAGGGAGGACGAAAATGACCTAAATGTTCGTCCAATGACACAAACACACCTATTGGATGCACAAGATTGCATAAAAACCCTAATTGGACAAGAATAAGACTAGGGAGGACGAAAATGACCTAAATGTTCCTCCAATGACACAAACACACCTATTGGATGCACAAGATTGCATAAAAACCCTAATTCGACAAGAATAAGACTAGCGACGACGAAAATGACCTAAATATTCATCCAATGACACAAATGAACTTATTGGATGCACAAGATTGGTTAAAAACCCTAATTGGACAAGAATAAGACTAGGGAGGACGAAAATAACCTAAATGTTCCTCCAATGACACAAACACACCTATTGGATGCACAAGATTGCATAAAAACCCTAATTGGACAAGAATAAGACTAGCGAGAACGAAAATGACCTAAATGTTCCTCCAATGACACAAATGAACTAATTGGATGCACAAGGTTGGTTAAAAACCCTAATTGGACAAGAATATGCCTAGGGAGGACGAAAATGACCTAAATGTTCCTCCAATGACACAAATGAACTAATTAGATGCACAAGGTTGGTTAAAAACCCTAATTGGACAAGAATAAGCCTAGGGAGGACGAAAATGACCTAAATGTTCAACCAATGACACAAATGAACTTATTGGATGCACAAGGTTGGTTAAAAACCCTAATTGGACAAGAATAAACCTAGGGAGGACGAAAATGACCTAAATGTTCGTCCAATAACACAAACACACCTATTGGATGCACAAGATTGCATTAAAACCCTAATTGGACAAGAATAAGCCTACAGAGGATGAAAATGACCTAAATGTTCATCCAATGACACAAATGAACTTATTGGATGCACAAGATTGGTTAAAAACCCTAATTGGACAAGAATAAGCCTAGGGAGGACGAAAATGACCTAAATGTTCGTCCAATGACACAAATGAACTTATTGGATGGACAAGATTGGTTAAAAACCCTAATTGGACAAGAATAAGCCTAGGGAGGACGAAAATGACCTAAATGTTCAACCAATGACACAAATGAACTTATTGGATGCACAAGATTGGTTAAAAACCCTAATTGGACAAGAATAAGCCTAGGGAGGACGAAAATGACCTACATGTTCATCCAATGACACAAATCAACTTATTGGATGCACATGATTGGTTAAAAACCTTAATTGGACAAGAATAAGCCTAGGGAAGACGAAAATGACCTAAATGTTCATCCAATGACACAAATGAACTTATTGGATGCAGAAGATTGGTTAAAAACCCTAATTGGAAAAGAATAAGCCTAGGGAGGACGAAAATGACCTAAATGTTCGTCCAATGACACAAACACACCTATTGGATGCACAAGATTGCATAAAAACCCTAATTGGATAAGAATAAGACTAGGGAGGACGAAAATGACCTAAATGTTCCTCCAATGACACAAACACACCTATTGGATGCACAAGATTGGTTAAAAACCCTAATTTGATAAGAATACGCCTTGGGAGGACGAAAATGACCTAAATGTTCGTCCAATGACACAGACACACCTATTGGATGCACAAGATTGCATAAAAACCCTAATTGGACAAGAATAAGACTAGGGAGGACGAAAATGACCTAAATGTTCCTCCAATGACACAAATGAACTTATTGGATGCACAAGGTTGGTTAAAAACCCTAATTGGACAAGAATAAGCCTAGGGAGGACGAATATGAACTAAATGTTTGTCCAATGACACAAACACACCTATTGGATGCACAAGATTGCATAAAAACCCTAATTGGACAAGAATAAGACTAGGGAGGACGAAAATGACCTAAATGTTCCTCCAATGACACAAATGCACTTATTGGATGCCCAAGATTAGCTAAAAACCCTAATTGGACAGGAATAAGCCTAGGGAGGACGAAAATAACCTAACTGTTCATCCAATGACACAAATGAACTTATTGGATGCAGAAGATTGGTTAAAAACCCTAATTGGACAAGAATAAACCCTAGGGAGGACGAAAATGACCTAAATGTTCATCCAATGACACAAATCAACTTATTGGATGCACATGATTGGTTAAAAACCTTAATTGGACAAGAATAAGCCTAGGGAGGACGAAAATGACCTAAATGTTCATCCAATGACACAAATGAACTTATTGGATGCAGAAGATTGGTTAAAAACCCTAATTGGAAAAGAATAAGCCTAGGGAGGACGAAAATGACCTAAATGTTCGTCCAATGACACAAACACACCTATTGGATGCACAAGATTTCATAAAAACCCTAATTGGACAAGAATAAGACTAGGGAGGACGAAAATGACCTAAATGTTCCTCCAATGACACAAACACACCTATTGGATGCACAAGATTGGTTAAAAACCCTAATTAGATAAGAATACGCCTAGTGAGGACGAAAATGACCTAAATGTTTGTCCAATGACACAAACACACCTATTGGATGCACATGATTGGTTAAAAACCCTAATTGGACAAGAAAAAGACTAGGGAGGACGAAAATGACCTAAATGTTCCTCCAATGACACAAAGACACCTATTGGATGCACAAGATTGGTTAAAAACCCTAATTTGATAAGAATACGCCTTGGGAGGACGAAAATGACCTAAATGTTCCTCCAATGACACAAATGAACTTAATTGATGCATAAGGTTGGTTAAAAACCCTAATTGGACAAGAATAAGCCTAGGGAGGACGAAAATGACCTAAATGTTCAACCAATGACACAAATGAACTTATTGGATGCACAAGATTGGTTAAAAACCCTAATTGGACAAGAATAAGCCTAGGGAGGACGAAAATGACCTAAATGTTCGTCCAATGACACAAACACACCTATTGGATGCACAAGATTGCGTAAAAACCCTAATTGGACAAGAATAAG
>JBBPBR010000133.1:1817127-1890144 GCA_037974775.1 Cicer pinnatifidum | reverse complement strand
ACCTAAATGTTCGTCCAATGACACAAACACACCTATTGGATGCACAAGATTGCATAAAAACCATAATTGGACAAGAATAAGACTAGGGAGGACGAAAATGACCTAAATGTTCCTCCAATGACACAAATGAACTTATTGGATGCACAAGGTTGATTAAAAACCCTAATTGGACAAGAATAAGCCTAGGGAGGACGAAAATGACCTAAATGTTCAACCATTGACACAAATGAACTTATTGGATGCAAAAGATTGGTTAAAAACCCTAATTGTACAAGAATAAGCCTAGGGAGGACAAAAATAACCTAAATGTTCGTCCAATGACACAAACACACCTATTGGATGCACAAGATTGCATAAAAACCCTAATTGGACAAGAATAAGACTAGGGAGGACGAAAATGACCTAAATGTTCCTCTAATGACACAAATGAACTTATTGGATGCACAAGGTTGGTAAAAAACCCTAATTGGACAAGAATAAGCCTAGGGAGGACGAATATGAACTAAATGTTCGTCCAATGACACAAACACACCTATTGGATGCACAAGATTGCATAAAAACCCTAATTGGACAAGAATAAGACTAGGGAGGACGAAAATGACCTAAATGTTCCTCCAATGACACAAATGCACTTATTGGATGCACAAGATTGGCTAAAAACCCTAATTGGACAGGAATAAGCCTAGGGAGGACGAAAATGACCTAAATGTTCATCCAATGACACAAATGAACTTATTGGATGCAGAAGATTGGTTAAAAACCCTAATTGGACAAGAATAACCCTAGGGAGGACGAAAATGACCTAAATGATCATCCAATGACACAAATCAACTTATTGGATGCACATGATTGGTTAAAAACCCTAATTGGACAAGAATAAGCCTAGGGAGGACGAAAATGACCTCAATGTTCATCCAATGACACAAATGAACTTATTGGATGCAGAAGATTGCATAAAAACCCTAATTGGACAAGAATAAGACTAGGGAGGACGAAAATGACCTAAATGTTCCTCCAATGACACAAATGCACTTATTGGATGCACAAGATTGGCTAAAAACCCTAATTGGACAGGAATAAGCCTAGGGAGGACGAAAATGACCTAAATGTTCATCCAATGACACAAATGAACTTATTGGATGCACAAGGTTGGTTAAAAACCCTAATTGGACAAGAATAAGCCTAGGGAGGACGAAAATGACCTAAATGTTCAGCCAATGACACAAATGAACTTATTGGATGCACAAGATTGGTTAAAAACCCTAATTGGACAAGAATAAGCCTAGGGAGGACGAAAATGACCTAAATGTTCGTCCAATGACACAAACACACCTATTGGATGCACAAGATTGGTTAAAAACCCTAATTTGATAAGAATACGCCTTGGGAGGACGAAAATGACCTAAATGTTCCTCCAATGACACAAATGAACTTATTGGATGCATAAGGTTGGTTAAAAACCCTAATTGGACAAGAATAAGCCTAGGGAGGACGAAAATGACCTAAATGTTCAACCAATGACACAAATGAACTTATTGGATGCACAAGATTGGTTAAAAACCCTAATTGGACAAGAATAAGCCTAGGGAGGACGAAAATGACCGAAATGTTCGTCCAATGACACAAACACACCTATTGGATGCACAAGATTGCATAAAAACCCTAATTGGACAAGAATAAGACTAGGGAGGACGAAAATGACCTAAATGTTCATCCAATGACACAAACACACACATTGGATGCACAAGATTGCTTAAAACCCTAATTGGACAAGAATAAGACTAGGGATGACGAAAATGACCTAAATGTTCATCCAATGACACAAATGAACTTATTGGATGCACAAGATTGGTTAAAAACCCTAATTGGACAAGAATAAGCCTAGGGAGGACGAAAATGACCTAAATGTTCGTCCAATGACACAAACACACCTATTGGATGCACAAGATTGCATAAAAACCCTAATTGGACAAGAATAAGACTAGGGAGGACGTAAATGACCTAAATGTTCCACCCATGACACAAATGAACTTATTTGATGCCCAAGGTTGGTTAAAAACCCTAATTGGACAAGAATAAGCCTAGGGAGGACGAAAATGACCTAAATGTTCGTCCAATGACCCAAACACACCTATAGGATGCACAAGATTGCATAAAAACCCTAATTGGACAAGAACAAGCCTAGGGAGGACGAAAATGACCTAAATATTCATCCAATGACACAAATGAACTTATTGGATGCACAAGATTGGTTAAAAACCCTAATTGGACAAGAATAAGCCTAGGGAGGACGAAAATGACCTAATTGATCATCCAATGACACAAACACACCTATTGGATGCACAAGATTGGTTAAAAACCCTAATTGGACAAGAATAAGCCTAGGGATGACGAAAATGACCTAATTGATCATCCAATGACAAAAACACACCTATTGGATGCACAAGATTGGTTAAAAACCCTAATTGGGCAAGAATATGCCTAGGGATGACGAAAATGATCTAAATATTAATTCAATGAAACAAACAAACTTATTGGATGCACAACATTGTTTAAAAACCCTAATTGGACAAGAATAAGCATAGGGAGGACGAAAATGACCTAATTGATCATCCAATGACACAAACACACCTATTGGATGCACAAGATTGGTTAAAAACCCTAATTGGACAAGAATATGCCTAGGGAGGACGAAAATGACCTAAATGTTAATCCAATGACACAAATGAACTTATTGGATGCACAAGATTGGTAAAAAAACCTTAATTGGACAAGAATAAGCCTAGGGAGGACTAAAATGACCTAATTGATCATCCAATGACACAAACACACCTATTGGATGCACAAGATTGGTTAAAAACCCTAATTGGACAAGAATATGCCTAGGGAGGACGAAAATGACCTAAATATTAATTCAATGACACAAACAAAGTTATTGGATGCACAAGATTGGTTAAAAACCCTAATTGGACAAGAATAAGCATAGGGAGGACGAAAATGACCTAATTGATCATCCAATGACACAAACACACCTATTGGATGCAAAAGATTGGTTAAAAACCCTAATTGGAAAAGATGATGCCTAGGGAGGACGAAAATGACCTAAATATTAATTCAATGACACAAACAAAGTTATTGGATGCACAAGATTGGTTAAAAACCCTAATTGGACAAGAATAAGCATAGGGAGGACGAAAATGACCTAATTGATCATCCAATGACACAAACACACCTATTGGATGCCCAAGATTGGTTAAAAACCCTAATTGGACAAGAATAAGCCTAGGGAGGACGAAAATGACCTCATTGATCATCCAATGACACAAACACACCTATTGGATACACAAGATTGGTTAAAAACCCTAATTGGACAAGAATATGCCTAGGGAGGACGAAAATGACCTAAATGTTAATCCAATGACACAAATGAACTTATTGGATGCACAAGATTGGTTAAAAACCCTAATTGGACAAGAATAAGCATAGAAAGGACGAAAATGACCTAATTGACCATCCAATGACACAAACACACCTATTGGATGCACAAGATTGGTTAAAAACCCTAATTGGACAAGAATATGCCTAGGGAGGACGAAAATGACCTAAATGTTAATCCAATGACACAAATGAACTTATTGGATGCACAAGATTGGTTAAAAACCCTAATTGGGCAAGAATAAGCCTTGGGAGGATGAAAATGACCTAATTGATCATCCAATGACACAAACACACCTATTGGATGCACAAGACTGGTTAAAAACCCTAGGTGGACAAGAATATGCCTAGGAAGGACGAAAATGACCTAATTGATCATCCAATGACACAAATGAAATTATTGGATGCACAAGATTTGTTAAAAACCCTAATTGGACAAGAATAAGCCTAGGGAGGACGAAAATGACCTAATTGATCATCCAATGACACAAACACACCTATTGGATGCACAAGATTGGTTAAAAACCCTAATTGGACAAGAATATGCCTAGGGAGGACGAAAATGACCTAAATGTTAATCCAATGACACAAATGAACTTATTGGATGCGCAAGATTGGTTAAAAACCCTAATTGGACAAGAATAAGCCTAGGGAGGACGAAAATGACCTAATTGATCATCCAATGACACAAACACACCTATTGGATGCACAAGATTGGTTAAAAACCCTAGTTGGACAATGATATGCCTAGGGAGGACGAAAATGACCTAATTGATCATCCAATGACACAAACACACCTATTGGATGCACAAGATTGGTTAAAAACCCTAATTGGACAAGAATATGCCTAGGGAGGACGAAAATGACCTAATTGATCATCCAATGACACAAATGAACTTATTGGATGCACAATATTGGTTAAAAACCCTAATTGGACAAGAATAAGCCTAGGGAGGACGAAAATGACCTAATTGATCATCCAATGACACAAACACACCTATTGGAAGCACAAGATTGGTTAAAAACCCTAATTGGACAAGAATATGCGTAAGGAGGATGAAAATGACCTAATTGATCATCCAATGACATAAACACACCTATTGGATGCACAAGATTGGTTAAAAACCCTAATTGGACAAGAATAAGCCTAGGGAGGACGAAAATGACCTAATTGATCATCCAATGACACAAACACACCTATTGGATGCACAAGATTGGTTAAAAACCCTAATTGGACAAGAATATGCCTAGGGAGGACGAAAATGACCTAATTGATCATCCAATGACACAAACACACCTATTGGATGCACAAGATTGGTTAAAAACCCTAATTGGACAAGAATAAGCCTAGGGAGGACAAAAATGACCAAAATGTTAATCAAATGACACAACTCAACTTATTGGATGCACAAGATTGGTTAAAAACCCTAATTGGACAAGAATAAGCATAGGGAGGACGAAAATGACCTAATTGATCATCCAATGACACAAACACACCTATTGGATGCACAAGATTGGTTAAAAACCCTAATTGGACAAGAATATGCATATGGAGGACGAAAATGACCTAATTGATCATCCAATGACACAAACACACCTATTGGATGCACAAGATTGGTTAAAAACCCTAATTGGACAAGAATATGCCTAGGGAGGACGAAAATGACCTAATTGATCATCCAATGACACAAACACACCTATTGGATGCAAAAGATTGGGTAAAAACCCTAATTGGACAAGAATAAGCCTAGGGAGGACGAAAATGACCTAATTGATCATCCAATGACACAAACACACCTATTGGATGCACAAGATTGGTTAAAAACCCTAATTGGACAAGAATAAGCATAGGGAGGACGAAAATGACCTAAACGTTCATCCAATGACACAAACCCACATATTGGATGCACAAGATTGCTTAAAACCCTAATTGGACAAGAATAAGACTAAGGAGGACAAAAATGACCTAAATGTTCGTCCAATGACACAAATGAACTTATTGAATGCACAAGATTGGTTAAAAACCCTAATTGGACAAGAATAAGCCTAGGGAGGACGAAAATGACCTAAATGTTCGTCCAATGACACAAACACACCTATTGGATGCACAAGATTGCATAAAAACCCTAATTCGACAAGAATAAGACTAGGGAGGACGAAAATGACCTAAATGATCATCCAATGACACAAATGAACTTATTGGATGCCCAAGATTGGTTAAAAACCCTAATTGGACAAGAATAAGCCTAGGTAGGACGAAAATGACCTAAATGTTCGTCCAATGACACAAACACACCTATTTGATGCACAAGATTGCATAAAAACCCTAATTCGACAAGAATAAGACTAGGGAGGACGAAAATGACCTAAATGATCATCCAATGACACAAATGAACTTATTGGATGCACAAGATTGGTTAAAAACCCTAATTGGACAAGAATAAGCCTAGGGAGGACGAAAATGACCTAAATGTTCGTCCAATGACACAAACACACCTATTGGATGCACAAGATTGCATAAAAACCCTAATTGGATAAGAATAAGACTAGGGAGGATGAAAATGACCTAAATGTTCCTCCAATGACACAAACACACCTATTGGATGCACAAGATTGCATAAAAACCCTAATTGGACAAGAATAAGACTAGGGAGGACGAAAATGACATAAATGTTCGTCCAATGACACAAACACACCTATTGGATGCACAAGATTGCATAAAAACCCTAATTGGACAAGAATAAGACTAGGGAGGACGAAAATGACCTAAATGTTCCTCCAATGACACAAACACACCTATTGGATGCACAAGACTGCATAAAAACCCTAATTTGACAAGAATAAGACTAGGGAGGACGAAAACGACTTAAATGTTCCTCCAATGACACAAACACACCTATTTGATGCACAAGATTGCATAAAAACCCTAATTGGACAAGAATAAGACTAGGGAGGACGTAAATGACCTAAATGTTCCACCAATGACACAAATGAACTTATTGGATGCACAAGGTTGGTTAAAAACCCTAATTGGACAAGAATAAGACTAGGGAGGACGAAAATGACCTAAATGTTCATCCAATGACACAAATGAACTTATTGGATGCACAAGATTGGTTTAAAAACCCTAATTGGACAAGAATAAGCCTAGGGAGGACGTAAATGACCTAAATGTTCATCCAATGACACAAATGAACTTATTGGATGCACAAGATTGGTTAAAAACCCTAATTGGACAAGAATAAGCATAGGGAGGACGAAAATGACCTAAATGTTCATCCAATGACACAAACACACATATTGGATGCACAAGATTGCTTAAAACCCTAATTGGACAAGAATAAGACTAGGAATGACGAAAATAACCTAAATGTTCATCCAATGACACAAATGAACTTATTGGATGCACAAGATTGGTTAAAAACCCTAATTGGACAAGAATAAGCCTAGGGAGGACGAAAATGACCTAAATGTTCGTCCAATGACACAAACACACCTATTGGATGCACAAGATTGCATAAAAACCCTAATTGGACAAGAATAAGACTAGGGAGGACGAAAATGACCTAAATGTTCCTCCAATGACACAAACACACCTATTGGATGCACAAGATTGCATAAAAACCCTAATTGGACAAGAATAAGACTAGGGAGGACGAAAATGACCTAAATGTTCATCCAATGACACAAATGAACTTATTGGATGCACAAGATTGGTTAAAAACCCTAATTGGACAAGAATAAGCCTAGGGAGGACGAAAATGAGCTAAATGTTCGTCCAATGACACAAACACACCTATTGGATGCACAAGATTGCATAAAAACCCTATTTGGACAAGAATAAGCCTAGGGAGGACGAAAATGACCTAAATGTTCATCCAATGACACAAATGAACTTATTGGAAGCACAAGATTGGTTAAAAACCCTAATTGGACAAGAATAAGCCTAGGGAGGACGAAAATGACCTAAATGTTCATCCAATGACACAAATGAACTTATTGAATGCACAAGATTGGTTAAAAACCCTAATCGGACAAGAATAAGCCTAGGGATGACGAAAATGACCTAAATGTTCGTCCAATGACACAAACACACCTACTGGATGCACAAGATTGCATAAAAACCCTAATTGGACAAGAATAAGACTAGGGAGGACGAAAATGACCTAAATGTTCATCCAATGACACAAATGAACTTATTGGATGCACAAGATTGGTTAAAAACCCTAATTGGACAAGAATAAGCCTAGGGAGGACGAAAATGACCTAAATGTTCGTCCAATGACACAAACACACCTATTGGATGCACAAGATTGCATAAAAACCCTAATTGGACAAGAATAAGACTAGGAAGGACGAAAATGACCTAAATGTTCGTCCAATGACACAAATGAACTTATTGGATGCACAAGATTGGTTAAAAACCCTAATTGGACAAGAATAAGCATAGAGAGGACGAAAATGACCTAAACGTTCATCCAATGACACAAACCCACATATTGGATGCACAAGATTGCTTAAAACCCTAATTGGACAAGAATAAGACTAGGGAGGACGAAAATGACCTAAATGTTCATCCAATGACACAAATGAACTTATTGGATGCACAAGATTGGTTAAAAACCCTAATTGGACAAGAATAAGCCTAGGGAGGACGAAAATGACCTAAATGTTCGTCCAATGACACAAACACACCTATTGGATGCACAAGATTGCATAAAAACCCTAATTGGACAAGAATAAGACTAGGGAGGACGAAAATGACCTAAATGTTCCTCCAATGACACAAACACACCTATTGGATGCACAAGATTGCATAAAAACCCTAATTGGACAAGAATAAGACTAGGGAGGACGTAAATGACCTAAACGTTCCACCAATGACACAAATGAACTTATTGGATGCACAAGGTTGGTTAAAAACCCTAATTGGACAAGAATAAGACTAGGGAGGACGAAAATGACCTAAATGTTCATCCAATGACACAAATGAACTTATTGGATGCACAAGATTGGTTAAAAACCCTAATTGGACAAGAATAAGCCTAGGGAGGACGAAAATGACCTAAATGTTCGTCCAATGACACAAACACACATATTGGATGAACAAGATTGCTTAAAACCCTAATTGGACAAGAATAAGACTAGGGAGGACGAAAATGACCTAAATGTTCATCCAATGACACAAATGAACTTATTGGATGCACAAGATTGGTTAAAAACCCTAATTGGACAAGAATAAGCCTAGGGAGGACGAAAATGACCTAAATGTTCCTCCAATGACACAAATGCACTTATTGGATGCACAAGATTGGCTAAAAACCCTAATTGGACAGGAATAAGCCTAGGGAGGACGAAAATGACCTAAATGTTCATCCAATGACACAAATGAACTTATTGGATGCAGAAGATTGGTTAAAAACCCTAATTGGACAAGAATAACCCTAGGGAGGACGAAAATGACCTAAATGATCATCCAATGACACAAATCAACTTATTGGATGCACATGATTGGTTAAAAACCCTAATTGGACAAGAATAAGCCTAGGGAGGACGAAAATGACCTAAATGTTCATCCAATGACACAAATGAACTTATTGGATGCAGAAGATTGGTTAAAAACCCTAATTGGAAAAGAATAAGCCTAGGGAGGACTAAAATGACCTAAATGTTCGTCCAATGACACAAACACACCTATTGGATGCACAAGATTGCATATAAACCCTAATTGGACAAGAATAAGACTAGGAAGGACGAAAATGACCTAAATGTTCCTCTAATGACACAAACACACCTATTGGATGCACAAGATTGGTTAAAAACCCTAATTGGACAAGAATACGCCTAGGGAGGACGAAAATGACCAAAATGTTCGTCCAATGACACAAACACACCTATTGGATGCACAAGATTGCATAAAAACCCTAATTGGACAAGAATAAGACTAGGGAGGACGAAAGTGACCTAAATGTTCCTCCAATGACACAAATGAACTTATTGGATGCACAAGGTTGGTTAAAAACCCTAATTGGACAAGAATAAGCCTAGGGAGGACGAAAATGACCTAAATGTTCAACCAATGACACAAATGAACTTATTGGATGCACAAGATTGGTAAAAAACCCTAATTGGACAATAATAAGCCTAGGGAGGACGTAAATGACCTAAATGTTCAACCAATGACACAAATGAACTTCTTGGATGCACAAGGTTGTTTAAAAACCCTATTTGGACAAGAATAAGCCTAGGGAGGACGAAAATGACCTAAATGTTCGTCCAATGACACAAACACACCTATTGGATGCACAAGATTGCATAAAAACCCTAATTGGACAAGAATAAGACTAGGGAGGACGAAAATGACCTAAATGTTCCTCCAATGACACAAATGAACTTATTGGATGCACAAGGTTGGTTAAAAACCCTAATTGCAAGAGAATAAGCCTTGGAAGGACGAAAATGACCTAAATGTTCAACCAATGACACAAATGAACTTATTGGATGCACAAGGTTTGTTAAAAACCTTAATTGGACAAGAATAAGCCTAGGGAGGACGAAAATGACCTAAGTGTTCGTCCAATGACACAAATGAACTTATTGGATGCACCAGATTGGCTAAAAACCATAATTGGGCAAGAATAAGCTTAGGGAGGACGAAAATGACCTAAATGTTCATCCAATGACACAAATGAACTTATTGGACGCACAAGATTGGTTAAAAACCCTAATTGGACAAGAATAAGCCAAGGGAGGACGAAAATGACCTAAATGTTCATCCAATGACACAAATCAACTTATTTGATGCACATGATTGGTTAAAAACCCTAATTGGACAAGAATAAGCCTAGGGTGGACGAAAATGACCTAAGTGTTCGTCTAATGACACAAATGAACTTATTGGATGCACAAGATTGGTTAAAAACCCTAATTGGACAAGAATAAGCATAGGGAGGACGAAAATGACCTAAATGTTCGTCCAATGACACAAACACACATATTGGATGCACAAGATTGCATAAAATCCCTAATTCGACAAGAATAAGACAAGGGAGGACGAAAATGACCTAAATGTTCCTCCAATAACACAAACACACCTATTGGATGCACAATATTGCATAAAAACCCTAATTGGGCAAGAATAAGACTAGGGAGGACGAAAATGACCTAAATGTTCCTCCAATGACCCAAATGAACTTATTGGATGCACAAGATTGGTTAAAAACCCTAATTGGACAAGAATAAGCCTAGGGAGGACAAAAATTACCTAAATGTTCATCCAATGACACAAATGAATTTATTGGATGCACCAGATTGGTTAAAAACTCTAATTGGAAAAGGATAAGCCTAGGGAGGACGAAAATGACCTAAATGTTCGTCCAATGACACAAACACACCTATTGGATGCACAAGATTGCATAAAAACCCTAATTGGACAAGAATAAGACTAGGGAGGACGAAAATGACCTAAATGTTCCTCCAATGACACAAATGAACTTATTGGATGCACAAGGTTGGTTAAAAACCCTAATTGGACAAGAATAAGCCTAGGGAGGACGAATATGAACTAAATGTTCGTCCAATGACACAAACACACCTATTGGATGCACAAGATTGCATAAAAACCCTAATTGGACAAGAATAAGACTAGGGAGGACGAAAATGACCTAAATGTTCATCCAATGACACAAATGAACTTATTGAATGCACAAGATTGGTTTAAAACCCTAATCGGACAAGAATAAGCCTAGGGAGGACGAAAATGACCGAAATGTTCGTCCAATGACACAAACACACCTATTGGATGCACAAGATTGCATAAAAACCCTAATTGGACAAGAATAAGACTAGGGAGGACGAAAATGACCTAAATGTTCCTCCAATGACACAAATGAACTTATTGGATGTACAAGGTTGATTAAAAACCCTAATTCGACAAGAATAAGCCTAGGGAGGACGAAAATGACCTAAATGTTCAACCAATGACACAAATGAACTTATTGGATGCACAAGGTTGGTTAAAAACCCTAATTGGACAAGAATAAGCCTAGGGAGGACGAAAATGACCTAAATGTTCAGCCAATGACACAAATGAACTTATTGGATGCACAAGATTGGTTAAAAACCCTAATTGGACAAGAATAAGCCTAGGGAGGACGAAAATGACCTAAATGTTCCTCCAATGACACAAACACACCTATTGGATGCACAAGATTGCATAAAAACCCTAATTGGATAAGAATAAGACTAGGGAGGACGAAAATGACCTAAATGTTCCTCCAATGACACAAACACACCTATTGGATGCACAAGATTGGTTAAAAACCCTAATTAGATAAGAATACGCCTAGGGAGGACGAAAATGACCTAAATGTTCGTCCAATGACACAAACACACCTATTGGATGCACAAGATTGCATAAAAACCCTAATTGGACAAGAATAAGACTAGGGAGGACGAAAATGACCTAAATGTTCCTCCAATGACACAAATGCACTTATTGGATGCACAAGATTGGCTAAAAACCCTAATTGGACAGGAATAAGCCTAGGGAGGACGAAAATGACCTAAATGTTCATCCAATGACACAAATGAACTTATTGGATGCAGAAGATTGGTTAAAAACCCTAATTGGACAAGAATAAGCCTAGGGAGGACGAAAATGACCTAAATGTTCGTCCAATGACACAAACACACCTATTGGATGCACAAGATTGCATAAAAACCCTAATTGGACAAGAATATGACTAGGGAGGACGAAAATGACCTAAATGTTCCTCCAATGACACAAATGAACTTATTGGATGCACAAGGTTGATTAAAAACCCTAATTGGACAAGAATAAGCCTAGGGAGGACGAAAATGACCTAAATGTTCAACCATTGACACAAATGAACTTATTGGATGCACAAGATTGGTTAAAAACCCTAATTGTACAAGAATAAGCCTAGGGAGGACGAAAATGACCTAAATGTTCGTCCAATGACACAAACACACCTATTGGATGCACAAGATTGCATAAAAAACCGTAATTGGACAAGAATAAGACTAGGGAGGACGAAAATGACCTAAATGTTCCTCCAATGACACAAACACACCTATTGGATGCACAAGATTGGTTAAAAACCCTAATTGGACAAGAATAAGCCTAGGGAGGACGAAAATGACCTAAATGTTCCTCCAATGACACAAACACACCTATTGAATGCACAAGATTGCATAAAGACCCTAATTGGACAAGAATAAGACTAGGGAGGACGAAAATGACCTAAATGTTCCTCCAATGACACAAATGCACTTATTGGATGCACAAGATTGGCTAAAAACCCTAATTGGACAGGAATAAGCCTAGGGAGGACGAAAATGACCTAAATGTTCATCCAATGACACAAATGAACTTATTGGATGCAGAAGATTGGTTAAAAACCCTAATTGGACAAGAATAACCCTAGGGAGGACGAAAATGACCTAAATGATCATCCAATGACACAAATCAACTTATTGGATGCACATGATTGGTTAAAAACCCTAATTGGACAAGAATAAGCCTAGGGAGGACGAAAATGACCTAAATGTTCATCCAATGACACAAATGAACTTATTGGATGCAGAAGATTGGTTAAAAACCCTAATTGGAAAAGAATAAGCCTAGGGAGGACTAAAATGACCTAAATGTTCGTCCAATGACACAAACACACCTATTGGATGCACAAGATTGCATATAAACCCTAATTGGACAAGAATAAGACTAGGAAGGACGAAAATGACCTAAATGTTCCTCTAATGACACAAACACACCTATTGGATGCACAAGATTGGTTAAAAACCCTAATTGGACAAGAATAAGCCTAGGGAGGACGAAAATGACCAAAATGTTCGTCCAATGACACAAACACACCTATTGGATGCACAAGATTGCATAAAAACCCTAATTGGACAAGAATAAGACTAGGGAGGACGAAAGTGACCTAAATGTTCCTCCAATGACACAAATGAACTTATTGGATGCACAAGGTTGGTTAAAAACCCTAATTGGACAAGAATAAGCCTAGGGAGGACGAAAATGACCTAAATGTTCAACCAATGACACAAATGAACTTATTGGATGCACAAGATTGTTAAAAACCCTAATTGGACAAGAATAAGCCTAGGGAGGACGAAAATGACCTAAATGTTCGTCCAATGACACAAACACACCTATTGGATGCACAAGATTGCATAAAAAACCGTAATTGGACAAGAATAAGACTATGGAGGACGAAAATGACCTAAATGTTCCTCCAATGACACAAACACACCTATTGGATGCAAAAGATTGGTTAAAAACCCAAATTGGACAAGAATAAGCCTAGGGAGGACGAAAATGACCAAAATGTTCCTCCAATGACACAAATGCACTTATTGGATGCACAAGATTGGCTAAAAACCCTAATTGGACAGGAATAAGCCTAGGGAGGACGAAAATGACCTAAATGTTCATCCAATGACACAAATGAACTTATTGGATGCACAAGATTGGTTAAAAACCCTAATTGGACAAGAATAAGCCTAAGGAGGACGAAAATGACCTAAATGTTCATCCAATGACACAAATCAACTTATTGGATGCACATGATTGGTTAAAAACCCTAATTGGACAAGAATAAGACTAGGGAGGACGGAAATGACCTAAATGTTCCTCCAATGACACAAACACACCTATTGGATGCACAAGATTGGTTAAAAACCCTAATTGGACAAGAATACGACACAAATGAACTTATTGGATGCACAAGATTGGATAAAAACCCTAATTGGACAGGAATAAGCCTAGGGAGGACGAAAATGACCTAAATGTCCATCCAATGACACAAATGAACTTATTGGATGCACAAGATTGGTTAAAAACCCTAATTGGACAAGAATAAGCCTAGGGAGGACGAAAATGACCCAAATGTTCAACCAATGACATAAATGAACTTATTGGATGCACAAGATTGGTTAAAAACCCTAATTGGACAAGAATAAGCCTAGGGAGGACGAAAATGACCTAAATGTCCATCCAATGACACAAATGAACTTATTGGATGCACAAGATTGGTTAAAAACCCTAATTGGACAAGAATAAGCCTAGGGAGGACGAAAATGACCTAAATGTTCATCCAATGACACAAATCAACTTATTGGATGCACATGATTGGTTAAAAACCTTAATTGGACAAGAATAAGCCTAGGGAAGACGAAAATGACCTAAATGTTCATCCAATGACACAAATGAACTTATTGGATGCAGAAGATTGGTTAAAAACCCTAATTGGAGAAGAATAAGCCTAGGGAGGACGAAAATGACCTAAATGTTCATCCAATGACACATACACACCTATTGGATGCACAAGATTGCATAAAAACCCTAATTGGACAAGAATAAGACAAGGGAGGACTAAAATGACCTAAATGTTCCTCTGATGACACAAATGAACTTATTGGATGCACAAGGTTGGTTAAAAACCCTAATTGGACAAGAATAAGCCTTGGGAGGACGAAAATGACCTAAATGTTCATCCAATGACACAAATGAACTTATTGGATGCACAAGATTGGTTAAAAACCCTAATTGGACAAGAATAAGCCTAGGGAGGACGAAAATGACCTAAATGTTCGTCCAATGACACAAATGAACTTATTGGATGCAGAAGATTGGTTAAAAACCCTAATTGGAAAAGAATAAGCCTAGGGAGGACGAAAATGACCTAAATGTTCGTCCAATGACACAAACACACCTATTAGATGCACAAGATTGCATAAAAACCCTAATTGGACAAGAATAAGACAAGGGAGGACTAAAATGACCTAAATGTTCCTCCGATGACACAAATGAACTTATTGGATGCACAAGGTTGGTTAAAAACCATAATTGGACTAGAATAAGCCTAGGGAGGACGAAAATGACCTAAATGTTCAGCCAATGACACAAATGAACTTATTGGATGCACAAGATTGGTTAAAAACCCTAATTGGACAAGAATAAGCCTAGGGAGGACAAAAATGACCTAAATGTTCGTCCAATGACACAAACACACCTATTGGATGCACAAGATTGCATAAAAACCCTAATTGGACAAGAATAAGACTAGGGAGAACGAAAATGACCTAAATGTTCCTCCAATGACACAAATGCACTTATTGGATGCACAAGATTGGCTAAAAACCCTAATTGGACAGGAATAAGCCTAGGGAGGACGAAAATGACCTAATTGTTCATCCCATGACACAAATGAACTTATTGGATGCAGAAGATTGGTTAAAAACCCTAATTGGACAAGAATAAACCCTAGGGAGGACGAAAATGACCTAAATGTTCATCCAATGACACAAATCAACTTATTGGATGCACATGATTGGTTAAAAACCCTAATTGGACAAGAATAAGCCTAGGGAGGACGAAAATGACCTAAATGTTCAACCAATGACACAAATGAACTTATTGGATGCACAAGATTGGTTAAAAACCCTAATTGGACAAGAATAAGCCTAGGGAGGACGAAAATGACCTAAATATTCGTCCAATGACACAAACACACCTATTGGATGCACAAGATTGCGTAAAAACCCTAATTGGACAAGAATAAGACTAGGGAGGACGAAAATGACCTAAATGTTCCTCCAGTGGCACAAACACACGTATTGGATGCACTAGATTGGTTAAAAACCCTAATTGGACAACAATAAGCCTAGGGAGGACGAAAATGACCTAAATGTTCGTCCAATGACACAAACACACCTATTGGATGCACAAGATTGCATAAAAACCCTAATTGGACAAGAATATGACTAGGGAGGACGAAAATGACCTAAATGTTCCTCCAATGACACAAATGAACTTATTGGATGCACAAGGTTGATTAAAAACCCTAATTGGACAAGAATAAGCCTAGGGAGGACGAAAATGACCTAAATGTTCAACCAATGACACAAATGAACTTATTGGATGCACAAGATTGGTTAAAAACCCTAATTGGACAAGAATAAGCCTAGGGAGGACGAAAATGACCTAAAGGTTCGTCCAATGACACAAACACACCTATTGGATGCACAAGATTGCATAAAAACCCTAATTGGACAAGAATAAGCCTAGGGAGGACGAAAATGACCTAAATGTTCATCCAATGACACAAATGAACTTATTGGAAGCACAAGATTGGTTAAAAACTCTAATTGGACAAAAATAAGCCTAGGGAGGACGAAAATGACCTAAATGTTCGTCCAATGACACAAACACACCTATTGGATGCACAAGATTGCATAAAAACCCTAATTGGACAAGAATAAGACTAGGGAGGACGAAAATGACCTAAATGTTCCTCCAATGACACAAACACACCTATTGGATGCACAAGATTGCATAAAAACCCTAATTGGACAAGAATAAGACTAGGGAGGACGAAAATGACCTAAATGTTCATCCAATGACACAAATGAACTTATTGGATGCACAAGATTGGTTAAAAACCCTAATTGGACAAGAATAAGCATAGGGAGTACGAAAATGACCTAAATGTTCGTCCAATGACACAAACCCACATATTGGATGCACAAGATTGCTTAAAACCCTAATTGGACAAGAATAAGACTAGGGAGGACGAAAATGACCTAAATGTTCATCCAATGACACAAATGAACTAATTGGATGCACAAGATTTGTTAAAAACCCTAATCGGACAAGAATAAGCCTAGGGAGGACGAAAATGACCTAAATGTTCGTCCAATGACACAAACACACCTATTGGATGCACAAGATTGCATAAAAACCCTAATTGGACAAGAATAAGACTAGGGAGGACGAAAATGACCTAAATGTTCCTCCAATGACACAAATGAACTTATTGGACGCACAAGATTGGCTAAAAACCCTATATGGACAAGAATAAGCCTAGGGAGGACGAAAATGACCTAAATGTTCGTCCAATGACACAAACACACCTATTGGATGCACAAGATTGCATAAAAACCCTAATTGGACAAGAATAAGACTAGGGAGGACGAAAATGACCTAAATGTTCCTCCAATGACACAAATGAACTTATTGGATGCACAAGATTGGCTAAAAACCCTAATTGGACAAGAATAAGCCTAGGGAGAACGAAAATGACCTAAATTTTCATCCAATGACACAAATGAACTTATTGGATGCACATGATTGGTTAAAAACCCTAATTGGACAAGAATAAGCCTAGGGAGGACGAAAATGACCTAAATGTTCCTCCAATGACACAAATGAACTTATTGGATGCACAAGATTGGCTAAAAACCCTAATTGCACAAGAATAAGCCTAGGGAGGACGAAAATGACCTAAATGTTCGTCCAATGACACAAACACACCTATTGGATGCACAAGATTGCATAAAAACCCTAATTGGACAAGAATAAGACTAGGGAGGACGAAAATGACCTAAATGTTCCTCCAATGACACAAATGAACTTATTTGATGCACAAGGTTGGTTAAAAACCCTAATTGGACAAGAATAAGCCTAGGGAGGACGAATATGAACTAAATGTTTGTCCAATGACACAAACACACCTATTGGATGCACAAGATTGCATAAAAACCCTAATTGGACAAGAATAAGACTAGGGAGGACGAAAATGACCTAAATGTTCCTCCAATGACACAAACACACCTATTGGATGCACAAGATTGGTTAAAAACCCTAATTAGATAAGAATACGACTAGTGAGGACGAAAATGACCTAAATGTTCGTCCAATGACACAAACACACCTATTGGATGCACATGATTGGTTAAAAACCCTAATTGGACAAGAATAAGACTAGGGAGGACGAAAATGACCTAAATGTTCCTCCAATGACACAAACACACCTATTGGATGCACAAGATTGGTTAAAAACCCTAATTAGATAAGAATACGCCTTGGGAGGACGAAAATGACCTAAATGTTCCTCCAATGACACAAATGAACTTATTGGATGCATAAGGTTGGTTAAAAACCCTAATTGGACAAGAATAAGCCTAGGGAGGACGAAAATGACCTAAATGTTCAACCAATGACACAAATGAACTTATTGGATGCACAAGATTGGTTAAAAACCCTAATTGGACAAGAATAAGCCTAGGGAGGACGAAAATGACCGAAATGTTCGTCCAATGACACAAACACACCTATTGGATGCACAAGATTGCATAAAAACCCTAATTGGACAAGAATAAGACTAGGGAGGACGAAAATGACCTAAATGTTCCTCCAATGACACAAATGAACTTATTTGATGCACAAGGTTGGTTAAAAACCCTAATTGGACAAGAATAAGCCTAGGGAGGACGAAAATGACCTAAATGTTCAACCAATGACACAAATGAACTTATTGGATGCACAAGGTTGGTTAAAAACCCTAATTGGACATGAATAAGCCTAGGGAGGACGAAAATGACCTAAATGTTCATCCAATGACACAAATGAACTTATTGGATGCACAAGATTGGTTGAAAACCCTAATTGGACAAGAATAAGCCTAGGGAGGACGAAAATGACCTAAATGTTCATCCAATAACACAAATGAACTTGTTGGATGCACAAGATTGGTTAAAAACCCTAATTGGACAAGAATAAGCCTAGGGAGGACGAAAATGACCTAAATGTTCATCCAATGACACAAATGAACTTATTGGATGCACAAGATTGGTTAAAAACCCTAATTGGACAAGAATAAGCCTAGGGAGGACGAAATTGACCTAAATGTTCGTCTAATGACACAAATGAACTTATTGGATGCACAAGATTGGTTAAAAACCCTAATTGGACAAGAATAAGCCTAGGGAGGACGAAAATGACCTAAATGTTCATCCAATGACACAAATGAACTTATTGGATGCACAAGATTGGTTAAAAACCCTAATTGGACAAGAATAAGCCTAGGGAGGACGAAAATGACCTAAATGTTCGTCCAATGACACAAACACACCTATTGGATGCACAAGATTGCATAAAAACCCTAATTGGACAAGAATAAGACTAGGGAGGACGAAAATGACCTAAATGTTCCTCCAATGACACAAACACACCTATTGGATGCACAAGATTGCATAAAAACCCTAATTGGACAAGAATAAGACTAGGGAGGACGTAAATGACCTAAACGTTCCACCAATGACACAAATGAACTTATTGGATGCACAAGGTTGGTTAAAAACCCTAATTGGACAAGAATAAGACTAGGGAGGACGAAAATGACCTAAATGTTCATCCAATGACACAAATGAACTTATTGGATGCACAAGATTGGTTAAAAACCCTAATTGGACAAGAATAAGCCTAGGGAGGACGAAAATGACCTAAATGTTCGTCCAATGACACAAACACACCTATTGGATGCACAAGATTGCATAAAAACCCTAATTGGACAAGAATAAGACTAGGAAGGACGAAAATGACCTAAATGTTCGTCCAATGACACAAATGAACTTATTGGATGCACAAGATTGGTTAAAAACCCTAATTGGACAAGAATAAGCATAGAGAGGACGAAAATGACCTAAACGTTCATCCAATGACACAAACCCACATATTGGATGCACAAGATTGCTTAAAACCCTAATTGGACAAGAATAAGACTAGGGAGGACGAAAATGACCTAAATGTTCATCCAATGACACAAATGAACTTATTGGATGCACAAGATTGGTTAAAAACCCTAATTGGACAAGAATAAGCCTAGGGAGGACGAAAATGACCTAAATGTTCGTCCAATGACACAAACACACCTATTGGATGCACAAGATTGCATAAAAACCCTAATTGGACAAGAATAAGCCTAGGGAGGATGAAAATGACCTAAATGTTCATCCAATGACACAAATGAACTTATTGGAAGCACAAGATTGGTTAAAAACCCTAATTGGACAAGAATAAGACTAGGGAGGACGAAAATGAGCTAAATGTTCATCTAATGACACAAATGAACTTATTGGATGCACAAGATTGGTTAAAAACCCTAATTGGACAAGAATAAGCCTAGGGAGGACGAAAATGACCTAAATGTTCGTCCAATGACACAAACACACCTATTGGATGCACAAGATTGCATAAAAACCCTAATTGGATAAGAATAAGACTAGGGAGGACGAAAATGACCTAAATGTTCCTACAATGACACAAACACACCTATTGGATGCACAAGATTGGTTAAAAACCCTAATTAGATAAGAATACGCCTTGGGAGGACGAAAATGACCTAAATGTTCGTCCAATGACACAAACACACCTATTGGATGCACAAGATTGCATAAAAACCCTAATTGGACAAGAATAAGACTAGGGAGGACGAAAATGACCTAAATGTTCCTCCAATGACACAAATGAACTTATTGGATGCACAAGGTTGATTAAAAACCCTAATTGGACAAGAATAAGCCTAGGGAGGACGAAAATGACCTAAATGTTCAACCATTGACACAAATGAACTTATTGGATGCACAAGATTGGTTAAAAACCCTAATTGTACAAGAATAAGCCTAGGGAGGACGAAAATGACCTAAATGTTCGTCCAATGACACAAACACACCTATTGGATGCACAAGATTGCATAAAAAACCGTAATTGGACAAGAATAAGACTAGGGAGGACGAAAATGACCTAAATGTTCCTCCAATGACACAAACACACCTATTGGATGCACAAGATTGGTTAAAAACCCTAATTGGACAAGAATAAGCCTAGGGAGGACGAAAATGACCTAAATGTTCAACCAATGACACAAATGAACTTATTGGATGCACAAGATTGGTTAAAAACCCTAATTAGACAAGAATAAGCCTAGGGAGGACGAAAATGACCTAAATGTTCATCCAATGACACAAATCAACTTATTGGATGCGCATGATTGGTTAAAAACCTTAATTGGACAAGAATAAGCCTAGGGAAGACGAAAATGACCTAAATGTTCATCCAATGACACAAATGAACTTATTGGATGCAGAAGATTGGTTAAAAACCCTAATTGGAAAAGAATAAGCCTAGGGAGGACGAAAATGACCTAAATGTTCGTCCAATGACACAAACACACCTATTGGATGCACAAGATTGCATAAAAACCCTAATTGGAAAACAATAAGACAAGGGAGGACTAAAATGACCTAAATGTTCCTCCGATGACACAAATGAACTTATTGGATGCACAAGGTTGGTTAAAAACCCTAATTGGACAAGAATAAGCCTAGGGAGGACGAAAATGACCTAAATGTTCAGCCAATGACACAAATGAACTTATTGGATGCACAAGATTGGTTAAAAACCCTAATTGGACAAGAATAAGCCTAGGGAGGACGAAAATGACCTAAATGTTCGTCCAATGACACAAACACACCTATTGGATGCACAAGATTGCATAAAAACCCTAATTGGATAAGAATAAGACTAGGGAGGACGAAAATGACCTAAATGTTCCTCCAATGACACAAACACACCTATTGGATGCACAAGATTGGTTAAAAACCCTAATTAGATAAGAATACGCCTTGGGAGGACGAAAATGACCTAAATGTTCGTCCAATGACACAAACACACCTATTGGATGCACAAGATTGCATAAAAACCCTAATTGGACAAGAATAAGACTAGGGAGGACGAAAATGACCTAAATGTTCCTCCAATGACACAAATGAACTTATTGGATGCACAAGGTTGGTTAAAAACCCTAATTGGACAAGAATAAGCCTAGGGATGACGAATATGAACTAAATGTTTGTCCAATGACACAAACACACCTATTGGATGCACAAGATTGCATAAAAACCCTAATTGGACAAGAATAAGACTAGGGAGGACGAAAATGACCTAAATGTTCCTCCAATGACACAAACACACCTATTGGATGCACAAGATTGGTTAAAAACCCTAATTAGATAAGAATACGCCTTGGGAGGACGAAAATGACCTAAATGTTCCTCCAATGACACAAATGAACTTATTGGATGCATAAGGTTGGTTAAAAACCCTAATTGGACAAGAATAAGCCTAGGGAGGACGAAAATGACCTAAATGTTCAACCAATGACACAAATGAACTTATTGGATGCACAAGATTGGTTAAAAACCCTAATTGGACAAGAATAAGCCTAGGGAGGACGAAAATGACCGAAATGTTCGTCCAATGACACAAACACACCTATTGGATGCACAAGATTGCATAAAAACCCTAATTGGACAAGAATAAGACTAGGGAGGACGAAAATGACCTAAATGTTCCTCCAATGACACAAATGAACTTATTGGATGCACAAGGTTGGTTAAAAACCCTAATTGGACAAGAATAAGCCTAGGGAGGACGAAAATGACCTAAATGTTCAACCAACGACACAAATGAACTTATTGGATGCACAAGATTGGTTAAAAACCCTAATTGGACAAGAATAAGCCTAGGGAGGACGAAAATGACCTAAATGTTGAACCAATGACACAAATGAACTTATTGGATGCACAAGGTTGGTTAAAAACCCTAATTGGACAAGAATAAGCCTAGGGAGGACAAAAATGACCTAAATGTTCGTCCAATGACACAAACACACCTATTTGATGCACAAAATTGCATAAAAACCCTAATTGGACAAGAATAAGACTAGGGAGGACGAAAATGACCTAAATGTTCCTCCAATGACACAAATGAACTTATTGGATGCACAAGGTTGGTTAAAAACCCTAATTGGACAAGAATAAGCCTAGGGAGGACGAAAATGACCTAAATGTTCAACCAATGACACAAATGAACTTATTGGATGCACAAGATTGGTTAAAAACCCTAATTGGACAAGAATAAGCCTAGGGAGGATGAACATGACCTAAATATTCATCGAATGACACAAATGAACTCATTGGATGCACAAGATTGGTTAAAAACCCTAATTGGACAAGAATAAGCCTAGGGAGGACGAAAATGACCTAAATGTTCGTCCAATGACACAAACACACCTATTGGATGCACAAGATTGCATAAAAACCCTAATTGGACAAGAATAAGACTAGGGAGGACGAAAATGACGTAAATGTTTATCCAATGACACAAACACACCTATTGGATGCGCAAGATTGGTTAAAAACCCTAATTGGACAAGAATAAGCCTAGGGAGGACGAAAATGACCTAAATGTTCGTCCAATGACACAAACACACCTATTGGATGCACAAGATTGCATAAAAAACCCTAATTGGACAAGAATAAGACTAGGGAGGACGAAAATGACCTAAACGTTCCTCCAATGACACAAATGAACTTATTGAATGCACAAGATTCGCTAAAAACCCTAATTGGACAAGAATAAGCCTAGGGAGGACGAAAATGACCTAAATGTCCGTCCAATGACACAAACACACCTATTGGATGCACAAGATTGCATAAAAACCCTAATTGGACAAGAATAAGACTAGGGAGGACGAAAATGACGTAAATGTTCATCCAATGACACAAATGAACTTATTGGATACACAAGATTGGTTAAAAACCCTAATTGGACAAGAATAAGCCTAGGGAGGAGGAAAAAGACCTAAATGTTCATCCAATGACACAAACACACCTATTGGATGCACAAGCTTGCATAAAAACCCTAATTGGACAAGAATAAGACTAGGGAGGACGAAAATGACATAAATGTTCCTCCAATGACACAAATGAACTTATTGGATGCACAAGGTTGGTTAAAAACCCTAATTGGACAAGAATAAGCCTAGGGAGGACGAAAATGACCTAAATGTTCAACCAACGACACAAATGAACTTATTGGATGCACAAGGTTGCTTAAAAACCCTAATTGGACACGAATAAGCCTAGGGAGGACGAAAATGACCTAAATGTTCGTCCAATGACACAAACACACCGATTGGATGCACAAGATTGCATAAAAACCCTAATTAGACAAGAATAACACTAGGGAGGACGAAAATGACCTAAATGTTCATCCAATGACACAAATGAACTTATTGTATGCACAAGATTGGTTATAAACCCTAATTGGACAAGAATAAGCATAGGGAGGACAAAAATGACCTAAATGTTCATCCAATGACACAAACACACATATTGGATGCACAAGATTGCTTAAAACCCTAATTGGACAAGAATAAGACTAGGGAGGACGAAAATGACCTAAATGTTCATCCAATGACACAAATGAACTTTTTGGATGCACAAGATTGGTTAAAAACCCTAATCGAACAAGAATAAGCCTAGGGAGGACGAAAATGACCTAAATGTTCGTCCAATGACACAAACACACCTATTGGATGCACAAGATTGCATAAAAACCCTAATTGGACAAGAATAAGACTAGGGAGGACGAAAATGACCTAAATGTTCATCCAATGACACAAATGAACTTATTGGATGCACAAGATTGGTTAAAAACCCTAATTGGACAAGAATAAGCCTAGGGAGGACGAAAATGACCTAAATGTTCAACCAATGACACAAATGAACTTATTGGATGCACAAGATTGGTTAAAAACCCTAATTGGACAAGAATAAGCCTAGGGAGGACTTAAATGACCTAAATGTTCCTCCAATGACAGAAATGAACTTATTGGATGCACAAGATTGGTTAAAAACCCTAATTGGACAAGAATAAGCATAGGGAGGACGAAAATGACCTAAATGTTCGTCCAATGACACAAACACACCTATTGGATGCACAAGATTGCATAAAAACCCTAATTGGACAAGAATAAGACTAGGGAGGACGAAAATGACCTAAATGTTCCTCCAATGACACAAATGAACTTATTGGATGCACAAGATTGGCTAAAAACCTTAATTGGATAAGAATAAGCCGAGGGAGGACGAAAATGACCTAAATGTTCATCCAATGACACAAATGAACTTATTGGATGCACAAGATTGGTTAAAAACCCTAATTCTACAAGAATAAGCCTAGGGAGGACGAAAATGACCTAAATGTTCATCCAATGACACAAACACACCTATTGGATGCACAAGATTGCATAAAAACCCTAATTGGACAAGAATAAGACTAGGGAGGACGAAAATGAACTAAATGTTCATCCAATGACACAAATGAAGTTATTGGATGCACAAGATTCGTTAAAAACCCTAATTGGACAAGAATAAGCCTAGGGAGGACGAAAATGACCTAAATGTTCATCCAATGACACAAATGAAGTTATTGGATGCACAAGATTGGTTAAAAACCCTAATTGGACAAGAATAAGCCTAGGGAGGACGAAAATGACCTAAATGTTCATCCAATGACACAAATGAACTTATTGGATGCACAAGATTGGTTAAAAACCCTAATTGGACAAGAATAAGCCTAGGGAGGGCGAAAATGACCTAAATGTCCGTCCAATGACACAAACACACCTATTGGATGCACAAGATTGCATAAAAACCCTAATTGGACAAGAATAAGACTAGGGAGGACGAAAATGACCTAAATGTTCATCCAATGACACAAATGAACTTATTGGATGCACAAGATTGGTTAAAAACCCTAATTGGCCAAGAATAGGCCTAGGGAGGACGAAAATGACCTAAATGTTCGTCCAATGACACAAACACACCTATTGGATGCACAAGATTGCATAAAAACCCTAATTGGCCAAGAATAAGCCTAGGGAGGACGAAAATGACCTAAATGTTCGTCCAATGACACAAACACACCTATTGGATGCACAAGATTGCATAAAAACCCTAATTGGACAAGAATAAGACTAGGGAGGACGAAAATGACCTAAATGTTCCTCCAATGACACAAATGAACTTATTGGATGCACAAGGTTGGTTAAAAACCCTAATTGCACAAGAATAAGCCTAGAGAGGATGAAAATGACCTAAATGTTCGTCCAATGACACAACACACCTATTGGATGCACAAGATTGAATAAAATCCCTAATTGGACAAGAATAAGACTAGGGAGGACGAAAATGACCTAAATGTTCCTCCAATGACACAAACACACCTATTGGATGCACAAGATTGCATAAAAACACTAATTGGACAAGAATAAGACTAGGGAGGGCGAAAATGACCTAAATGTTCCTCCAATGACACAAACACACCTATTGGATGCACAAGATTGGTTAAAAACCCTAATTGGACAAGAATAAGCCTAGGGAAGACGAAAATGACCTAAATGTTCGTCCAATGACACAAACACACCTATTAGATGCACAAGATTGCATAAAAACCCTAATTGGACAAGAATAAGACTAGGGAGGACGAAAATGACCTAAATGTTCCTCCAATGACACAAACACACCTATTGGATGCACAAGATTGCATAAAAACCCTAATTGGACAAGAATAAGCATAGGGAGGACGAAAATGACCTAAACGTTCATCCAATGACACAAACCCACATATTGGATGCACAAGATTGCTTAAAACCCTAATTGGACAAGAATAAGGCTAGGGAGGACGAAAATTACCTAAATGTTCATCCAATGACACAAATGAACTTATTGAATGCACAAGATTGGTTAAAAACCCTAATCGGACAAGAATAAGCCTAGGGAGGATGAAAATGACCTAAATGTTCTTCCAATGACACAAACACACCTATTGGATGCACAAGATTGCATAAAAACCCTAATTGGACAAGAATAAGACTAGGGAGGACGAAAATGACCTAAATGTTCCTCCAATGACACAAACACACCTATTGGATGCACAAGATTGCATAAAAACCCTAATTGGACAAGAATAAGACTAGGGAGGACGAAAATGACCTAAATGTTCATCCAATGACACAAATGAACTTATTGGATGCACAAGATTGGTTAAAAACCCTAATTGGACAAGAATAAGCCTCGGGAGGACAAAAATGACCAAAATGTTCATCCAATGACACAAATGAACTTATTGGATGCACAAGATTGGTTAAAAACCCTAATTGCACAAGAATAAGCCTAGGGAGGACGAAAATGACCAAAATGTTCATCCAATGACACAAATGAACTTATTGGATGCACAAGATTGGTTAAAAACCCTAATTGGACAAGAATAAGCCTAGGGAGGACGAAAATGACCTAAATGTTCGTCCAATGACACAAACACACCTATTGGATGCACAAGATTGCATAAAAACCCTAATAGGAAAAGAATAAGACTAGGGAGGACGAAAATGACCTAAATGTTCCTCCAATGACACAAACACACCTATTGGATACCCAACATTGCATAAAAACCCTAATTCGACAAGAATAAGACTAGGGAGGACGACAATGGCCTAAATGTTCCTCCAATGACACAAACACACCTATTGGATGCACAAGATTGCATAAAAACCCTAATTGGACAAGAATAAGACTAGGGAGGACGAAAATGACCTAAATGTTCATCCAATGACACAAATGAACTTATTGGATGCACAAGATTGGTTAAAAACCCTAATTGGACAAGAATAAGCCTAGGGAGGACGAAAATGACCTAAATGTTCGTCCAATGACACAAACACACCTATTGGATGCACAAGATTGCATAAAAACCATAATTCGACAAGAATAAGACTAGGGACGACGAAAATGACCTAAATGTTCATCCAATGACACAAATGAACTTATTGGATGCACAAGATTGGTTAAAAACCCTAATTGGACAAGAATAAGCATAGGGAGGACGAAAATGACCTAAATGTTCATCCAATGACACAAACACACATATCGGATGCACAAGATTGCTTAAAACCCTAATTGGACAAGAATAAGACTAGGGATGACGAAAATGACCTAAATGTTCATCCAATGACACAAATGAACTTATTGGATGCATAAGATTGGTTAAAAACCCTAATTGGACAAGAATAAGCCTAGGGAGGACGAAAATGACCTAAATGTTCGTCCAATGACACAAACACACCTATTGGATGCACAAGATTGCATAAAAACCCTAATTGGACAAGAATAAGACTAGGGAGGACGAAAATGACCTAAATGTCCCTCCAATGACACAAACACACCTATTGGATGCACAAGATTGCATAAAAACCATAATTCGACAAGAATAAGACTAGGGAGGACGAAAATGACCTAAATGTTCCTCCAATGACACAAACACACCTATTGGATGCACAAGATTGCATAAAAACCCTAATTGGACAAGAATAAGACTAGGGAGGACGTAAATGACCTAAATGTTCCACCAATGACACAAATGAACTTATTGGATGCATAAGATTGGTTAAAAACCCTACTTGGACAAGAATAAGCCTAGGGAGGACGAAAATGACCTAAATGTTCGTCCAATGACACAAACACACCTATTGGATGCACAAGATTGCATAAAAACCCTAATTGGACAAGAATAAGACTAGGGAGGACGAAAATGACCTAAATGTTCCTCCAATGGCACAAACACACGTATTGGATGCACTAGATTGGTTAAAAACCCTAATTGGACAAGAATAAGCCTAGGGAGGACGAAAATGACCTAAATGTTCGTCCAATGACACAAACACACCTATTGGATGCACAAGATTGCATAAAAACCCTAATTGGACAAGAATAAGACTAGGGAGGACGAAAATGACCTAAATGTTGCTCCACTGACACAAACACACCTATTGGATGCACAAGATTGCATAAAAACCCTAATTCGACAAGAATAAGACTAGGGAGGACGAAAATGACCTAAATGTTCCTCCAATGACACAAACACACCTATTGGATGCACAAGATTGCATAAAAACCCTAATTCGACAAGAATAAGACTAGGGAGGACGAAATTGACCTAAATGTTCATCCAATGACACAAATGAACTTATTGGATGCACAAGATTGGTTAAAAACCCTAATTGGACAAGAATAAGCCTAGGGAGGACGAAAATGACCTAAATGTTCGTCCAATGACACAAACACACCTATTGGATGCACAAGATTGCATAAAAACCCTAATTGGACAAGAATAAGACTAGGGAGGACGAAAATGACCTAAATGTTCCTCCAGTGACACAAACACTCCTATTGGATGCACAAGATTGCATAAAAACCCTAATTGGACAAGAATAAGACTAGGGAGGACGAAAATGACATAAATGTTCATCCAATGACACAAATGAACTTATTGGATGCACAAGATTGGTTAAAAACCCTACTTGGACAAGAATAAGCCTAGGGAGGACGAAAATCACCTAAATGTTCGTCCAATGACACAAACACACCTATTGGATGCACAAGATTGCATAAAAACCCTAATTGGACAAGAATAAGACTAGGGAGGACAAAAATGACCTAAATGTTCCTCCAATGACACAAATGAACTTATTGGATGCACAAGATTGGTTAAAAACCCTAATTGGACAAGAATAAGCCTAGGGAGGACGAAAATGACCTAAATGTTCGTCCAATGACACAAACACACCTATTGGATGCACAAGATTGCATAAAAACCCTAATTGGACAAGAATAAGACTAGGGAGGACGAAAATGACCTAAATGTTCATCCAATGACACAAATGAAGTTATTGGATGCACAAGATTGGTTAAAAACCCTAATTGGACAAGAATAAGCATAGGGAGGACGAAAATGACCTAAATGTTCATCCAATGACACAAACCCATATATTGGATGCACAAGATTGCTTAAAACCCTAATTGGACAAGAATAAGACTAGGGAGGAAGAAAATGACCTAAATGTTCATCCAATGACACAAATGAATTTATTGAACGCACAACATTGGTTAAAAACCCTAATCAGACAAGAATAAGCCTAGGGAGGACGAAAATGACCTAAATGTTCGTCCAATGACACAAACACACCTATTGGATGCACAAGATTGCATAAAAACCCTAATTGGACAAGAATAAGACTAGGGAGGACGAAAATGACCTAAATGTTCCTCCAATGACACAAACACACCTATTGGATGCACAAGATTGCATAAAAACCCTAATTGGACAAGAATAAGACTAGGGAGGACGAAAATGACCTAAATGTTCATCCAATGACACAAACGAACTTATTGGATGCACAAGATTGGTTAAAAACCCTAATCGGACAAGAATAAGCCTAGGGAGGACGAAAATGACCTAAATGTTCGTCCAATGACACAAACACACCTATTGGATGCACAAGATTGCATAAAAATCCTAATTGGACAAGAATAAGACTAGGGAGGACGAAAATGACCTAACTGTTCCTCCAATGACACAAACACACCAATTGGATGCACAAGATTGCATAAAGACCCTAATTGGACAACAATAAGACTAAGGAGGACGAACATGACCTAAATGTTCATCCAATGACACAAATGAACTTATTGGATGCACAAGATTGGTTAAAAACCCTAATTGGACAAGAATAAGCCTAGGGAGGACGAAAATGACCTAAATGTTCGTCCAATGACACAAACACACCTATTGGATGCACAAGATTGCATAAAAACCCTAATTGGACAAGAATAAGACTAGGGAGGACGAAAATGACCTAAATGTTCATCCAATGACACAAATGAACTTATTGGATGCACAAGATTGGTTAAAAACCCTAATTGGACAAGAATAAGCATAGGGAGGACGAAAATGACCTAAACGTTCATCCAATGACACAAACCCACATATTGGATGCACAAGATTGCTTAAAACCCTAAATTGGACAAGAATAAGACTAGGGAGGAAGAAAATGACCTAAAAGTTCATCCAATGACACAAATGAACTTATTGGATGCACAAGATTGGTTAAAAACCCTAATTGGACAAGAATAAGCCTAGGGAGGACGAAAATGACCTAAATGTTCGTCCAATGACACAAACACACCTATTGGATGCACAAGATTGCATAAAAACCCTAATTGGACAAGAATAAGACTAGGGAGGACGAAAATGACCTAAATGTTCCTCCAATGACACAAACACACCTATTGGATGCACAAGATTGCATAAAAACCTAATTCGACAAGAATAAGACTAAGGACGACGAAAATTACCTAAATGTTCATCCAATGACACAAATGAACTTATTGGATGCACAAGATTGGTTAAAAACCCTAATTGGACAAGAATAAGCCTAGGGAGGACGAAAATGACCTAAATGTTCGTCCAATGACACAAACACACCTATTGGATGCACAAGATTGCATAAAAACCCTAATTGGACAAGAATAAGACTAGGGAGGACGAAAATGACCTAAATGTTCCTCCAATGACACAAACACACCTATTGGATGCACAAGATTGCATAAAAACCCTAATTCGACAAGAATAAAACTAGGGAGGACGAAAATGACCTAAAAGTTCATCCAATGACACAAATGAACTTATTGGATGCACAAGATTGGTTAAAAACCCTAATTGGACAAGAATAAGCCTAGGGAGGACGAAAATGACCTAAAAGTTCGTCCAATGACACAAACACACCTATTGGATGCACAAGATTGCATAAAAACCCTAATTGGACAAGAATAAGACTAAGGAGGACGAAAATGACCTAAATGTTCATCCAATGACACAAATGAACTTATTGTATGCACAAGATTGGTTAAAAACCCTAATTGGACAAGAATAAGCCTAGGGTGGACAAAAATGACCTAAATGTTCATGAAATGGCACAAATGAACTTATTGGATGCACAAGATTGGTTAAAAACCCTAATTGCACAAGAATAAGCCTAGGGAGGACGAAAATGACCTAAATGTTCAACCAATGACACAAATGAACTTATTGGATGCACAAGATTGATTAAAAACCCTAATTGGACAAGAATAAGCCTAGGGAGGACGAAAATGACCTAAATGTTCAACCATTGACACAAATGAACTTATTGGATGCACAAGATTGGTTAAAAACCCTAATTGTACAAGAATAAGCCTAGGGAGGACGAAAATGACCTAAATGTTCGTCCAATGACACAAACACACCTATTGGATGAACAAGATTGCATAAAAAACCGTAATTGGACAAGAATAAGACTAGGGAGGACGAAAATGACCTAAATGTTCCTCCAATGACACAAACACACCTATTGGATGCACAAGATTGGTTAAAAACCCTAATTGGACAAGAATAAGCCTAGGGAGGACGAAAATGACCTAAATGTTCCTCCAATGACACAAAAACACCTATTGAATGCACAAGATTGCATAAAGACCCTAATTGGACAAGAATAAGACTAGGGAGGACGAAAATGACCTAAATGTTCCTCCAATGACACAAATGCACTTATTGGATGCACAAGATTGGCTAAAAACCCTAATTGGACAGGAATAAGCCTAGGGAGGACGAAAATGACCTAAATGTTCATCCAATGACACAAATGAACTTATTGGATGCAGAATATTGGTTAAAAACCCTAATTGGAAAAGAATAAGCCTAGGGAGGACGGAAATGACCTAAATGTTCGTCCAATGACACAAACACACCTATTGGATGCACAAGATTGCATAAAAACCCTAATTGGACAAGAATAAGAATAGGGAGGACTAAAATGACCTAAATGTTCATCCAATGACACAAATCAACTTATTGGATGCAGAAGATTGCATAAAAACCCTAATTGGACAAGAATAACCCTAGGGAGGACGAAAATGACCTAAATGTTCATCCAATGACACAAATCAACTTATTGGATGCACATGATTGGTTAAAAACCCTAATTAGACCAGAATGAGCCTAGGGAGGACGAAAATGACCTAAATGTTCATCCAATGACACAATTGAACTTATTGGATGCAGAAGATTGGTTAAAAACCCTAATTGGAAAAGAATAAGCCTAGGGAGGACGGAAATGACCTAAATATTCGTCCAATGACACAAAGACACCTATTGAATGCACAAGATTGCATAAAAACCCTAATTGGACAAGAATAAGACTAGGGATGACGAAAATAACCTAAATGTTCCTCCAATGACACAAATGAACTTATTAGATGCACAAGGTTGGTTAAAAACCCTAATTGGACAAGAATAAGCCTAGGGAGGACGAAAATGACCTAAATGTTCATCCAATGACACAAATCAACTTATTGGATGCACATGATTGGTTAAAAACCCTAATTGGACAAGAATAAGACTAGGGAGGACGAAAATGACCTAAATGTTCCTCCAATGACACAAACACACCTATTGGATGCACAAGATTGGTTAAAAACCCTAATTGGACAAGAATACGCCTAGGGAGGACGAAAAGGACCTAAATGTTCGTCCAATGACACAAACACACCTATTGGATGCACAAGATTGCATAAAAACCCTAATTGGACAAGAATAAGAATAGGGAGGACTAAAATGACCTAAATGTTCATCCAATGACACAAATCAACTTATTGGATGCAGAAGATTGCATAAAAACCCTAATTGGACAAGAATAACCCTAGGGAGGACGAAAATGACCTAAATGTTCATCCAATGAAACAAATCAACTTATTGGATGCACATGATTGGTTAAAAACCCTAATTGGACCAGAATGAGCCTAGGGAGGACGAAAATGACCTAAATGTTCATCCAATGACACAATTGAACTTATTGGATGCAGAAGATTGGTTAAAAACCCTAATTGGAAAAGAATGAGCCTAGGGAGGACGGAAATGACCTAAATGTTCGTCCAATGACACAAAGACACCTATTGAATGCACAAGATTGCATAAAAACCCTAATTGGACAAGAATAAGACTAGGGATGACGAAAATAACCTAAATGTTCCTCCAATGACACAAATGAACTTATTAGATGCACAAGGTTGGTTAAAAACCCTAATTGGACAAGAATAAGCCTAGGCAGGACGAAAATGACCTAAATGTTCAACCAATGACACAAATGAACTTATTGGATGCACAAGATTGGTTAAAAACCCTAATTGGACAAGAATAAGCCTAGGGAGGACGAAAATGACCTAAATGTTCGTCCAATGACACAAACACACCTATTGGATGCACAAGATTGCATAAAAACCCTAATTGGACAAGAATAAGACTAGGGAGGACGAAAATGACCTAAATGTTCCTCCAATGACACAAACACACCTATTGGATCCACAAGATTGCATAAAAACCCTAATTCGACAAGAATAAGACTAGGGAGGACGAAAATGACCTAAATGTTCCTCCAATGACACAAACACACCTATTGGATGCACAAGATTGCACAAAAACCCTAATTGGACAAGAATAAGACTAGGGAGGACGTAAATGACCTAAATGTTCCACCAATGACACAAATGAACTTATTGGATACACAAGGTTGGTTAAAAACCCTAATTGGACAAGAATAAGCCTAGGGAGGACGAAAATGACCTAAATGATCAACCAATGACACAAATGAACTTATTGGATGCACAAGGTTGGTTAAAAACCCTAATTGGACAAGAATAAGACTAGGGAGGACGAAAATGACCTAAATGTTCGTCCAATGACACAAACACACCTATTGGATGCACAAGATTGCATAAAAACCCTAATTGGACAAGAATAAGACTAGGGAGGACGAAAATGACCTAAATGTTCCTCCAATGACACAAACACACCTATTGGATGCACAAGATTGCATAAAAACCCTAATTGGACAAGAATAAGACTAGGGAGGACGAAAATGACCTAAATGTTCATCCAATGACACAAATGAACTTATTGGATACACAAGGTTTGTCAAAAACCATAATTGGACAAGAATAAGCCTAGGGAGGACGAAAATGACCTAAATGTTCATCCAATGACACAAATGAACTTATTGGATGCACAAGGTTGGTTAAAAACCCTAATTGGACAAGAATAAGCCTAGGGAGGACGAAAATGACCTAAATGTTCGTCCAATGACACAAACACACCTATTGGATGCACAGGATTGCATAAAAGCCCTAATTGGACAAGAATAAGCCTAGGGAGGACGAAAATGACCTAAATGTTCGTCCAATGACACAAACACACCTATTGGATGCACAAGATTGCATAAAAACCCTAATTGGACAAGAATAAGACTAGGGAGGACGAAAATGACCTAAATGTTCCTCCAATGACACAAACACACCTATTGGATGCACAAGATTGCATAAAAACCATAATTCGACAAGAATAAGACTAGGGAGGACGAAAATGACCTAAATGTTCATCCAATGACACAAATGAACTTATTGGATGCACAAGATTGGTTAAAAACCCTAATTGGACAAGAATAAGCATAGGGAGGACGAAAATGACCTAAACGTTCATCCAATGACCCAAACCCACATATTGGATGCACAAGATTGCTTAAAACCCTAATTGGACAAGAATAAGACTAGGGAGGACGAAAATGACCTAAATGTTCATCCAATGACACAAATGAACTTATTGAATGCACAAGATTGGTTAAAAACCCTAATCGGACAAGAATAAGCCTAGGGAGGACGAAAATGACCTAAATGTTCTTCCAATGACACAAACACACCTATTGGATGCACAAGATTGCATAAAAACCCTAATTGGACAAGAATAAGACTAGGGTGGACGAAAATGACCTAAATGTTCCTCCAATGACACAAACACACCTCTTGGATGCACAAGATTGCATAAAAACCCTAATTGGACAAGAATAAGACTAGAGAGGACGAAAATGACCTAAATGTTTATCCAATGACAGTAATGAACTTATTGGATGCACAAGATTGGTTAAAAACCCTAATTGGACAAGAATAAGCCTAGGGAGGACGAAAATGACCTAAATGTTCGTCCAATGACACAAACACACCTATTGGATGCACAAGATTGCATAAAAACCCTAATTGGACAAGAATAAGACTAGGGAGGACAAAAATGACCTAAATGTTCATCCAATGACACAAATGAACTTATTGGATGCACAAGATTGGTTAAAAACCCTAATTGGACAAGAATAAGCATAGGGAGGACGAAAATGACCTAAACGTTCATCCAATGACACAAACCCACATATTGGATGCACAAGATTGCTTAAAACCCTAATTGGACAAGAATAAGACTAGGGAGAACGAAAATGACGTAAATGTTCATCCAATGACATAAATGAACTTATTGAATGCACAAGATTGGTTAAAAACCCTAATCGGACAAGAATAAGCCTAGGGAGGATGAAAATGACCTAAATGTTCTTCCAATGACACAAACACACCTATTGGATGCACAAGATTGCATAAAAACCTTAATTGGACAAGAATAAGACTAGGGAGGACGAAAATGACCTAAATGTTCCTCCAATGACACAAACACACCTATTGGATGCACAAGATTGCATAAAAACCCTAATTGGACAAGAATAAGACTAGGGAGGACGAAAATGACCTAAATGTTCATCCAATGACACAAATGAACTTATTGAATGCACAAGATTGATTAAATACCCTAAACGGACAAGAATAAGCCTAGGGAGGACGAAAATGACCTAAATGTTCGTCCAATGACACAAACACACCTATTGGATGCACAAGATTGCATAAAAACCCTAATTGGACAAGAATAAGACTAGGGAGGACGAAAATGACCTACATGTTCCTCCAATGACACAAACACACCTATTGGATGCACAAGATTGCATAAAAACCCTAATTGGACAAGAATAAGACTAGGGAGGACGAAAATGACCTAAATGTTCATCCAATGACACAAATGAACTTATTGGCTGCACAAGATTGGTTAAAAACCCTAATTGGACAAGAATAAGCCTAGGGAGGACGAAAATGACCTAAATGTTCGTCCAATGACACAAACACACCTATTGGATGCACAAGATTGCATAAAAACCCTAATTGGACAAGAATAAGACTAGGGAGGACGAAAATGACCTAAATGTTCCTCCAATGACACAAATAAACTTATTGGATGCACAAGATTGGTTAAAAACCCTAATTGGACAAGAATAAGACTAGGGACGACGAAAATGACCTAAATGTTCGTCCAATGACACAAACACACCTATTGGACGCACAAGATTGCATAAAAACCCTAATTGGACAAGAATAAGACTAGGGAGGACGAAAATGACCTAAATGTTCCTCCAATGACACAAATGAACTTATTGGATGCACAAGGTTGGTTAAAAACCCTAATTGGACAAGAATAAGCCTAGGGAGGACGAAAATGACCTAAATGTTCATCCAACGACACAAATGAACTTATTGGATGCACAAGGTTGGTTAAAAACCCTAATTGGACAAGAATAAGCCTAGGGAGGACGAAAATGACCTAAATGTTCGTCGAATGACACAAACACACCGATTCGATGCACAAGATTGCATAAAAACCCTAATTAGACAAGAATAAGACTAGGGAGGACGAAAATGACCTAAATGTTCATCCAATGACACAAATGAACTTATTGGATGCACAAGATTGGTTAAAAACCCTAATTGGACAAGAATAAGCCAAGGGAGGATGAAAATGACCTAAATGTTCATCCAATGACACAAATGAACTTATTGGATGCACAAGTTTGGTTAAAAACCCTAATTGTACAAGAATAAGCCTAGGGAGGACGAAAATGACCTAAATGTTCGTCCAATGACACAAACACACCTATTGGATGCACAAGATTGCATAAAAACCCTAATTGGACAAGAATAAGACTAGGGAGGACGAAAATGACCTAAATGTTCCTCCAATGACACAAATGAACTTATTGGATGCAAAAGATTGGCTAAAAACCCTAATTGGACAAGAATAAGTCTAGGGAGGACGAAAATGACCTAAATGTTCATCCAATGACACAAATGAACTTATTGGATGCACAAGATTGGTTAAAAACCCTAATTCGACAAGAATAAGCCTAGGGAGGACGAAAATGACCTAAATGTTCGTCCAATGACACAAGCACACCTATTGGATGCACAAGATTGCATAAAAACCCTAATTGGACAAGAATAAGAATAGGGAGGACGAAAATGACCTAAATGTTCCTCCAATGACAAAATGAACTTATTGGATGCACAAGATTGGTTAAAAACCCTAATTGGACAAGAATAAGCCTAGGGAGGACGAAAATGACCTAAATGTCCGTCCAATGACACAAACACACCTATTGGATGCACAAGATTGCATAAAAACCCTAATTGGACAAGAATAAGACTAGGGAGGACGAAAATGACCTAAATGTTCCTCCAATGACACAAATGAACTTATTGGATGCACAAGGTTGGTTAAAAACCCTAATTGGAGAAGAATAAGCCTAGGGAGGACGAAAATGTCCTAAATGTTCAACCAATTACACAAATGAACTTATTGGATGCACAAGGTTGGTTAAAACCCCTAATTGGACAAGAATAAGACTAGGGAGGACGAAAATGACCTAAATGTTTATCCAATGACACAAACACACCTATTGGATGCACAAGATTGGTTAAAAACCCTAATTGGACAAGAATAAGCCTAGGGAAGACGAAAATGACTTAAATGTTCATCCAATGACACAAATGAACTTATTGGATGCACAAGATTGGTTAAAAACCCTAATTGGAAAAGAATAAGCCTAGGGAGGATGAAAATGACCTAAATGTTCATCCAATGACACAAACCAACTTATTTGATGCACATGATTGGTTAAAAACCCTAATTGGACAAGAATAAGCCTAGGGAGGACGAAAATGACCTAAATATTCGTCCAACGACACAAACACACCTATTGGATGCACAAGATTGCATAAAAACCCTAATTGGACAAGATTAAGACTAGGGAGGACGAAAATGACCTAAATGTTCATCCAATGACACAAATCAACTTATTGGATACACAAGATTGGTTAAAAACCCTAATTGGACATGAATAAGCCTAGGGAGGACGAAAATGACCTAAATGTTCGTCCAATGACACAAATACACCTATTGGATGCACAAGATTGCATGAAAACCATAATTAGACAAGAATAAGTCTAGGGAGGACGAAAATGACCTAAATGTTCCTCCAATGACACAAATGAACTTATTGGATGCACAAGGTTGGTTAAAAACCCTAATTGGACAAGAATAAGCCTAGGGAGGACGAAAATGACCTAAATGTTTGTCTAATGACACAAATGAACTTATTGGATGCACAAGGTTGGTTAAAAACCCTAATTGGACATGAATAAGCCTAAGGAGGACGAAAATCACCTAAATGTTCGTCCAATGACACAAACACACCTATTGGATGCACAAGATTGCATAAAAACCCTAATTGGACAAGAATAAGACTAGGGAGGACGAAAATGACCTAAATGTTCCTCCAATGACACAAATGAACTTATTGGATGCACAAGGTTGGTTAAAAACCCTAATTGGACAAGAATAAGCATAGGGAGGACGAAAATGACCTAAATGTTCAACCAATGACACAAATGAACTTATTTGATGCACAAGATTGGTTAAAAACCCTAATTGGACAAGAATAAGCCTAGGGAGGACGAAAATGACCTAAATGTTCGTCCGATGACACAATCACACCTATTGGATGCACAAGATTGCATAAAAAACCGTAATTGGGCAAGAATAAGACTAGGGAGGACGAAAATGACCTAAATGTTCCTCCAATGACACAAACACACCTATTGGATGCACAAGATTGGTTAAAAACCCTAATTGGACAAGAATAAGCCTAGGGAAGACGAAAATGACCTAAATGTTCCTCCAATGACACAAACACACCTATTGAATGCACAAGATTGCATAAAAACCCTAACTGGACAAGAATAAGACTAGGGAGGACGAAAATGACCTAAATGTTCCTCCAATGACACAAATGCACTTATTGGATGCACAAGATTGGCTAAAAACCCTAATTGGACAGGAATAAGCCTAGGGAGGACGAAAATTACCTAAATGTTCATCCAATGATACAAATGAACTTATTGGATGCACAAGATTGGTTAAAAACCCTAATTGGACAAGAATAAGCCTAAGGAGGACGAAAATGACCTAAATGTTCATCCAATGACACAAATCAACTTATTGGATGCACATGATTGGTTAAAAACCCTAATTGGACAAGAATAAGACTAGGGAGGACGAAAATGACCTAAATGTTCCTCCAATGACACAAACACACCTATTGGATGCACAAGATTGGTTAAAAACCCTAATTGGACAAGAATACGCCTAGGGAGGACGAAAAGGACCTAAATGTTCGTCCAATGACACAAACACACCTATTGGATGCACAAGATTGCATAAAAACCCTAATTGGACAAGAATAAGAATAGGGAGGACTAAAATGACCTAAATGTTCATCCAATGACACAAATCAACTTATTGGATGCAGAAGATTGCATAAAAACCCTAATTGGACAAGAATAACCCTAGGGAGGACGAAAATGACCTAAATGTTCATCCAATGAAACAAATCAACTTATTGGATGCACATGATTGGTTAAAAACCCTAATTGGACCAGAATGAGCCTAGGGAGGACGAAAATGACCTAAATGTTCATCCAATGACACAATTGAACTTATTGGATGCAGAAGATTGGTTAAAAACCCTAATTGGAAAAGAATAAGCCTAGGGAGGACGGAAATGACCTAAATGTTCGTCCAATGACACAAAGACACCTATTGAATGCACAAGATTGCATAAAAACCCTAATTGGACAAGAATAAGACTAGGGATGACGAAAATAACCTAAATGTTCCTCCAATGACACAAATGAACTTATTAGATGCACAAGGTTGGTTAAAAACCCTAATTGGACAAGAATAAGCCTAGGGAGGACGAAAATGACCTAAATGTTCAACCAATGACACAAATGAACTTATTGGATGCACAAGATTGGTTAAAAACCCTAATTGGACAAGAATAAGCCTAGGGAGGACGAAAATGACCTAAATGTTCGTCCAATGACACAAACACACCTATTAGATGCACAAGATTGCATAAAAACCCTAATTGGACAAGAATAAGACTAGGGAGGACGAAAATGACCTAAATGTTCCTCCAATGAAACAAACACACCTATTGAATGCACAAGATTGGTTAAAAACCCTAATTGGACAAGAATAAGCCTAGGGAGGACGAAAATGACCTAAATGTTCGTCCAATGACACAAACACACCTATTGGATGCACAAGATTGCATAAAAACCCTAATTGGACAAGAATAAGACTAGGGAGGACGAAAATGACCTAAATGTTCATCCAATGACACAAATCAACTTATTGGATGCACATGATTGGTTAAAAACCCTAATTGGACAAGAATAAGCCTAGGGAAGACGAAAATGACCTAAATGTTCATCCAATGGCACAAATGAACTTATTGGATGCACAACGTTGGTTAAAAACCCTAATTGGACAAGAATAAGTCTAGGGAGGACGAAAATTACCTAAATGTTCGTCCAATGACACAAACACACCTATTGGATGCACAAGATTGCATAAAAACCCTAATTGGACAAGAATAAGACTAGGGAGGACGAAAATGACCTAAATGTTCCTCCAATGACACAAATGAACTTATTGGATGCACAACATTGGCTAAAAACCCTAATTGGACAAGAATAAGCCTAGGGAGGACGAAAATGACCTAAATGTTCATCCAATGACACAAATGAACTTATTGGATGCACAAGATTGGTTAAAAACCCTAATTGGACAAGAATAAGCCTAGGGAGGACGAAAATGACCTAAATGTTCGTCCAATGACACAAACACACCTATTGGATGCACAAGATTGCATAAAAACCCTAATTGGATAAGAATAAAACTAGAGAGGACGAAAATGACCTAAATGTTCCTCCAATGACACAAACACACCTATTGGATGCACAAGATTGCATAAAAACCCTAATTCGACAAGAATAAGACTAGGGAGGACGAAAATGACCTAAATGTTCATCCAATGACACAAATGAACTTATTGGATGCACAAGATTGGTTAAAAACCCTAATTGGACAAGAATAAGCCTAGGGAGGACGAAAATGACCTAAATGTTCATCCAATGACACAAATGAACTTATTGGATGCACAAGATTGGTTAAAAACCCTAATTGGACAAGAATAAGCCTAGGGAGGACGAAAATGACCTAAATGTTCGTCCAATGACACAAACACACCTATAGGATGCACAAGATTGCATAAAAATCCTAATTGGACAAGAACAAGCCTAGGGAGGACGAAAATGACCTAAATGTTCGTCCAATGACACAAACACACCTATTGGATGCACAAGATTGCATAAAAACCCTAATTGGACAAGAATAAGACTAGGGAGGACGAAAATGACCTAAATGTTCCTCCAATGACATAAACACACCTATTGGATGCACAAGATTGCATAAAAACCCTAATTGGACAAGAATAAGACTAGGGAGGACGAAAATGACCTAAATGTTCCTCCAATGACACAAATGAACTTATTGGATGCACAAGGTTGGTTAAAAACCCTAATTGGACAAGAATAAGCCTAGGGAGGACGAAAATGACCTAAATGTTCAACCAATGACACAAATGAACTTATTTGATGCACAAGATTGGTTAAAAACCCTAATTGGACAAGAATAAGCCTAGGGAGGACGAAAATGACCTAAATGTTCGTCCAATGACACAAACACACCTATTGGATGCACAAGATTGGTTAAAAACCCTAATTGGACAAGAATAAGCCTAGGGAGGACGAAAATGACCTAAATGTTCGTCCAATGACACAAACACACCTATTGGATGCACAAGATTGCATAAAAACCATAATTGGACAAGAATAAGACTAGGGTGGACGATAATGACCTAAATATTCATCCAATGACACAAATGAACTTATTGGATGCACAAGATTGGTTAAAAACCCTAATTGGACAAGAATAAGCCTAGGGAGGACGAAAATGACCTAAATGTTCGTCCAATGACACAAACACACCTATTGGATGCACAAGATTGCATAAAAACCCTAATTGGACAAGAATAAGACTAGGGATGACGAAAATGACCTAAATGTCCATCCAATGACACAAATGAACTTATTGGATGCACAAGATTGGTTAAAAACCCTAATTGGACAAGAATAAGCCTAGGGAGGACGAAAATGACCTAAATGTTCGTCCAATGACACAAACACACCTATTGGATGCACAAGATTGCATAAAAACCCTAATTGGACAAGAATAAGACTAGGGAGGACGAAAATGACCTAAATGTCCCTCCAATGACACAAACACACCTATTGGATGCACAAGATTGCACAAAAACCCTAATTCGACAAGAATAAGACTAGGGAGGACGAAAATGACCGAAATGTTCCTCCAAAGACACAAACACACCTATTGGATGCACGAGATTGCATAAAAACCCTAATTGGACAAGAATAAGACTAGGGAGGACGTAAATGACCTAAATGTTCCACCAATGACACAAATGAACTTATTGGATACACAAGGTTGGTTAAATACCCTAATTGGACAAGAATAAGCCTAGGGAAGACGAAAATGACCTAAATGTTCAACCAATGACACAAATGAACTTTATTGGATGCACAATTAGACAAGAATAAGACTAGGGAGGACGAAAATGACCTAAATGTTCGTCCAATGACACAAACACACCTATTGGATGCACAAGATTGCATAAAAACCCTAATTGGACAAGTATAAGACTAGGGAGGACGAAAATGACCTAAATGTTCCTTTAATGACACAAACACACCTATTGAATGCACAAGATTGCATAAAAACCCTAATGCGACAAGAATAAGACTAGGGAGGATGAAAATGACCTAAATGTTCATCCAATGACACAAATGAACTTATTGGATGCACAAGATTGGTTAAAAACCCTACTTGGACAAGAATAAGCCTAGGGAGGACGAAAATGACCTAAATGTTCGTCCAATGACACAAACACACCTATTGGATGCACAAGATTGCATAAAAACTCTAATTGGACAAGAATAAGACTAGGGAGGACGAAAATGACCTAAATGTCCCTCCAATGACACAAACACACCTATTGGATGCACAAGATTGCATAAAAACCCTAATTCGACAAGAGAAAGACTAGGGAGGACGAAAATGACCTAAATGTTCCTCCAATGACACAAACACACCTATTGGATGCACAAGATTGCATAAAAACCCTAATTCGACAAGAATAAGACTAGGGAGGACGAAAATGACCTAAATGTTCATCCAATGACACAAATGAACTTATTGGATGCACAAGATTGGTTAAAAACCCTAATTGGACAAGAATAAGCCTAGGGAGGACGAAAATGACCTAAATGTTCGTCCAATGACACAAACACACCTATTGGATGCACAAGATTGCATAAAAACCCTAATTGGACAAGAATAAGACTAGGAAGGACGAAAATGACCTAAATGTTCGTCCAATGACACAAATGAACTTATTGGATGCACAAGATTGGTTAAAAACCCTAATTGGACAAGAATAAGCATAGAGAGGACGAAAATGACCTAAACGTTCATCCAATGACACAAACCCACATATTGGATGCACAAGATTGCTTAAAACCCTAATTGGACAAGAATAAGACTAGGGAGGACGAAAATGACCTAAATGTTCATCCAATGACACAAATGAACTTATTGGATGCACAAGATTGGTTAAAAACCCTAATTGGACAAGAATAAGCCTAGGGAGGACGAAAATGACCTAAATGTTCGTCCAATGACACAAACACACCTATTGGATGCACAAGATTGCATAAAAACCCTAATTGGACAAGAATAAGACTAGGGAGGACGAAAATGACCTAAATGTTCCTCCAATGACACAAACACACCTATTGGATGCACAAGATTGCATAAAAACCCTAATTGGACAAGAATAAGACTAGGGAGGACGTAAATGACCTAAACGTTCCACCAATGACACAAATGAACTTATTGGATGCACAAGGTTGGTTAAAAACCCTAATTGGACAAGAATAAGACTAGGGAGGACGAAAATGACCTAAATGTTCATCCAATGACACAAATGAACTTATTGGATGCACAAGATTGGTTAAAAACCCTAATTGGACAAGAATAAGCCTAGGGAGGACGAAAATGACCTAAATGTTCATACAATGACACAAATCAACTTATTGGATGCACATGATTGGTTAAAAACCCTAATTGGACAAGAATAAGCCTAGGGAGGACGAAAATGACCTAAATGTTCATCCAATGACACAAATGAACTTATTGGATGCACAAGATTGGCTAAAAACCCTAATTGGACAAGAATAAGCCTTGGGAGGACGAAAATGGCCTAAATGTTCATCCAATGACACAACTGAACTTATTGGATACACAAGATTGGTTAAAAACCCTACCTGGACAAGAATAAGCATAGGGACGACGAAAATGACCTAAATGTTCGTCTAATGACACAAACACACCTATTGGATGCACAAGATTGCATAAAAACCCTAATTGGACAAGAATAAGACTAGGGAGGACGAAAATGACCTAAATGTTCATCCAATGACACAAATCAACTTATTGGATGCACATGATTGGTTAAAAACCCTAATTGGACAAGAATAAGCCTAGGGAGGACGAAAATGACCTAAATGTTCAACCAATGACACAAATGAACTTATTTGATGCACAAGATTGGTTAAAAACCCTAATTGGACAAGAATAAGCCTAGGGAGGACGAAAATGACCTAAATGTTCGTCCAATGAAACAAACACACACATTGGATGCACAAGATTGCTTAAACACCCTAATTGGACAAGAATAAGACTAGGGAGGACGAAAATGACCTAAATGTTCCTCCAATGACACAAACACACCTATTGGATGCACAAGATTGGTTAAAAACCCTAATTGGACAAGAATACGCCTAGGGAGGACGAAAAGGACCTAAATGTTCGTCCAATGACACAAACACACCTATTGGATGCACAAGATTGCATAAAAACCCTAATTGGACAAGAATAAGACTAGGGAGGACGAAAATGACCTAAATGTTCCTCCAATGACACAAATGAACTTATTGGATGCACAAGATCGGATAAAAACCCTAATTGGACAGGAATAAGCCTAGGGAGGACGAAAATGACCAAAATGTTCATCCAATGACACAAATGAACTTATTGGATGCACAAGATTGGTTAAAAACCCTAATTGGACAAGAATAAGCCTAGGGAGGACGAAAATGACCAAAATGTTCATACAATGACACAAATCAACTTATTGGATGCAAAAGATTGGTTAAAAACCCTAATTGGAAAATAATAAGCCTAGGGAGGACGGAAATGACCTAAATGTTCGTCCAATGACACAAACACACCTATTGAATGCACAAGATTGCATAAAAACCCTAATTGGATAAGAATAAGACTAGGGAGGACTAAAATGACCTAAATGTTCATCCAATGACACAAATCAACTTATTGGATGCACATGATTGGTTAAAAACCCTAATTGGACAAGAATAAGACTAGGGAGGACGAAAATGACCTAAATGTTCCTCCAATGACACAAACACACCTATTGAATGCACAAGATTGCATAAAGACCCTAATTGGACAAGAATAAGACTAGGGAGGACGAAAATGACCTAAATGTTCCTCCAATGACACAAATGCACTTATTGGATGCACAAGATTGGCTAAAAACCCTAATTGGACAGGAATAAGCCTAGGGAGGACGAAAATGACCTAAATGTTCATCCAATGACACAAATGAACTTATTGGATGCAGAAGATTGGTTAAAAACCCTAATTGGAAAAGAATAAGCCTAGGGAGGATGGAAATGACCTAAATGTTCGTCCAATGACACAAACACACCTATTGGATGCACAAGATTGCATAAAAACCTTAATTGGACATGAATAAGACTAGGGAGGACTAAAATGACCTAAATGTTCATCCAATGACACAAATCAACTTATTGGATGCACATGATTGGTTAAAAACCCTAATTGGACAAGAATAAGACTTGGGAGGACGAAAATGACCTAAATGTACCTCCAATGACACAAACACACCTATTGGATGCACAAGATTGGTTAAAAACCCTAATTGGACAAGAATACGCCTAGGGAGGACGAAAATGACCTAAATGTTCGTCCAATGACACAAACACACCTATTGGATGCACAAGATTGCATAAAAACCCTAATTGGACAAGAATAAGACTAGGGAGGACGAAAATGACCTAAATGTTCATCCAATGACACAAATGAACTTATTGGATGCAGAAGATTGGTTAAAAACCCTAATTGGAAAAGAATAAGCCTAGGGAGGACGGAAATGACCTAAATGTTCGTCCAATGACACAAACACACGTATTGGATGCACAAGATTGCATAAAAACCCTAATTGGACAAGAATAAGCCTAGGGAGGACGAAAATGACCTAAATGTTCTTCCAATGACACAAATCAACTTATTGGATGCACATGATTGGTTAAAAACCCTAATTGTACAAGAATGAGCCTAGGGAGGACGAAAATGACCTAAATGTTCAACCAATGACACAAATGAACTTATTGGATGCAGAAGATTGGTTAAAAACCCTAATTGGAAAAGAATAAGCTTAGGGAGGACGGAAATGACCTAAATGTTCGTCCAATGACACAAACACACCTATTGAATGCACAAGAATGCATAAAAACCCTAATTGGACAAGAATAAGACTAGGGAGGACGAAAATGACCTAAATGTTCCTCCAATGACACAAATGAACTTATTGGATGCACAAGGTTGGTTAAAAACCCTAATTGGACAAGAATAAGCCTAGGGAGGACGAAAATGACCTAAATGTTCGTCCAATGACACAATCACACCTATTGGATGCACAAGATTGCATAAAAAACCGAAATTGGACAAGAATAAGACTAGGGAGGACGAAAATGACCTAAATGTTCCTCCAATGACACAAACACACCTATTGGATGCACAAGATTGGTTAAAAACCCTAATTGGACAAGAATAAGCCTAGGGAGGACGAAAATGACCTAAATGTTCCTCCAATGACACAAACACACCTATTGAATGCACAAGATTGCATAAAGACCCTAATTGGACAAGAATAAGACTAGGGAGGACGAAAATGACCTAAATGTTCCTCCAATGACACAAATGCACTTATTGGATGCACAAGATTGGCTAAAAACCCTAATTGGACAGGAATAAGCCTAGGGAGGACGAAAATGACCTAAATGTTCATCCAATGACACAAATGAACTTATTGGATGCAGAAGATTGGTTAAAAACCCTAATTGGACAAGAATAAACCCTAGGGAGGACGAAAATGACCTAAATGTTCATCCAATGACACAAATGAACTTATTGGATGCAGAAGATTGGTTAAAAACCCTAATTGGAAAAGAATAAGCCTAGGGAGGACGAAAATGACCTAAATGTTCGTCCAATGACACAAACACACCTATTGGATGCACAAGATTTCATAAAAACCCTAATTGGACAAGAATAAGACTAGGGAGGACGAAAATGACCTAAATGTTTCTCCAATGACACAAATGAACTTATTGGATGCACAAGATTGGTTAAAAACCCTAATTGGACAAGAATAAGCCTAGGGAGGACGAAAATGACCTAAATGTTCGTCCAATGACACAAACACACCTATTGGATGCACAAGATTTCATAAAAACCCTAATTGGATAAGAATAAGACTAGGGAGGACAAAAATGACCTAAATGTTCCTCCAATGACACAAACACACCTATTGGATGCACAAGATTGCATAAAAACCCTAATTGGACAAGAATAAGACTAGGGAGGACGAAAATGACCTAAATGTTCATCCAATGACACAAATGAACTTATTGGATGCAGAAGATTGGTTAAAAACCCTAATTGGACAAGAATAACCCTAGGGAGGACGAAAATGACCTAAATGTTCATCCAATGACACAAATCAACTTATTGGATGCACATGATTGGTTAAAAACCCTAATTGGACAAGAATAAGCCTAGGGAGGACGAAAATGACCTAAATGTTCGTGTAATGATACAAATGAACTTATTGGATGCACAAGATTGGTTAAAAACCCTAATTAGACAAGAATAAGCATAGGGAGGACGAAAATGACCTAAATGTTCGTCCAATGACACAAACACACCTATTGGATGCACAAGATTGCATAAAAACCCTAATTGGACAAGAATAAGACTAGGGAGGACGAAAATGACCTAAATGTTCCTCCAATGACACAAACACACCTATTGGATGCATAAGATTGCATAAAACCCTAATTCGACAAAAATAAGACTAGGGAGGACGAAAATGACCTAAATGTTCCTCCAATGACACAAACACACCTATTGGATGCACAAGATTGCATAAAAACCCTAATTGGACAAGAATAAGACTAGGGAGGACGAAAATGACCTAAATGTTCATCCTTTGACACAAATGAACTTATTGGATGCACAAGATTGGTTAAAAACCCTAATTGGACAAGAATAAGCTTTTGGAGGACGAAAATGACCTAAATGTTCGTCCAATGACACAAACACACCTATTGGATGCACAAGATTGCATAAAAACCCTAATTGGACAAGAATAAGACTAGGGAGGACGAAAATGACCTAAATGTTCCTCCAATGACACAAACACACCTATTGAATGCACAAGATTGCATAAAAACCTAATTCGACAAGAATAAGACTAGGGAGGACGAAAATGACCTAAATGTTCATCCAATGACACAAATGAACTTATTAGATGCACAAGATTGGTTAAAAACCCTAATTGGACAAGAATAAGACTAGGGAGGACGAAAATGACCTAAATTTTCGTCCAATGACACAAACACACCTATTGGATGCACAAGATTGCATAAAAACCCTAATTGGACAAGAATAAGACTAGGGAGGACGAAAATGACCTAAATGTTCCTCCAATGACACAAATGAACTTATTGGATGCATAAGGTTGGTTAAAAACCCTAATTGGACAAGAATAAGCCTAGGGAGGACGAAAATGACCTAAATGTTCAACCAATGACACAAATGAACTTATTGGATGCACAAGGTTGGTTAAAAACCCTAATTGGACAAGAATAAGTCTAGGGAGGACGAAAATGACCTAAATGTTCCTCCAATGACACAAACACACCTATTGGATGCACAAGATTGCATAAAAACCCTAATTGGACAAGAATAAGACTAGGGAGGACGAAAATGACCTAAATGTTCATCCAATGACACAAATGAACTTATTGAATGCTCAAGATTGGTTAAAAACCCTAATCGGACAAGAATAAGCCTAGGGAGGACGAAAATGACCTAAATGTTCGTCCAATGACACAAACACACCTATTGGATGCACAAGATTGCATAAAAACCCTAATTGGACAAGAACAAGACTAGGGAGGACGAAAATGACCTAAATGTTCGTCCAATGACACAAACACACCTATTGGATGCACAAGATTGCATAAAAACCCTAATTGGACAAGAATAAGACTAGGGAGGACGAAAATGACCTAAATGTTCCTCCAATGACACAAACACACCTATTGGATGCACAAGATTGCATAAAAACCTAATTCGACAAGAATAAGACTAAGGACGACGAAAATTACCTAAATGTTCATCCAATGACACAAATGAACTTATTGGATGCACAAGATTGGTTAAAAACCCTAATTGGACAAGAATAAGCCTAGGGAGGACGAAAATGACCTAAATGTTCGTCCAATGACACAAACACACCTATTGGATGCACAAGATTGCATAAAAACCCTAATTGGACAAGAATAAGACTAGGGAGGACGAAAATGACCTAAATGTTCCTCCAATGACACAAACACACCTATTGGATGCACAAGATTGCATAAAAACCCTAATTGGACAAGAATAAGACTAGGGAGGACGAAAATGACTTAAATGTTCGTCCAATGACACAAACACACCTATTGGATGCACAAGATTGCATAAAAACCCTAATTGGACAAGAATAAGACTAGGGAGGACGAAAATGACCTAAATGTTCATCCAATGACACAAATGAACTTATTGGATGCACAAGATTGGTTAAAAACGCTAATTGGACAAGAATAAGCCTAAGGAGGACGAAAATGACCTAAATGTTCATCCAATGACACAAATGAACTTATTGGATGCACAAGATTGGTTAAAAACCCTAATTGGACAAGAATAAGCCTAGGGAGGACGAAAATGACCTAAATGTTCATACAATGACACAAATCAACTTATTGGATGCACATGATTGGTTAAAAACCCTAATTGGACAAGAATAAGCCTAGGGAGGACGAAAATGACCTAAATGTTCATCCAATGACACAAATGAACTTATTGGATGCAGAAGATTGGTTAAAAACCCTAATTGGAAAAGAATAAGCCTAGGGAGGACGAAAATGACCTAAATGTTCGTCCAATGACACAAACACACCTATTGGATGCACAAGATTTCATAAAAACCCTAATTGGACAAGAATAAGACTAGGGAGGACGAAAATGACCTAGATGTTCCTCCAATGACACAAACACACCTATTGGATGCACAAGATTGGTTAAAAACCCTAATTAGATAAGAATACGACTAGTGAGGACGAAAATGACCTAAATGTTCGTCCAATGACACAAACACACCTATTGGATGCACATGATTGGTTAAAAACCCTAATTGGACAAGAATAAGACTAGGGAGGACGAAAATGACCTAAATGTTCCTCCAATGACACAAACACACCTAATGGATGCACAAGATTGGTTAAAAACCCTAATTAGATAAGAATACGCCTTGGGAGGACGAAAATGACCTAAATGTTCCTCCAATGACACAAATGAACTTATTGGATGCATAAGGTTGGTTAAAAACCCTAATTGGACAAGAATAAGCCTAGGGAGGACGAAAATGACCTAAATGTTCAACCAATGACACAAATGAACTTATTGGATGCACAAGATTGGTTAAAAACCCTAATTGGACAAGAATAAGCCTAGGGAGGACGAAAATGACCTAAATGTTCGTCCAATGACAAAAACACACCTATTGGATGCACAAGATTGCATAAAAACCCTAATTGGACAAGAATAAGACTAGGGAGGACGAAAATGACCTAAATGTTCCTCCAATGACACAAACACACCTATTGGATGCACAAGATTGGGTAAAAACCCTAATTGGACAAGAATAAGCCTAGGGAGGACGAAAATGACCTAAATGTTCGTCCAATGACACAAACACACCTATTGGATGCACAAGATTGCATAAAAACCCTAATTGGACAAGAATAAGACTAGGGAGGACGAAAATGACCTAATTGTTCATCCAATGACACAAATGAACTTATTGAATGCACAAGATTGGTTAAAAACCCTAATCGGACAAGAATAAGCCTAGGGAGGACGAAAATGACCTAAATGTTCGTCCAATGACACAAACACACCTATTGGATGCACAAGATGGGTTAAAAACCCTAATCGGACAAGAATAAGCCTAGGGAGGCCGAAAATGACCTAAATGTTCGTCCAATGACACAAACACACCTATTGGATGCACAAGATTGCATAAAAACCCTAATTGGACAAGAATAAGACTAGGGAGGACGAAAATGACCTAAATGTTCCTCCAATGACACAAACACACCTATTGGATGCACAAGATTGCATAAAAACCTAATTCGACAAGAATAAGACTAAGGACGACGAAAATTACCTAAATGTTCATCCAATGACACAAATGAACTTATTGGATGCACAAGATTGGTTAAAAACCCTAATTGGACAAGAATAAGCCTAGGGAGGACGAAAATGACCTAAATGTTCGTCCAATGACACAAACACACCTATTGGATGCACAAGATTGCATAAAAACCCTAATTGGACAAGAATAAGACTAGGGAGGACGAAAATGACCTAAATGTTCATCCAATGACACAAATGAACTTATTGAATGCACAAGATTGGTTAAAAACCATAATCGGACAGGAATAAGCCTAGGGAGGATGAAAATTACCTAAATGTTCGTCCAATGACACAAACACACCTATTGGATGCACAAGATTGCATATAAACCCTAATTGGACAAGAATAAGACTAGGGAGGACGAAAATGACCTAAATGTTCATCCAATGACACAAATGAACTTATTGGATGCACAAGATTGGTTAAAAACCCTAATTAGACAAGAATAAGCCTAGGGAGGACGAAAATGACCTAAATGTTCGTCCAATGACACAAACACACCTATTGGATGCACAAGATTGCATAAAAACCCTAATTGGACAAGAATAAGACTAGGAAGGACGAAAATGACCTAAATGTTCCTCCAATGACACAAATGCACTTATTGGATGCACAAGATTGGCTAAAAACCCTAATTGGACAGGAATAAGCCTAGGGAGGACGAAAATGACCTAAATGTTCATCCAATGACACAAATGAACTTATTGGATGCACAAGATTGGTTAAAAACCCTAATTGGACAAGAATAAGCCTAGGGAGGACGAAAATGACCTAAATGTTCATTGAATGACACAAATGAACTTATTGGATGCACAAGATTGGTTAAAAACCCTAATTGGACAAGAATAAGCCTAGGGAGGACGAAAATGACCTAAATGTTCATCCAATGACACAAATGAACTTATTGGATGCACAATATTGGTTAAAAACCTTAATTGGACAAGAATAAGCCTAAGGAGGACGAAAATGACCTAAATGTTCATCCAACGACACAAATGAACTTATTGGATGCACAAGATTGGTTAAAAACCCTAATTGGACAAGAATAAGGATAGGGAGGATGAAAATGACCTAAACGGTCATCCAATGACACAAACACACATATTGGATGCACAAGATTGCTTAAAACCCTAATTAGACAAGAATAATACTAGTGAGGACGAAAATGACCTAAATGTTCATACAATGACACAAATAAACTTATTGGATGCACATGATTGGTTAAAAACCCTAATTGGACAAGAATAAGCCTATGGAGGACGAAAATGACCTAAATGTTCGTCTAATGACACAAATGAACTTATTGGATGCACAAGATTGGTTAAAAACCCTAATTGGACAAGAATAAGCCTAGGGAGGACGAAAATGACCTAAATGTTCGTCCAATGACACAAACACACCTATTGGATGCACAAGATTTCATAAAAACCCTAATTGGATAAGAATAAGACTAGGGAGGACAAAAATGACCTAAATGTTCCTCCAATGACACAAACACACCTATTGGATGCACAAGATTGCATAAAAACCCTAATTGGACAAGAATAAGACTAGGGAGGACGAAAATGACCTAAATGTTCATCCAATGACACAAATGAACTTATTGGATGCAGAAGATTGGTTAAAAACCCTAATTGGACAAGAATAACCCTAGGGAGGACGAAAATGACCTAAATGTTCATCCAATGACACAAATCAACTTATTGGATGCACATGATTGGTTAAAAACCCTAATTGGACAAGAATGAGCCTAGGGAGGACGAAAATGACCTAAATGTTCATCCAATGACACAATTGAACTTATTGGAAGCAGAAGATTGGTTAAAAACCCTAATTGGAAAAGAATAAGCCTAGGGAGGACGGAAATGACCTAAATGTTCGTCCAATGACACAAAGACACCTATTGAATGCACAAGATTGCATAATAACCCTAATTGGACAAGAATAAGACAAGGGAGGACGAAAATAACCTAAATGTTCCTCCAATGACATAAATGAACTTATTGGATGCACAAGGTTGGTTAAAAACCATAATTGGACAAGAATAAGCCTAGGGAGGACGAAAATGACCTAAATGTTCAACCAATGACACAAATGAACTTATTGGATGCACAAGATTGGTTAAAAACCCTAATTGGACAAGAATAAGCCTAGGGAGGAAGAAAATGACCTAAATGTTCGTCCAATGACACAAACACACCTATTGGATGCACAAGATTGCATAAAAACCCTAATTGGACAAGAATAAGACTAGGGAGGACGAAAATGACCTAAATGATCCTCCAATGACACAAACACACCTATTGGATGCACAAGATTGGTTAAAAACCCTAATTGGACAAGAATAAGCCTAGGGAGGACGAAAATGACCTAAATGTTGGTCCAATCACACAAACACACCTATTGGATGCACAAGATTGCATAAAAACCCTAATTGGACAAGAATAAGACTAGGGAGGACGAAAATGACCTAAATGTTCCTCCAATGACACAAATGAACTTATTGGATGCACAAGGTTGGTTAAAAACCCTAATTGGACAAGAAAAAGCGTAGGGAGGACGAAAATGACCTAAATGTTCATCCAATGACACAAATGAACTTATTGGATGCACAAGATTGGTTAAAAACCCTAATTGGACAAGAATAAGCCTAGGGAGGACGAAAATGACCTAAATGTTCATCGAATGACACAAACACACCTATTGGATGCACAAGATTGGTTAAAAACCCTAATTGGACAAGAATAAGCCTAGGGAGGACGAAAATGACCTAAATGTTCGTCCAATGACACAAACACACCTATTGGATGCACAAGATTGCATAAAAACCCTAATTGGACAAGAATAAGACTAGGGAGGACGAAAATGACCTAAATGTTCCTCCAATGACACAAACACACCTATTGGATGCACAAGATTGGTTAAAAACCATAATTGGACAAGAATAAGCCTAGGGAGGACGAAAATGACCTAAATGTTCCTCCAATGACACAAACACACCTATTGGATGCACAAGATTGGTTAAAAACCATCATTGGAAAAGAATAAGCCTAGGGAGGACGAAAATGACCTAAATGTTCATCCAATGACACAAATGAACTTATTCGATGCACAAGATTGGTTAAAAACTCTAATTGGACAAGAATAAGCCTAGGGAGGATGAAAATGACCTAAATGTTCAACCAATGACACAAATGAACTTATTGGATGCACAAGGTTGGTTAAAAACCTTAATTGGACAAGAATAAGCCTAGGGAGGACGAAAATGACCTAAATGTTCGTCCAATGACACAAACACACCTATTGGATGCACAAGATTGCATAAAAACCCTAATTGGACAAGAATAAGACTAGGGAGGACGAAAATGACCTAAATGTTCCTCCAATGACACAAAAACACCTATTTGACGCACAAGATTGGTTAAAAACCCTAATTGGACAAGAATAAGCATCGGGAGGATGAAAATGACCAAAATGTTCGTCCAATGACACAAACACACCGATTGGATGCACAAGATTGCATAAAACCCTAATTGAACAAGAATAAGACTAGGGAGGACGAAAATGACCTAAATGTTCCTCCAATGACACAAACACACCTATTGGATGCACAAGATTGGTTAAAAACCCTAATTGGACAAGAATAAGCCTAGGGAGGACGAAAATGACCTAAATCTTCCTCCAATGACACAAATGAACTTATTGGATGCACAAGATTGGCTAAAAACCCTAATTGGACAAGAATAAGCCTAGGGAGGACGAAAATGACCTAAATGTTCGTGTAATGATACAAATGAACTTATTGGATGCACAAGATTGGTTAAAAACCCTAATTGGACAAGAATAAGCATAGGGAGGACGAAAATGACCTAAATGTTCGTCCAATGACACAAACACACCTATTGGATGCACAAGATTGCATAAAAACCCTAATTGGACAAGAATAAGACTAGGAAGGACGAAAATGACCTAAATGTTCCTCCAATGACACAAATGCACTTATTGGATGCACAAGATTGGCTAAAAACCCTAATTGGACAGGAATAAGCCTAGGGAGGACGAAAATGACCTAAATGTTCATCCAATGACACAAATGAACTTATTGGATGCACAAGATTGGTTAAAAACCCTAATTGGACAAGAATAAGCCTAGGGAGGACGAAAATGACCTAAATGTTTTTCCAATGACACAAATCAACTTATTGGATGCACATGATTGGTTAAAAACCCTAATTGGACAAGAATGAGCCTAGGGAGGACGAAAATGACCTAAATGTTCATCCAATGACACAAATGAACTTATTGGATGCACAAGATTGGTTAAAAACCCTAATTGGAAAAGAATAAGCCTAGGGAGGACGAAAATGACCTAAATGTTCGTCCAATGACAAAAACACACCTATTGGATGCACAAGATTGCATAAAAACCCTAATTGGACAAGAATAAGACTAGGGAGGACGAAAATGACCTAAATGTTCCTCCAATGACACAAACACACCTATTGGATGCACAAGATTGGTTAAAAACCCTAATTGGACAAGAATACGCCTAGGGAGGACGAAAATGACCTAAATGTTCGTCCAATGACACAAACACACCTATTGGATGCACAAGATTGCATAAAAACCCTAATTGGACAAGAATAAGACTAGGGAGGACGAAAATGACCTAAATGTTCCTCCAATGACACAAATGAACTTATTGGATGCACAAGATTGGATAAAAACCCTAATTGGACAGGAATAAGCCTATGGAGGACGAAAATGACCTAAATGTTCATCCAATGACACAAATGAACTTATTGGATGCACAAGATTGGTTAAAAACCCTAATTGGACAAGAATAAGCCTAGGGAGGACGAAAATGACCTAAATGTTCATACAATGACACAAATCAACTTATTGGATGCACATGATTGGTTAAAAACCCTAATTGGACAAGAATAAGACTAGGTAGGACGAAAATGACCTAAATGTTCCTCCAATGACACAAACACACCTATTGAATGCACAAGATTGCATAAAGACCCTAATTGGACAAGAATAAGACTAGGGAGGTTGAAAATGACCTAAATGTTCCTCCAATGACACAAATGCACTTATTGGATGCACAAGATTGGTTAAAAACCCTAATTGGACAGGAATAAGCCTAGGGAGGACGAAAATGACCTAAATGTTCATCTAATGACACAAATGAACTTATTGGATGCAGAAGATTGGTTAAAAACCCTAATTGGAAAAGAATAAGCCTAGTGAGGACGGAAATGACCTAAATGTTCGTCCAATGACACAAACACACCTATTGGATGCACAAGATTGCATAAAAACCCTAATTGGACAAGAATAAGACTAGGGAGGACTAAAATGACCTAAATGTTCATCCAATGACACAAATCAACTTATTGGATGCACATGATTGGTTAAAAACCCTAATTGGACAAGAATAAGACTAGGGAGGACGAAAATGACCTAAATGTTCCTCCAATGACACAAACACACCTATTGGATGCACAAGATTGGTTAAAAACCCTAATTGGACAAGAATACGCCTAGGGAGGACGAAAATGACCTAAATGTTCGTCCAATGACACAAACACACCTGTTGGATGCACAAGATTGTATAAAAACCCTAATTGGACAAGAATAAGACTAGGGAGGACGAAAATGACCTAAATGTTCCTCCAATGACACAAATGAACTTATTGGATGCACAAGATTGGATAAAAACCCTAATTGGACAGGAATAAGCCTAGGGAGGACGAAAATGACCTAAATGTTCATCCAATGACACAAATGAACTTATTGGATGCACAAGATTGATTAAAAACCCTAATTGGACAAGAATAAGCCTAGGGAGGACGAAAATGACCTAAATGTTCATACAATGACACAAATCAACTTATTGGATGCAGAAGATTGGTTAAAAAGCCTAATTGGAAAAGAATAAGCCTAGGGAGGATGGAAATGACCTAAATGTTCGTCCAATGACACAAACACACCTATTGAATGCACAAGATTGCATAAAAACCCTAATTGGATAAGAATAAGACTAGGGAGGACTAAAATGACCTAAATGTTCATCCAATGACACAAATCAACTTATTGGATGCACATGATTGGTTAAAAACCCTAATTGGACAAGAATAAGACTAGGGAGGACGAAAATGACCTAAATGTTCCTCCAATGACACAAACACACCTATTGAATGCACAAGATTGCATAAAGACCCTAATTGGACAAGAATATGACTAGGGAGGACGAAAATGACCTAAATGTTCCTCCAATGACACAAATGCACTTATTGGATGCACAAGATTGGCTAAAAACCCTAATTGGACAAGAATAAGCCTAGGGAGGACGAAAATGACCTAAATGTTCATCCAATGACACAAATGAACTTATTGGATGCAGAAGATTGGTTAAAAACCCTAATTGGAAAAGAATAAGCCTAGGGAGGACGGAAATGACCTAAATGTTCATCCAATGACACAAACACACCTATTGGATGCACAAGATTCCATAAAAACCCTAATTGGACAAGAATAAGACTAGGGAGGACTAAAATGACCTAAATGTTCATCCAATGACACAAATCAACTTATTGGATGCACATGATTGGTTAAAAACCCTAATTGGACAAGAATAAGACTAGGGAGGACGAAAATGACCTAAATGTTCCTCCAATGACACAAACACACCTATTGGATGCACAAGATTGGTTAAAAACCCTAATTGGACAAGAATACGCCTAGGGAGGACGAAAATGACCTAAATGTTCGTCCAATGACACAAACACACCTATTGGATGCACAAGATTGCATAAAAACCCTAATTGGACAAGAATAAGACTAGGGAGGACAAAAATGACCTAAATGTTCATCCAATGACACAAATGAACTTATTGGATGCAGAAGATTGGTTAAAAACCCTAATTGGACAAGAATAACCCTAGGGAGGACGAAAATGACCTAAATGTTCATCCAATGACACAAATCAACTTATTGGATGCACATGATTGGTTAAAAACCCTCATTGGACAAGAATGAGCCTAGGGAGGACGAAAATGACCTGAATGTTCATCCAATGACACAATTGAACTTATTGGATGCAGAAGATTGGTTAAACACCCTAATTGGAAAAGATTAGGCCTAGGGAGGACGGAAATGACCTAAATGTTCGTCCAATGACACAAAGACACCTATTGAATGCACAAGATTGCATAAAAACCCTAATTGGACAAGAATAAGACTAGGGAGGACGAAAATAACCTAAATGTTCCTCCAATGACATAAATGAACTTATTGGATGCACAAGGTTGGTTAAAAACCATAATTGGACAAGAGTAAGCCTAGAGAGGACGAAAATGACCTAAATGTTCAACCAATGACACAAATGAACTTATTGGATGCACGAGATTGGTTAAAAACCCTAATTGGACAAGAATAAGCCTAGGGAGGAAGAAAATGACCTAAATGTTCGTCCAATGACACAAACACACCTATTGGATGAACAAGATTGCATAAAAACCCTAATTGGACAAGAATAAGACTAGGGAGGACGAAAATGACCTAAATGTTCCTCCAATGACACAAACACACCTATTGGATGCACAAGATTGGTTAAAAACCCTAATTGGACAAGAATAAGCCTAGGGAGGACGAAAATGACCTAAATGTTCGTCCAATGACACAAACACACCTATTGGATGCACAAGATTGCATAAAAACCCTAATTGGACAAGAATAAGACTAGGGAGAACGAAAATGACCTAAATGTTCCTCCAATGACACAAATAAACTTATTGGATGCACAAGATTGGCTAAAAACCCTAATTGGACAAGAATAAGCCTAGGGAGGACGAACATGACCTAATTGTTCTTCCAATGACACAAATGAACTTATTGGATGCACAAGATTGGTTAAAAACCCTAATTGGACAAGAATAAGCCTAGGGAGGACGAAAATGACCTAAATGTTCATCCAATGACACAAATAAACTTATTGGATGCACATGATTGGTTAAAAACCCTAATTGGACAAGAATAAGCCTGGGGAGGACGTAAATGACCTAAATGTTCGTCCCATGACACAAACACACCTATTGGATGCACAAGATTGAATAAAAACCCTAATTGGACAAGAATAAGCCTAGGGAGGACGAAAATGACCTAAATGTGCGTCTAATGACACAAATGAACTTATTGGATGCACAAGATTGGTTAAAAACCCTAATTGGACAAGAATAAGCCTAGGGAGGACGAAAATGACCTAAATGTTCGTCCAATGACACAAACACACCTATTGGATGCACAAGATTGCATAAAAACCCTAATTGGACAAGAATAAGACTAGGGAGGACGAAAATGACCTAAATGTTCCTCCAATGACACAAACACACCTATTGGATCCACAAGATTGCATAAAAACCCTAATTCGACAAGAATAAGACTAGGGAGGACGAAAATGACCTAAATGTTCCTCCAATGACACAAACACACCTATTGGATGCACAAGATTGCACAAAAACCCTAATTGGACAAGAATAAGACTAGGGAGGACGTAAATGACCTAAATGTTCCACCAATGACACAAATGAACTTATTGGATACACAAGGTTGGTTAAAAACCCTAATTGGACAAGAATAAGCCTAGGGAGGACGAAAATGACCTAAATGATCAACCAATGACACAAATGAACTTATTGGATGCACAAGGTTGGTTAAAAACCCTAATTGGACAAGAATAAGACTAGGGAGGACGAAAATGACCTAAATGTTCGTCCAATGACACAAACACACCTATTGGATGCACAAGATTGCATAAAAACCCTAATTGGACAAGAATAAGACTAGGGAGGACGAAAATGACCTAAATGTTCCTCCAATGACACAAACACACCTATTGGATGCACAAGATTGCATAAAAACCCTAATTGGACAAGAATAAGACTAGGGAGGACGAAAATGACCTAAATGTTCATCCAATGACACAAATGAACTTATTGGATACACAAGGTTTGTCAAAAACCATAATTGGACAAGAATAAGCCTAGGGAGGACGAAAATGACCTAAATGTTCATCCAATGACACAAATGAACTTATTGGATGCACAAGGTTGGTTAAAAACCCTAATTGGACAAGAATAAGCCTAGGGAGGACGAAAATGACCTAAATGTTCGTCCAATGACACAAACACACCTATTGGATGCACAGGATTGCATAAAAGCCCTAATTGGACAAGAATAAGCCTAGGGAGGACGAAAATGACCTAAATGTTCGTCCAATGACACAAACACACCTATTGGATGCACAAGATTGCATAAAAACCCTAATTGGACAAGAATAAGACTAGGGAGGACGAAAATGACCTAAATGTTCCTCCAATGACACAAACACACCTATTGGATGCACAAGATTGCATAAAAACCATAATTCGACAAGAATAAGACTAGGGAGGACGAAAATGACCTAAATGTTCATCCAATGACACAAATGAACTTATTGGATGCACAAGATTGGTTAAAAACCCTAATTGGACAAGAATAAGCCTAGGGAGGACGTAAATGACCTAAATGTTCATCCAGTGACACAAATGAACTTATTGGATGCACAAGATTGGTTAAAAACCCTAATTGGACAAGAATAAGCATAGGGAGGACGAAAATGACCTAAATGTTCATCCAATGACACAAACACACATATTGGATGCACAAGATTGCTTAAAACCCTAATTGGACAAGAATAAGCCTAGGGAGGACGAAAATGACCTAAAATTTCGTCCAATGAGACAAACACACCTATTGGATGCACAAGATTGCATTAAAACCCTAATTGGACAAGAATAAGCCTAGGGAGGACGAAAATGACCTAAATGTTCATCCAATGACACAAATGAACTAATTGGATGCACAAGATTGGTTAAAAACCCTAATGGGACAAGAATAAGCCTAGGGAGGACGAAAATGACCTAAATGTTCGTCCAATGACACAAACACACCTATTGGATGCACAAGATTGCATAAAAACCCTAATTGGACAAGAATAAGACTAGGGAGGACGAAAATGACCTAAATGTTCATCCAATGACACAAACACACCTATTGGATGCACAAGATTGCATAAAAACCCTAATTGGACTAGAATAAGACTAGGGAGGACGAAAATGACCTAAATGTTCATCCAATGACACAAATGAACTTATTGGATGCACAAGATTGGTTAAAAACCCTAATTGGACAAGAATAAGCCTAGGGAGGACGAAAATGACCTAAATGTTCGTCCAATGACACAAACACACCTATTGGATGCACAAGATTGCATAAAAACCCTAATTGGACAAGAATAAGACTAGGGAGGACGAAAATGACCTTAATGTTCATCCAGTGACACAAATGAACTTATTGGATGCACAAGATTGGTTAAAAACCCTAATTGGACAAGAATAGGCATAGGGAGGACGAAAATGACCTAAACGTTCATCCAATGACACAAACCCACATATTGGATGCACAAGATTGCTTAAAACCCTAATTGGACAAGAATAAGGCTAGGGAGGACGAAAATGACCTAAATGTTCATCCAATGACACAAATGAACTTATTGAATGCACAAGATTGGTTAAAAACCCTAATCGGACAAGAATAAGCCTAGGGAGGACGAAAATGACCTAAATGTCCTTCCAATGACACAAACACACCTATTGGATGCACAAGATTGCATAAAAACCCTAATTGGACAAGAATAAGACTAGGGAGGACGAAAATGACCTAAATGTTCCTCCAATGACACAAACACACCTATTGGATGCACAAGATTGCATAAAAACCCTAATTGGACAAGAATAAGACTAGGAAGGACGTAAATGACCTAAATGTACCACCAATGACACAAATGAACTTATTGGATGCACAAGGTTGGTTAAAAACCCTAATTGGACAAGAATAAGCCTAGGGCAGATGAAAATGTCCTAAATGTTCAACCAATGACACAAATGAACTTATTGGATGCACAAGGTTGGTTAAAAACCCTAATTGGACATGAATAAGCCTAGGGAGGACGAAAATGACCTAAATGTTCGTCCAATGACACAAACACACCTATTGGATGCACAAGATTGCATAAAAACCCTAATTGGACAAGAATAAGCCTAGGGAGGACGAAAATGACCTAAATGTTCATCCAATGACAAAAATGAATTTATTGGATGCACAAGATTGGTTAAAAACCCTAATTGGACAAGAATAAGCCTAGGGAGGACGAAAATGACCTAAATGTTCGTCCAATGACACAAACACACCTATTGGATGCACAAGATTGCATAAAAACCCTAATTGGACAAGAATAAGCCTAGGGAGGACGAAAATGACCTAAATGTTCATCCAATGACACAAATGAACTTATTGGATGCACAAGATTAGTTAAAAACCCTAATTGGACAAGAATAAGCATAGGGAGGACGAAAATGACCTAAATGTTCATCCAATGACACAAATAAACTTATTGGATGCACAAGATTGCATAAAAACCCTAATTGGACAAGAATAAGACTAGGGAGGACGAAAATGACCTAAATATTCATCCAATGACACAAATGAACTTATTGGATGCACAAGAATGGTTAAAAACCCTAATTGGACAAGAATAAGCCTAGGGAGGACGAAAATGACCAAAATGTTCATCCAATGACACAAATGAACTTATTGGATGCACAAGGTTGGTTAAAAACCCAAATTGGACAAGAATAAGCCTACGGAGGACGTAAATGACCTAAATGATCCACCAATGACACAAATGAACTTATTGGATGCACAAGGTTGGTTAAAAACCCTAATTGGACAAGAATAAGCCTAGGGAGGACGAAAATGACCTAAATGTTCAACCAATGACACAAATGAACTTATTGGATGCACAAGAATGGTTAAAAACCCAAATTGGACAAGAATAAGCCTAGGGAGGACGAAAATGACCTAAATGTTCGTCCAATGACACAAACACACCTATTGGATGCACAAGATTGCATAAAAACCCTAATTGGACAAGAATAAGACTAGGGAGGACGAAAATGACCTAAACGTTCCTCCAATGACACAAATGAACTTATTGGATGCACAAGATTGGTTAAAAACCCTAATTGGACAAGAATAAGCCTAGGGAGGACGAAAATGACCTAAATGTTCGTCCAACGACACAAACACACATATTGGATGCACAAGATTGGTTAAAAACCATAATTGGACAAGAATAAGCCTAGGGAGGACGAAAATGACCTAAATGTTCGTCCAATGACACAAACACACCTATTGGATGCACAAGATTGCATAAAAACCCTAATTGGACAAGAATAAGACTAGGGAGGACGAAAATGACCTAAATGTTCCTCCAATGACACAAACACACCTATTGGATGCACAAGATTGGTTAAAAACCCTAATTGGACAAGAATAAGCCTGGGGAGGATGAAAATGACCTAAATGTTCGTCCAATGACACAAACACACCTATTGGATGCACAAGATTGCATAAAAACCCTAATTGGACAAGAATAAGACTAGGGAGGACGAAAATGACCTAAATGTTCCTCCAATTACACAAATGAACTTATTGGATGCACAAGATTGGTTAAAAACCCTAATTGGACAAGAATAAGCCTAGGGAGGACGAAAATGACCTAAATGTTCGTCCAATGACACAAACACACCTATTGGATGCACAAGATTGCATAAAAACCCTAATTGGACAAGAATAAGACTAGGGAGGACAAAAATAACCTAAATGTTCTTCCAATGACACAAACACACCTATTGGATGCACAAGATTGCATAAAAACCCTAATTCGACAAGAATAAGACTAGGGAGGACGAAAATGACCTAAATGTTCCTCCAATGACACAAACACACCTATTGGATGCACAAGATTGCATAAAAACCCTAATTCGACAAGAATACGACTAGGGAGGACGAAAATGACCTAAATGTTCATCCAATGACACAAATGAACTTATTGGATGCACAAGATTGGTTAAAAACCCTAATTGGACAAGAATAAGCCTAGGGAGGACGAAAATGACCTAAATGTTCGTCCAATGACACAAACACACCTATTGGATGCACAAGATTGCATAAAAACCCTAATTGGACAAGAATAAGACTAGGGATGACGAAAATGACCTAAATGTCCATCCAATGACACAAATGAACTTATTGGATGCACAAGATTGGTTAAAAACCCTAATTGGACAAGAATAAGCCTAGGGAGGACGAAAATGACCTAAATGTTCGTCCAATGACACAAACACACCTATTGGATGCACAAGATTGCATAAAAACCCTAATTGGACAAGAATAAGCCTAGGGAAGACGAAAATGACCTAAATGTTCATCCAATGACACAAATGAACTTATTGGATGCACAAGATTGGTTAAAAACCCTAATTGGACAAGAATAAGCATATGGAGGACGAAAATGACCTAAATGTTCCTCCAATGACACAAATGAACTTATTGGATGCACATGATTGGCTAAAAACCCTAATTGGACAAGAATAAGCCTAGGGAGGACGAAAATGACCTAAATGTTCATCCAATGACACAAATGAACTTATTGGATGCACAAGATTTGTTAAAAATCCTAATTGGACAAGAATAAGCCTAGGGAGGACGAAAATGACCTAAATGTTCATCCAATGACACAAATGAACTTATTGGATGCACAAGATTGGTTAAAAACCCTAATTGGACAAGAATAAGCCTAGGGAGGACGAAAATGACCTAAATGTTCCTCCAATGACACAAATAAACTTATTGGATGCACATGATTGGTTAAAACCCTAATTGGACAAGAATAAGCTTAGGGAGGACGAAAATGTTCTAAATGTTCGTCTAATGACACAAATGAACTTATTGGATGCACAAGATTGGTTAAAAACCCTAATTGGACAAGAATAAGCCTAGGGAGGACGAAAATGACCAAAATGTTCGTCCAATGACACAAACACACCTATTGGATGCACAAGATTGCATAAAAACCCTAATTGGACAAGAATAAGACTAGGGAGGACGAAAATGACCTAAATGTTCCTCCAATGACACAAATGAACTTATTGGATGCACAAGATTGGTTAAAAACCCTAATTGGACAAGAATAAGTCTAGGTAGGACGAAAATGACCTAAACGTTCATCCAATGACACAAATGAACTTATTGGATGCACAAGATTGGTTAAAAACCCTAATTCGACAAGAATAAGCCTAGGGAGGACGAAAATGACCTAAATGTTCATCCAATGACACAAACACACCTATTGGATGCACAAGATTGCATAACAACCCTAATTGGACAAGAATAAGACTAGGGAGAACGAAAATGACCTAAATGTTCATCCAATGACACAAATGAACTTATTGGATGCACAAGATTGGTTAAAAACCCTAATTGGACAAGAATAAGCCTAGTGAGGATGAAAATGACCTAAATGTTCATCCAATGACACAAATGAACTTATTGGATGCACAAGATTGGTTAAAAACCCTAATTGGACAAGAATAAGCCTAGGGAGGACGAAATTGACCTAAATATTCCTCCAATGACACAAATGAACTTATTGGATGCACAAGGTTGGCTAAAAACCCTAATTGGACAAGAATAAGCCTAGGGAGGACGAAAATGACCTAAATGTTCGTCCAATGACACAAACACACCTATTGGATGCACAAGATTGCATAAAAACCCTAATTGGACAAGAATAAGACTAGGGAGGACGAAAATGACCTAAATGTTCCTCCAATGACACAAATGAACTTATTGGATGCACAAGGTTTGTTAAAAACCCTAATTGCACAAGAATAAGCCTAGAGAGGACGAAAATGACCTAAATGATCGTCCAATGACACAAACACACCTATTGGATGCACAAGATTGAATAAAATCCCTAATTGGACAAGAATAAGACTAGGGAGGACGAAAATGACCTAAATGTTCCTCCAATGACACAAACACACCTATTGGATGCACAAGATTGCATAAAAACCCTAATTGGACAAAAATAAGACTAGGGAGGGCGAAAATGACCTAAATGTTCCTCCAATGACACAAACACACCTATTGGATGCACAAGACTGGTTAAAAACCCTAATTGGACAAGAATAAGGCTAGGGAAGACGAAAATAACCTAAATGTTCGTCCAATGACACAAACACACCTATTGGATGCACAAGATTGCATAAAAACCCTAATTGGACAAGAATAAGACTAGGGAGGACGAAAATGACCTAAATGTTCCTCCAATGACACAAATGAACTTATTGGATGCACAAGGTTGATTAAAAACCCTAATTGGACAAGAATAAGCCTAGGGTGGACGAAAATGACCTAAATGTTCGTCCAATGACACAAATGAACTTATTGGATGCAGAAGATTGGTTAAAAACCCTAATTCGACAAGAATAAGCCTAGGGAGGACGAAAATGACCTAAATGTTCATCCAATGACACAAACACACCTATTGGATGCACAAGATTGCATAAAAACCCTAATTGGACAAGAATAAGACTAGGGAGGACGAAAATGACCTAAATGTTTGTCCAATGTCACAAACACACCTATTGGATGCACAAGATTGGTTAAAAACCCTAATTGGACAAGAATAAGCCTAGGGAGGACGAAAATGACCTAAATGTTCGTCCAATGACACAAACACACCAATTGGATGCACAAGATTGCATAAAAAATCCTAATTAGACAAGAATAAGACTAGGGAGGACGAAAATGACCTAAATGTTCCTCCAATGACACAAACACACCTATTGGATGCACAAGATTGCATAAAAACCCTAATTGGACAAGAATAAGACTAGGGAGGACGAAAATGACCTAAATGTTCCTCCAATGACACAAATGAACTTATTGGAAGCACAAGGTTGGTTAAAAACCCTAATTGGACAAGAATAAGCCTAGGGAGGACGAAAATGACCTAAATGTTCAACCAATGACACAATTGAACTTATTGGATGAACATGATTGGTTAAAAACCCTAATTGGACAAGAATAAGCCTAGGGAGGACGAAAATGACCTAAATGTTCGTCCAATGACACAAACACACCTATTGGATGCACAAGATTGCATAAAAACCCTAATTGGACAAGAATAAGACTAGGGAGGACGAAAATGACCTAAATGTTCCTCCAATGACACAAACACACCTATTGGATGCACAAGATTGCATAAAAACCTAATTCGACAAGAATAAGACTAAGGACGACGAAAATTACCTAAATGTTCATCCAATGACACAAATGAACTTATTGGATGCACAAGATTGGTTAAAAACCCTAATTGGACAAGAATAAGCCTAGGGAGGACGAAAATGACCTAAATGTTCGTCCAATGACACAAACACACCTATTGGATGCACAAGATTGCATAAAAACCCTAATTGGACAAGAATAAGACTAGGGAGGACGAAAATGACCTAAATGTTCCTCCAATGACACAAACACACCTATTGGATGCACAAGATTGCATAAAAACCCTAATAGGACAAGAATAAGACTTGGGAGGACGAAAATCACCTAAATGTTCATCCAATGACACAAATGAACTTATTGGATGCACAAGATTGGTTAAAAACCCTAATTGGCCAAGAATAAGCCTAGGGAGGATGAAAATGACCTAAATGTTCGTCCAATGACACAAACACACCTATTGGATGCACAAGATTGCATAAAAACCCTAATTGGACAAGAATAAGACTAGGGAGGACGAAAATGACCTGAATGTTCCTCCAATGACACAAACACACCTATTGGATGCACAAGATTGCATAAAAACCCTAATTGGCCAAGAATAAGCCTAGGGAGGACGAAAATGACCTAAATGTTCGTCCAATGACACAAACACACCTATTGGATGCACAAGATTGCATAAAAACCCTAATTGGACAAGAATAAGACTAGGGAGGACGAAAATGACCTAAATGTTCCTCTAATGACACGAACACTCCTATTGGATGCACAAGATTGCATAAAAACCCTAATTCGACAAGTATAAGACTAGGGAGGACGAAAATGACCTAAATGTTCCTCCAATGACACAAACACACCTATTGGATGCACAAGATTGCATAAAAACCCTAATTGGACAAGAATAAGACTTGGGAGGACGAAAATGACCTAAATGTTCATCCAATGACTCAAATGAACTTATTGGATGCACAAGATTGGTTAAAAACCCTAATTGGCCAAGAATAAGCCTAGGGAGGACGAAAATGACCTAAATGTTCGTCCAATGACACAAACACACCTATTGGATGCACAAGATTGCATAAAAACCCTAATTGGACAAGAATAAGACTAGGGAGGACGGAAATGACCTAAATGTTCCTCCAATGACACAAACACACCTATTGGATGCACAAGATTGGTTAAAAACCCTAATTGGACAAGAATAAGCCTAGGGAGGACGAAAATGACCTAAATGTTCGTCCAATGACACAAACACACCTATTGGATGCACAAGATTGCATAAAAACCCTAATTGGATAAGAATAAGACTAGGGAGGATGAAAATGACCTAAATGTTCCTCCAATGACACAAACACACCTATTGGATGCACAAGATTGCATAAAAACCCTAATTGGACAAGAATAAGACTAGGGAGGACGAAAATGACATAAATGTTCGTCCAATGACACAAACACACCTATTGGATGCACAAGATTGCATAAAAACCCTAATTGGACAAGAATAAGACTAGGGAGGACGAAAATGACCTAAATGTTCCTCCAATGACACAAACACACCTATTGGATGCACAAGACTGCATAAAAACCCTAATTTGACAAGAATAAGACTAGGGAGGACGAAAACGACTTAAATGTTCCTCCAATGACACAAACACACCTATTTGATGCACAAGATTGCATAAAAACCCTAATTGGACAAGAATAAGACTAGGGAGGACGTAAATGACCTAAATGTTCCACCAATGACACAAATGAACTTATTGGATGCACAAGGTTGGTTAAAAACCCTAATTGGACAAGAATAAGACTAGGGAGGACGAAAATGACCTAAATGTTCATCCAATGACACAAATGAACTTATTGGATGCACAAGATTGGTTTAAAAACCCTAATTGGACAAGAATAAGCCTAGGGAGGACGTAAATGACCTAAATGTTCATCCAATGACACAAATGAACTTATTGGATGCACAAGATTGGTTAAAAACCCTAATTGGACAAGAATAAGCATAGGGAGGACGAAAATGACCTAAATGTTCATCCAATGACACAAACACACATATTGGATGCACAAGATTGCTTAAAACCCTAATTGGACAAGAATAAGACTAGGAATGACGAAAATAACCTAAATGTTCATCCAATGACACAAATGAACTTATTGGATGCACAAGATTGGTTAAAAACCCTAATTGGACAAGAATAAGCCTAGGGAGGACGAAAATGACCTAAATGTTCGTCCAATGACACAAACACACCTATTGGATGCACAAGATTGCATAAAAACCCTAATTGGACAAGAATAAGACTAGGGAGGACGAAAATGACCTAAATGTTCCTCCAATGACACAAACACACCTATTGGATGCACAAGATTGCATAAAAACCCTAATTGGACAAGAATAAGACTAGGGAGGACGAAAATGACCTAAATGTTCATCCAATGACACAAATGAACTTATTGGATGGACAAGATTGGTTAAAAACCCTACTTGGACAAGAATAAGCCTAGGGAGGACGAAAATGACCTAAATGTTCGTCCAATGACACAAACACACCTATTGGATGCACAAGATTGCATAAAAACCCTAATTGGACAAGAATAAGACTAGGGAGGAAGAAAATGACCTAAATGTTCCTCCAATGACACAAATGAACTTATTGGATGCACAAGGTTGGTTAAAAACCCTAATTGGACAAGAATAAGCCTAGGGAGGACGAAAATGACCTAAATGTTCGTCCAATGACACAAATCAACTTATTGGATGCAGAAGATTGGTTAAAAACCCTAATTGGAAAAGAATAAGCCTAGGGAGGACGGAAATGACCTAAATGTTCGTCCAATGACACAAACACACCTATTGAATGAACAAGATTGCATAAAAACCCTAATTGGACAAGAATAAGACTAGGGAGGACGAAAATGACCTAGATGTTCCTCCAATGACACAAACACACCTATTGAATGCACAAGATTGCATAAAAACCCTAATTGGACAAGAATAAGACTAGGGAGGACGAAAAAGACCTAAATGTTCCTCCAATGACACAAATGCACTTATTGGATGCACAAGATTGGCTAAAAACCCTAATTGGACAGGAATAAGCCTAGGGAGGACGAAAATGACCTAAATGTTCCTCCAATGACACAAATGAACTTATTGGATGCACAAGATTGGTTAAAAACCCTAATTGGACAAGAATAAGCCTAAGGAGGACGAAAATGACCTAAATGATCATCCAATGACACAAATCAACTTATTGGATGCACATGATTGGTTAAAAACCCTAATTGGACAAGAATAAGACTAGGGAGGACGAAAATGACCTAAATGTTCCTCCAATGACACAAATGAACTTATTGGATGCACAAGATTGGATAAAAACCCTAATTGGATAGGAATAAGCCTAGGGAGGACGAAAATGACCTAAATGTTCATCCAATGACACAAATGAACTTATTGGATGCACAAGATTGGTTAAAAACCCTAATTGGACAAGAATAAGCCTAGGGAGGACGAAAATGACCTAAATGTTCGTCCAATGACACAAACACACCTATTGGATGCACAAGATTGCATAAAAACCCTAATTGGACAAGAATAAGACTAGGGAGGACGAAAATGACCTAAATGTTCCTCCAATGACACAAACACACCTATTGGATGCACAAGATTGTATAAAAACCCTAATTCGACAAGAATAAGACTAGGGAGGATGAAAATGACCTAAATGTTCCTCCAATGACACAAACACACCTATTGGATGCACAAGATTGCATAAAAACCCTAATTGGACAAGAATAAGACTAGGGAG
>JBBPBR010000133.1:1747325-1816952 GCA_037974775.1 Cicer pinnatifidum | reverse complement strand
TAAATGTTCCTCCAATGACACAAACACACCTATTGGATGCACAAGATTGTATAAAAACCCTAATTCGACAAGAATAAGACTAGGGAGGATGAAAATGACCTAAATGTTCCTCCAATGACACAAACACACCTATTGGATGCACAAGATTGCATAAAAACCCTAATTGGACAAGAATAAGACTAGGGAGAACGTAAATGACCTAAATGTTCCACCAATGATAACAATGAACTTATTGGATGCACAAGGTTGGTTAAAAACCCTAATTGGACAAGAATAAGCCTAGGGAGGACGAAAATGACCTAAATGTTCAACCAATGACACAAATGAACTTATTGGATGCACAAGGTTGGTTACGAAAATGACCTAAATGTTCGTCCAATGACACAAACACACCTATTGGATCACAGGGTTGCCTAAAAACCCTAATTGGACAAGAATAAGCCTAGGGAGGACGAAAATGACCTAAATGTTCGTCCAATGACACAAACACACCTATAGGATGCACAGGATTGCATAAAAACCCTAATTGGACAAGAACAAGCCTAGGGAGGACGAAAATGACCTAAATGTTCATCCAATGACACAAATGAACTTATTGGATGCACAAGATAGGTTAAAAACCCTAATTCGACAAGAATAAGCCTAGGGAGGACGTAAATGACCTAAATGTTCATCCAATGACACAAATGAACTTATTGGATGCACAAGATTGGTTAAAAACCCTAATTGGACAAGAATAAGCCTAGGGAGGACGAAAATGACCTAAATGTTCATCCAATGACACAAATGAACTTATTGGATGCACAAGATTGGTTAAAAACCCTAATTGGACAAGAATAAGCCTAGGGAGGACGAAAATGACCTAAATGTTCGTCCAATGACACAAACACACCTATTGGATGCACAAGATTGTATAAAAACCCTAATTGGACAAGAATAAGACTAGGGAGGACGAAAACGACCTAAATGTTCATCCAATGACACAAATGAACTTATTGGATGCACAAGATTGGTTAAAAACCCTAATTAGACAAGAATAAGCCTAGGGAGGACGTAAATGACCTAAATGTTCATCCAATGACACAAATGAACTTATTGGATGCACAAGATTGGTTAAAAACCCTAATTGGACAAGAATAAGCATAGGGAGGACGAAAATGATCTAAATGTTCATCCAATGACACAAACACACATATTGGATGCACAAGATTGCTTAAAACCCTAATTGGACAAGAATAAGACTAGGGATGACGAAAATGACCTAAATGTTCATTCAATGACACAAATGAACTTATTGGATGCACAAGATTGGTTAAAAACCCTAATTGGACAAGAATAAGCCTAGGGAGGACGAAAATGACCTAAATGTTCGTCCAATGACACAAACACACCTATTGGATGCACAAGATTGCATAAAAACCCTAATTGGACAAGAATAAGCCTAGGGAGGACGAAAATGACCTAAATGTTCATCCAATGACACAAATGAACTTATTGGAAGCACAAGATTGGTTAAAAACCCTAATTGGACAAGAATAAGCATAGGGAGGACGAAAATGATCTAAATGTTCATCCAATGACACAAACACACATATTGGATGCACAAGATTGCTTAAAACCCTAATTGGACAAGAATAAGACTAGGGATGACAAAAATGACCTAAATGTTCATCCAATGACACAAATGAACTTATTGGATGCACAAGATTGGTTAAAAACCCTAATTGGACAAGAATAAGCCTAGGGAGGACGAAAATGACCTAAATGTTCATCCAATGACACAAATGAACTTATTGGACGCACAAGATTGGTTAAAAACCCTAATTGGACAAGAATAAGCCTAGGGAGGACGAAAATGACCTAAATGTTCATCCAATTACACAAATGAACTTATTGGATGCACAAGATTGGTTAAAAACCCTAATTGGACAGGAATAAGCCTAGGGAGGACGAAAATGACCTAAATGTTCGTCCAATGACACAAACACACCTATTGGAAGCACAAGATTGCATAAAAACCCTAATTGGACAAGAATAAGACTAGGGAGGACGAAAATGACCTAAATGTTCCTCCAATGACACAAACACACCTATTGGATGCACAAGATTGGTTAAAAACCCTAATTGGACAAGAATAAGCTTAGGGAGGACGAAAATGACCTAAATGTTCGTCCAATGACAAAAACACACCTATTGGATGCACAAGATTGCATAAAAACCCTAATTGGACAAGAATAAGACTAGGGAGGACGAAAATGACCTATATGTTCCTCCAATGACACAAATAAACTTATTGAATGGACAAGATTGGCTAAAAACCCTAATTGGACAAGAATAAGCCTAGGGAGGACGAAAATGACCGAAATGTTCGTCCAATGACACAAACACACCTATTGGATGCACAAGATTGCATAAAAACCCTAATGGGACAAGAATAACACTAGGGAGGACGAAAATGACCTAAATGTTCTTCCAATGACACAAATGAACTTATTGGATGCACAACATTGGTTAAAAACCCTAAAACCCTAAATGGACAAGAATAAGCCTAGGGAGGACGAATATGACCTAAATGTTCGTCCAATGACACAAACACACCTATTGGATGCACAAGATTGCATAAAAACCCTAATTGGACAAGAATAAGACTAGGGAGGACGAAAATGACCTAAATGTTCCTCCAATGACACAACCACACCTATTGGATGCACAAGATTGCATAAAAACCCTAATTGGACAAGAATAAGCATAGGGAGGACAAAAATGACCTAAATGTTCATCCAATGACACAAATGAACTTATTGGATGCACAAGATTGGTTAAAACCCTAATTGGAGAAGAATAAGCCTAGGGAGGACGAAAATGACCTAAATGTTCATCCAATGACACAAATGAACTTATTGGATGCACAAGATTGGTTAAAAACCCTAATTGGACAAGAATAAGCCTAGGGAGGACGAAAATGACCTAAATGTTCGTCCAATGACACAAACACACCTATTGGATGCACAAGATTGCATAAAAACCCTAATTGGACAAGAATAAGCACAAGGAGGACAAAAATGACCTAAATGTTCATCCAATGACACAAATGAACTTATTGGATGCACAAGATTGGTTAAAAACCCTAATTGGACAAGAATAAGCATAGGGAGGACGAAAATGACCTAAATGTTCATCCAATGACACAAACACACATATTGGATGCACAAGATTGCTTAAAACCCTTATTGGACAAGAATAAGACTAGGGATGACGAAAATGACCTAAATGTTCATCCAATGACACAAATGAACTTATTGGATGCACAAGATTGGTTAAAAACCCTAATTGGACAAAAATAAGCCTAGGGAGGACGAAAATGACCTAAATGTTCGTCCAATGACACAAATGAACTTATTGGATGCACAAGATTGTTTAAAAACCCTAATTGGACAAGAATAAGCCTAGGGAGGACGAAAATGACCTAAATGTTCATCCAATGACACAAATGAACTTATTGGATGCACAAGATTGGTTGAAAACCCTAATTGGACAACAATAAGCCTAGGGAGGACGAAAATGACCTAAATGTTCATCCAATGACACAAACACACCTATTGGATGCACAAGATTGCATAAAAACCCTAATTGGACAAGAATAAGACTAGGGAGGACGAAAAAGACATAAATGTTCATCCAATGACACAAATGAACTTATTGGATGCACAAGATTGGTTAAAACCCTAATTGGACAAGAATAAGCCTAGGGAGGACGAAAATGACCTAAATGTTCGTCCAATGACATAAATGAACTTATTGGATGCACAAGATTGGTTAAAAACACTAATTGGACAAGAATAATCCTAGGGAGGACGAAAATGACCTAAATGTTCCTCCAATGACACAAATGAACTTATTGGATGCACAAGATTGGTTGAAAACCCTAATTTGACAAGAATAAGCCTAGGGAGGACGAAAATGACCTAAATGTTCATCCAATGACACAAATGAACTTATTGGATGCACAAGATTGGTTAAAAACCCTAATTGGACAAGAATAAGCCTAGGGAGGACGAAAATGACCTAAATGTTCATCCAATGACACAAATGAACTTATTGGATGCAAAAGATTGGTTAAAAACCCTACTTGGACAAGAATAAGCCTAGGGAGGACGAAAATGACCTAAATGTTCATCCAATGACACAAATGAACTTATTGGATGCACAAGATTGGTTAAAAACCCTAATTGGACAAGAATAAGCCTAGGGAGGACGAAAATGACCTAAATGTTCGTCCAATGACACAAACACACCTATTGGATGCACAAGATTGCATAAAAACCCTAATTGGACAAGAATAAGCCTAGGGAGGACGAAAATGTCCTAAATGTTCATCCAATGACACAAATGAACTTATTGTAAGCACAAGATTGGTTAAAAACCCTAATTGGACAAGAATAAGCATAGGGAGGACGAAAATGACCTAAATGTTCATCCAATGACACAAACACACATATTGGATGCACAAGATTGCTTAAAACCTTAATTGGACAAGAATAAGACTAGGGAGGACGAAAATGACCTAAATGTTCATCCAATGACACAAATGAACTTATTGGATGCACAAAATTGGTTAAAAACCCTAATTAGACAAGAATAAGCCTAGGGAGGAAAAAAATGACCTAAATGTTCATCCAATGACACAAATGAACTTATTGGATGCACAAGATTGGTTAAAAACCCTAATTGGACAAGAATAAGCCTAGGGAGGACGAAAATGACCTAAATGTTCGTCCAATGACACAAACACACCTATTGGATGCACAAGATTGGTTAAAAACCCTAATTAGATAAGAATACGCCTTGGGAGGAGGAAAATGACCTAAATGTTCGTCCAATGACACAAACACACCTATTGGATGCACAAGATTGCATAAAAACCCTAATTGGACAAGAATAAGACTAAGGAGGACGAAAATGACCTAAATGTTCCTCCAATGACACAAATGAACTTATTGGATGCACAAGGTTGGTTAAAAACTCTAATTGGACAAGAATAAGCCTAGGGAAGACGAATATGAACTAAATGTTCGTCCAATGACACAAACACACCTATTGGATGTACAAGATTGCATAAAAACCCTAATTGGACAAGAATAAGACTAGGGAGGACGAAAATGACCTAAATGTTCCTCCAATGACACAAATGCACTTATTGGATGCACAAGATTGGCTAAAAACCCTAATTGGACAGGAATAAGCCTAGGGAGGACGAAAATGACCTAACTGTTCATCCAATGACACAAATGAACTTATTAGATGCAGAAGATTGGTTAAAAACCCTAATTGGACAAGAATAACCCTAGGGAGGACGAAAATGACCTAAATGTTCATCCAATGACACAAATCAACTTATTGATTGCACGTGATTGGTTAAAAACCCTAATTGGACAAGAATAAGCCTAGGGAAGACGAAAATGACCTAAATGTTCATCCAATGACACAAATGAACTTATTGGATGCAGAAGATTGGTTAAAAACCCTAATTGGAAAAGAATAAGCCTAGGAAGGACGGAAATGACCTAAATGTTCGTCCAATGACACAAACACACCTATTGGATGCACAAGATTGCATAAAAACCCTAATTGGACAAGAATAAGACTAGGGAGGACGAAAATGACCTAACTGTTCATCCAATGACACAAATGAACTTATTGGATGCACAAGATTGGCTAAAAACCCTAATTGGACAGGAATAAGCCTAGGGAGGACGAAAATGACCTAACTGTTCATCCAATGACACAAATGAACTTATTAGATGCAGAAGATTGGTTAAAAACCCTAATTGGACAAGAATAACCCTAGGGAGGACGAAAATGACCTAAATGTTCATCCAATGACACAAATCAACTTATTGGATGCACGTGATTGGTTAAAAACCCTAATTGGACAAGAATAAGCCTAGGGAGGACGAAAATGACCTAAATGTTCATCCAATGACACAAATGAACTTATTGGATGCAGAAGACTGGTTAAAAACCCTAATTGGAAAAGAATAAGCCTAGGGAGGACGGAAATGACCTAAATGTTCGTCCAATGACACAAACACACCTATTGGATGCACAAGATTGCATAAAAACCCTAATTGGACAAGAATAAGACTAGGGAGGACGAAAATGACCTAACTGTTCATCCAATGACACAAATGAACTTATTGGATGCACAAGATCGGTTAAAAACCATAATTGGACAAGAATAAGCCTAGGGAGGACAAAAATGACCTAAATGTTCATCCTATGACACAAATCAACTTATTGGATGCACATGCTTGGTTAAAAACCCTAATTGGACAAGAATAAGCCTAGGGAGGACGAAAATGACCTAAATGTTCAACCAATGACACAAATGAACTTATTGGATGCACAAGATTGGTTAAAAACCCTAATTGGACAAGAATAAGCCTAGGGAGGAAGAAAATGACCTAAATGTTCGTCCAATGACACAAACACACCTATTGGATGCACAAGATTGCATAAAAACCCTAATTGGACAAGAATAAGACTAGGGAGGACGAAAATGACCTAAATGTTCCTCCAATGACACAAATGAACTTATTCGATGCACAAGGTTGGTTAAAAACCGTAATTGGACAAGAATAAGACTAGGGAGGACGAAAATGACCTAAATGTTCCTCCAATGACACAAACACACCTATTGAATGCACAAGATTGCATAAAGACCCTAATTGGACAAGAATAAGACTAGGGAGGACGAAAATGACCTAAATGTTCCTCCAATGACACAAATGAACTTATTGGATGCACAAGATTGGATAAAAACCCTAATTGGATAGGAATAAGCCTAGGGAGGACGAAAATGACCTAAATGTTCATCCAATGACACAAATGAACTTATTGGATGCACAAGATTGGTTAAAAACCCTAATTGGACAAGAATAAGCCTAGGGAGGACGAAAATGACCTAAATGTTCCTCCAATGACACAAACACACCTATTGGATGCACAAGATTGGTTAAAAACCCTAATTAGATAAGAATACGCCTTGGGAGGACGAAAATGACCTAAATGTTCGTCCAATGACACAAACACACCTATTGGATGCACAAGATTGCATAAAAACCCTAATTGGACAAGAATAAGACTAGGGAGGACGAAAATGACCTAAATGTTCCTCCAATGACACAAATGAACTTATTGGATGCACAAGGTTGGTTAAAAACCCTAATTGGACAAGAATAAGCCTAGGGAGGACGAATATGAACTAAATGGTCGTCCAATGACACAAACACACCTATTGGATGCACAAGATTGCATAAAAACCCTAATTGGACAAGAATAAGACTAGGGAGGACGAAAATGACCTAAATGTTCCTCCAATGACACAAATGCACTTATTGGATGCACAAGATTGGCTAAAAACCCTAATTGGACAGGAATAAGCCTAGGGAGGACGAAAATGACCTAACTGTTCATCCAATGACACAAATGAACTTATTAGATGCAGAAGATTGGTTAAAAACCCTATTTGGACAAGAATAACCCTAGGGAGGACGAAAATGACCTAAATGTTCATCCAATGACACAAATCAACTTATTGGATGCACATGATTGGTTAAAAACCCTAATTGGACAAGAATAAGCCTAGGGAGGACGAAAATGACCTAAATGTTCATCCAATGACACAAATGAACTTATTGGATGCAGAAGATTGGTTAAAAACCCTAATTGGAAAAGAATAAGCCTAGGGAAGACGGAAATGACCTAAATGTTCGTCCAATGACACAAACACACCTATTGGATGCACAAGATTGCATAAAAACCCTAATTGGACAAGAATAAGACTAGGGAGGACGAAAATGACCTAACTGTTCATCCAATGACACAAATGAACTTATTGGATGCACAAGATTGGTTAAAAACCATAATTGGACAAGAATAAGCCTAGGGAGGACAAAAATGACCTAAATGTTCATCCTATGACACAAATCAACTTATTGGATGCACATGCTTGGTTAAAAACCCTAATTGGACAAGAATAAGCCTAGGGAGGACGAAAATGACCTAAATGTTCAACCAATGACACAAATGAACTTATTGGATGCACAAGATTGGTTAAAAACCCTAATTGGACAAGAATAAGCCTAGGGAGGAAGAAAATGACCTAAATGTTCGTCCATTGACACAAACACACCTATTGGATGCACAAGATTGCATAAAAACCCTAATTGGACAAGAATAAGACTAGGGAGGACGAAAATGACCTAAATGTTCCTCCAGTGACACAAACACACCTATTGGATGCACAAGATTGGTTAAAAATCCTAATTAGATAAGAATACGTCTAGGGAGGACGAAAATGACCTAAATGTTCGTCCAATGACACAAACACACCTATTGGATGCACAAGATTGCATAAAAACCCTAATTGGACAAGAATAAGACTAGGGAGGACGAAAATGACCTAAATGTTCCTCCAATGACACAAATGCACTTATTGGATGCACAAGATTGGCTAAAAACCCTAATTGGACAGGCATAAGCCTAGGGAGGACGAAAATGACCTAACTGTTCATCCAATGACACAAATGAACTTATTGGATGCAGAAGATTGGTTAAAAACCCTAATTGGACAAGAATAACCCTAGGGAGGACGAAAATGACCTAAATGTTCATCCAATGACACAAAATCAACTTATTGGATGCACATGATTGGGTAAAAACCCTAATTGGACAAGAATAAGCCTAGGGAGGACGAAAATGACCTAAATGTTCATCCAATGAAACAAATGAACTTATTGGATGCAGAAGATTGGTTAAAAACCCTAATTGGAAAAGAATAAGCCTAGGGAGGACGGAAATGACCTAAATGTTCGTCCAATGACACAAACACACCTATTGGATGCACAAGATTGCATAAAAACCCTAATTGGACAAGAATAAGATTAGGGAGGACGAAAATGACCTAAATGTTCCTCCAATGACACAAACACACCTATTGGATGCACAAGATTGGTTAAAAACCATAATTAGATAAGAATACGCCTTGGGAGGACGAAAATGACCTAAATGTTCGTCCAATGACACAAACACACCTATTGGATGCACAAGATTGCATAAAAACCCTAATTGGACAAGAATAAGACTAGGGAGGACGAAAATGACCTAAATGTTCCTCCAATGACACAAATGCACTTATTGGATGCACAAGATTGGCTAAAAACCCTAATTGGACAGGCATAAGCCTAGGGAGGACGAAAATGACCTAACTGTTCATCCAATGACACAAATGAACTTATTGGATGCAGAAGATTGGTTAAAAACCCTAATTGGACAAGAATAACCCTAGGGAGGACGAAAATGACCTAAATGTTCATCCAATGACACAAAATCAACTTATTGGATGCACATGATTGGTTAAAAACCCTAATTGGACAAGAATAAGCCTAGGGAGGACGAAAATGACCTAAATGTTCATCCAATGACACAAATGAACTTATTGGATGCAGAAGATTGGTTAAAAACCCTAATTGGAAAAGAATAAGCCTAGGGAGGACGGAAATGACCTAAATGTTCGTCCAATGACACAAACACACCTATTGGATGCATAAGATTGCATAAAAACCCTAATTGGACAAGAATAAGCCTAGGGAGGACGAAAATGACCTAAATGTTCTTCCAATGACACAAATCAACTTATTGGATGCACATGATTGGTTAAAAACCCTAATTGTACAAGCATGAGCCTAGGGAGGACGAAAATGACCTAAATGTTCAACCAATGACACAAATGAACTTATTGGATGCAGAAGATTGGTTAAAAACCCTAATTGGAAAAGAATAAGCTTAGGGAGGACGGAAATGACCTAAATGTTCGTCCAATGACACAAACACACCTATTGAATGCACAAGAATGCATAAAAACCCTAATTGGACAAGAATAAGACTAGGGAGGACGAAAATGACCTAAATGTTCCTCCAATGACACAAATGAACTTATTGGATGCACAAGGTTGGTTAAAAACCCTAATTGGACAAGAATAAGCCTAGGGAGGACGAAAATGACCTAAATGTTCAACCAACGACACAAATGAACTTATTAGATGCACAAGGTTGGTTAAAAACCCTAATTGGACAAGAATAAGCCTATGGAGGACCAAAATGACCTAAATGTTCATCCAATGACACAAACACACCTATTGGATGCACAAGATTGCATAAAAACCCTAATTGGACAAGAATAAGACTAGGGAGGACGAAAATGACCTAAATGTTCCTCCAATGACACAAATGAACTTATTGGACGCACAAGATTGGTTAAAAACCCTAATTGGACAAGAATAAGCCTAGGGAGGACGAAAATGACCTTAATGTTCGTCCAATGACACAAACACACCTATTGGATGCACAAGATTGCATAAAAACCCTAATTGGACAAGAATAAGCCTAGGAAGGACGAAAATGACCTAAATGTTCGTCCAATGACACAAACACACCTATTGGATGCACTAGATTGCATAAAACCCTAATTGGACAAGAATAAGCCTAGGGAGGACGAAAATGACCTAAATGTTCATCCAATGATACAAATGAACTTATTGGATGAACAAGATTGGTTAAAAACCCTAATTGGACAAGAATAAGCCTAGGGAGGACGAAAATGACCTAAGTGTTCATCCAATGACACAAATGAACTTATTGGATGCACAAGATTGGTTAACAACCCTAATTGGACAAGAATAAGCCTAGGGAGGAAGAAAATGACCTAAATGTTCATCCAATGACACAAATGTACTTATTGGATGCAAAAGATTGGTTAAAAACCCTAATTGGACAAGAATAAGCCTAGGGAGGACGAAAATGACCTACATGTTCATCCAATGACACAAATGAACTTATTGGATGCACAAGATTCGTTAAAAACCCTAATTGGACAAGAATAAGTGTAGGGAGGACGAAAATGACCTAATTGTTCGTCCAATGACAAAAACACACCTATTGGATGCACAAGATTGCATAAAATTCCTAATTGGACAAGAATAAGACTAGGGAGGACGAAAATGACCTAAATGTTCCTCCAATGACACAAACACACCTATTCGATGCACAAGATTGCATAAAAACCCTAATTGGACAAGAATAAGACTAGGGAGGACGAAAATGACCTAAATGTTCATCCAATGAGACAATTGAACTTATTGGATGCACAAGATTGGTTAAAAACCCTAATTGGACAAGAATAAGCATAGGGAGGACGAAAATGACCTAAATGTTCATCCAATGACACAAATGAACTTATTGGATGCACAAGATTGGTTAAAAACCCTAATTGGACAAGAATAAGCCTAGGGAGGACGAAAATGACCTAAATGTTCATCCCATGACACAAATGAACTTTTTGGATGCACAAGATTGGTTAAAAACCCTAATTGGACAAGAATAAGCCTAGGGAGGACGAAAATGACCTAAATGTTCATCCAATGACACAAATGAACTTATTGGATGCACAAGATTGGTTAAAAACCCTAATTGGACAAGAATAAGCCTAGGGAGGACGAAAATGACGTAAATGTTTATCCAATGACACAAATGAACTTATTGGATGCACAAGATTGGTTAAAAACCCTAATTGGACAAGAATAAGCCTAGGGAGGACGAAAATGACCTAAATGTTCATCCAATGACACAAATGAACTTATTGGATGCACAAGAATGGTTGAAAACCCTAATTGGACAAGAATAAGCCTAGGGAGGACGAAAATGACCTAAATGTTCATCCAATGACACAAATGAACTTATTGGATGCACAAGATTGGTTAAAAACCCTAATTGGACAAGAATAAGCCTAGGGAGGACGAAAATGACCTAAATGTTCATCAAATGACACAAATGAACTTATTGGATGCACAAGATTGGTTAAAAACCTTAATTGGACAAGAATAAGCCTAGGGAGGACGAAAATGACCTAAATGTTCATCCAATGACACAAATGAACTTATTGGATGTACAAGATTGGTTAAAAACCTTAATTGGACAAGAATAAGCCTAGGGAGGACGAAAATGACCTAAATGTTCATCCAATGACACAAACACACCTATTGGATGCACAAGATTGCATAAAAACCCTAATTGGACAAGAATAAGACTAGGGAGGACGAAAATGACCTAAATGTTCCTCCAATGACACAAATGAACTTATTGGATGCACAAGATTGGATAAAAACCCTAATTGGATAGGAATAAGCCTAGGGAGGACGAAAATGACCTAAATGTTCATCCAATGACACAAATGAACTTATTGGATGCACAAGATTGGTTAAAAACCCTAATTGGACAAGAATAAGCCTAGGGAGGACGAAAATGACCTAAATGTTCCTCCAATGACACAAACACACCTATTGGATGCACAAGATTGGTTAAAAACCCTAATTAGATAAGAATACGCCTTGGGAGGACGAAAATGACCTAAATGTTCGTCCAATGACACAAACACACCTATTGGATGCACAAGATTGCATAAAAACCCTAATTGGACAAGAATAAGACTAGGGAGGACGAAAATGACCTAAATGTTCCTCCAATGACACAAATGAACTTATTGGATGCACAAGGTTGGTTAAAAACCCTAATTGGACAAGAATAAGCCTAGGGAGGACGAATATGAACTAAATGGTCGTCCAATGACACAAACACACCTATTGGATGCACAAGATTGCATAAAAACCCTAATTGGACAAGAATAAGACTAGGGAGGACGAAAATGACCTAAATGTTCCTCCAATGACACAAATGCACTTATTGGATGCACAAGATTGGCTAAAAACCCTAATTGGACAGGAATAAGCCTAGGGAGGACGAAAATGACCTAACTGTTCATCCAATGACACAAATGAACTTATTAGATGCAGAAGATTGGTTAAAAACCCTATTTGGACAAGAATAACCCTAGGGAGGACGAAAATGACCTAAATGTTCATCCAATGACACAAATCAACTTATTGGATGCACATGATTGGTTAAAAACCCTAATTGGACAAGAATAAGCCTAGGGAGGACGAAAATGACCTAAATGTTCATCCAATGACACAAATGAACTTATTGGATGCAGAAGATTGGTTAAAAACCCTAATTGGAAAAGAATAAGCCTAGGGAAGACGGAAATGACCTAAATGTTCGTCCAATGACACAAACACACCTATTGGATGCACAAGATTGCATAAAAACCCTAATTGGACAAGAATAAGACTAGGGAGGACGAAAATGACCTAACTGTTCATCCAATGACACAAATGAACTTATTGGATGCACAAGATTGGTTAAAAACCATAATTGGACAAGAATAAGCCTAGGGAGGACAAAAATGACCTAAATGTTCATCCTATGACACAAATCAACTTATTGGATGCACATGCTTGGTTAAAAACCCTAATTGGACAAGAATAAGCCTAGGGAGGACGAAAATGACCTAAATGTTCAACCAATGACACAAATGAACTTATTGGATGCACAAGATTGGTTAAAAACCCTAATTGGACAAGAATAAGCCTAGGGAGGAAGAAAATGACCTAAATGTTCGTCCATTGACACAAACACACCTATTGGATGCACAAGATTGCATAAAAACCCTAATTGGACAAGAATAAGACTAGGGAGGACGAAAATGACCTAAATGTTCCTCCAGTGACACAAACACACCTATTGGATGCACAAGATTGGTTAAAAATCCTAATTAGATAAGAATACGTCTAGGGAGGACGAAAATGACCTAAATGTTCGTCCAATGACACAAACACACCTATTGGATGCACAAGATTGCATAAAAACCCTAATTGGACAAGAATAAGACTAGGGAGGACGAAAATGACCTAAATGTTCCTCCAATGACACAAATGCACTTATTGGATGCACAAGATTGGCTAAAAACCCTAATTGGACAGGCATAAGCCTAGGGAGGACGAAAATGACCTAACTGTTCATCCAATGACACAAATGAACTTATTGGATGCAGAAGATTGGTTAAAAACCCTAATTGGACAAGAATAACCCTAGGGAGGACGAAAATGACCTAAATGTTCATCCAATGACACAAAATCAACTTATTGGATGCACATGATTGGTTAAAAACCCTAATTGGACAAGAATAAGCTTAGGGAGGACGAAAATGACCTAAATGTTCATCCAATGAAACAAATGAACTTATTGGATGCAGAAGATTGGTTAAAAACCCTAATTGGAAAAGAATAAGCCTAGGGAGGACGGAAATGACCTAAATGTTCGTCCAATGACACAAACACACCTATTGGATGCACAAGATTGCATAAAAACCCTAATTGGACAAGAATAAGACTAGGGAGGACGAAAATGACCTAACTGTTCATCCAATGACACAAATGAACTTATTGGATGCACAAGATTGGTTAAAAGCCCTAATTGGACAAGAATAACCCTAGGGAGGACGAAAATGACCTAAATGTTCATCCAATGACACAAATCAACTTATTGGATGCACAAGATTGGCTAAAAACCCTAATTGGACAGGAATAAGCCTAGGGAGGACGAAAATGACCTAACTGTTCATCCAATGACACAAATGAACTTATTTGATGCACAAGATTGGTTAAAAACCCTAATTGGACAAGAATAACCCTAGGGAGGACAAAAATGACCTAAATGTTCATCCTATGACACAAATCAACTTATTGGATGCACATGCTTGGTTAAAAACCCTAATTGGACAAGAATAAGCCTAGGGAGGACGAAAATGACCTAAATGTTCAACCAATGACACAAATGAACTTATTGGATGCACAAGATTGGTTAAAAACCCTAATTGGACAAGAATAAGCCTAGGGAGGAAGAAAATGACCTAAATGTTCGTCCAATGACACAAACACACCTATTGGATGCACAAGATTGCATAAAAACCCTAATTGGACAAGAATAAGACTAGGGAGGACGAAAATGACCTAAATGTTCCTCCAACGACACAAATGAACTTATTCGATGCACAAGGTTGGTTAAAAACCCTAATTGGACAAGAATAAACATAGGGAGGACGAAATTGACCTTAATGTTCGTCCAATGACACAAACACACCTATTGGATGCACAAGGTTGCATAAAAACCCTAATTGGACAAGAATAAGACTAGGGAGGATGAAAATGGCCTAAATGTTCATCCAATGACACAAATGAACTTATTGGATCCAGAAGATTGGTTAAAAACCCTAATTGGAAAAGAATAAGCCTAGGGAGGACGAAAATGACCTAAATGTTCGTCCAATGACACAAACAGACCTATTGGATGCACAAGATTGCATAAAAACCCTAATTGGACAAGAATAAGACTAAAGAGGACGAAAATGACCTTAATGTTCCTCCAATGACACAAATGAACTTATTGGATGCACAAGATTGACTAAAAACCCTAATTGGACAAGAATAAGCCTAGGGAGGACGAAAATGACCTAAATGTTCAACCAATGACACAAATGAACTTATTGGATGCACAAGATTGGTTAAAAACCCTAATTGGACAAGAATAAGCCTAGGGAGGACGAAAATGACCTAAATGTTTGTCCAATGACACAAATGAACTTATTGGATGCACAAGGTTGGTTAAAAACCCTAAATGGACAAGAATAAGCCTAGGGAGGACGAAAATGACCTAAATGTTCAACCAATGACACAAATGAATTTATTGGATGCACAACGTTTGTTAAAAACCCTAATTGGACAAGAATAAGCCTAGGGAGGACGAAAATGACCTAAATGTTCGTCCAATGACACTAATGAACTTATTGGATGCACCAGATTGGCTAAAAACCCTAATTGGACAAGAATAAGCCTTGGGAGGACGAATATGACCTAAATGTTTATCCAATGACACAAATGAACTTATTGGATGCACAAGATTGGTTAAAAACTCTAATTGGACAAGAATAAGCATAGGGAGGACGAAAATGACCTAAATGTTCATCCAATGACACAAATCAACTTATTGGATGCACATGAATTGTCAAAAACCCTAATTGGACAAGAATAAGACTAGGGAGGACGAAAATGACGTAAATGTTCCTCCAATGACACAAATGAACTTATTGGATGCACAAGATTGGTTAAAAACCCTAATTGGACAAGAATAAGCCTAGGGAGGACGAAAATGACCTAAATGTTCCTCCAATGACACAAACACACCTATTGGATGCACAAGATTGCATAAAAACCCTAATTGGACAAGAATAAGACTAGGGAGGACGAAAATGACCTAAATGTTCCTCCAATGACACAAATGAACTTATTGGATGCACAAGGTTGGTTAAAAACCCTAATTGGACAAGAATAAGCCTAGGGAGGACGAAAATGACCTAAATGTTCGTCCAATGACACAAACACACCTATTGGATGCACAAGGTTGCATAAAAACCCTAGTTGGACAAGAATAAGACTAGGGAGGATGAAAATGGCCTAAATGTTCATCCAATAACACAAATGAACTTATTGGATCCAGAAGATTGGTTAAAAACCCTAATTGGAAAAGAATAAGCCTAGGGAGGACGAAAATGACCTAAATGTTCGTCCAATGACACAAACAGACCTATTGGATGCACAAGATTGCATAAAAACCCTAATTGGACAAGAATAAGACTAGGGAGGACAAAAATGACCTAAATATTCCTCCAATGACACAAATGAACTTATTGGATGCACAAGGTTGGTTAAAAACCCTAATTGGACAAGAATAAGCCTAGGGAGGACGAAAATGACCTAAATGTTCGTCCAATGACACAACTGAACTTATTCAATGCACAAGGTTGGTTAAAAACCCTAATGGGACAAGAATAAGCCTAGGGAGGACGAAAATGACCTAAATGTTCAACCAATGACACAAATGAACTTATTGGATGCACAACGTTTGTTAAAAAGCCTAATTGGACAAGAATAAGCCTAGGGAGGACGAAAATGACCTAAATGTTCGTCCAATGACACAAATGAACTTATTGGATGCACCAGATTGGCTAAAAACCCTAATTGGACAAGAATAAGCCTAGGGTGGACGAAAATGACCTAAATGTTCATCCAATGACACAAATGAACTTATTGGATGCACAAGATTGGTTAAAAACTCTAATTGGACAAGAATAAGCCTAGGGAGGACGAAAATGACCTAAATGTTCGTCTAATGACACAACTGAACTTATTCAATGCACAAGGTTGGTTAAAAACCCTAATTGGACAAGAATAAGCCTAGGGAGGACGAAAATGACCTAAATGTTCAACCAATGACACAAATGAACTTATTGGATGCACAACGTTTGTTAAAAAGCCTAATTGGACAAGAATAAGCCTAGGGAGGACGAAAATGACCTAAATGTTCGTCCAATGACACAAATGAACTTATTGGATGCACCAGATTGGCTAAAAACCCTAATTGGACAAGAATAAGCATAGGGTGGACGAAAATGACCTAAATGTTCATCCAATGACACAAATGAACTTATTGGATGCACAAGATTGGTTAAAAACTCTAATTGGACAAGAAAAAGCCTAGGGAGGACGAAAATGACCTAAATGTTCATCCAATGACACAAATCAACTTATTGGATGCACATGATTGGTCAAAAACCCTAATTGGACAAGAATAAGACAAGGGAGGACGAAAATGACCTAAATGTTCCTCCAATGACACAAATGAACTTATTGGATGCACAAGGTTGGTTAAAATCCCTAATTGGACAAGAATATGTCTAGGGAGGACGAAAATGACCTAAATGTTCAACCAATGAGACAAATGAACTTATTGGATGCACAAGATTGGTTAAAAACCCTAATTGGAAAAGAATAAGCCTAGGAAGGACGAAAATGACCTAAATGTTCGTCCAATGACACAAACACACCTATTGGATGCACAAGGTTGCATAAAAACCCTAATTGGACAAGAATAAGACTAGGGAGGATGAAAATGGCCTAAATGTTCATCCAATGACACAAATGAACTTATTGGATCCAGAAGATTGGTTAAAAACCCTAATTGGAAAAGAATAAGCCTAGGGAGGACGAAAATGACCTAAATGTTCGTCCAATGACACAAACAGACCTATTGGATGCACAAGATTGCATAAAAACCCTAATTGGACAAGAATAAGACTAGGGAGGACGAAAATGACCTAAATATTCCTCCAATGACACAAATGAACTTATTGGATGCACAAGTTTGGTTAAAAACCCTAATTGGACAAGAATAAGCCTAGGGAGGACGAAAATGACGTAAATGTTCAACCAATGACACAAATGAACTTATTGGATGCACAAGATTGGTTAAAAACCCTAATTGGACACGAATAAGCCTAGGGAGGACGAAAATGACCTAAATGTTCGTCCAATGACGCAAATGAACTTATTGGATGCACAAGGTTGGTTAAACACCCTAATTGGACAAGAATATGCCTAGGGAGGACGAAAATGACCTAAATGTTCAACCAATGACACAAATGAACTTATTGGATGCACAACGTTTGTTAAAAACCCTAATTGGACAAGAATAAGCCTAGGGAGGACGAAAATGACCTAAATGTTCGTCCAATGACACAAATGAACTTATTGGATGCACCAGATTGGCTAAAAACCCTAATTGGACAAGAATAAGCCTAGGGAGGACGAAAATGACCTAAATGTTCATCCAATGACACAAATCAACTTATTGGACGCACAAGATTGGTTAAAAACCCTATTTGGACAAGAATAAGCCTAGGGAGGACGAAAATGACCTAAATGTTCATCCAATGACACAAATCAACTTATTGGATGCACATGATTGGTGAAAACCCTAATTGGACAAGAATAAGCCTAGGGTTGACGAAAATGACCTAAATGTTCGTCTAATGACACAAATGAACATATTGGATGCACAAGATTGGTTAAAAACCCTAATTGGACAAGAATAAGCCTCGGGAGGACGAAAATGACCTAAATGTTTGTCCAAAGACACAAACACACCTATTGGATGCACAAGATTGCATAAAAACCCTAATCGGACAAGAATAAGCCTAGGGAGGACGAAAATGACATAAATGTTCGTCCAATGACACAAATGAACTTATTGGATGCACAAGGTTGGTTAAAAACCCTAATTGGACAAGAATAAGCCTAGGGAAGACGAAAATGACCTAAATGTTCAACCAATGACACAAATGAACTTATTGGATGCACAAGGTTTGTTAAAAACCCTAATTGGACAAGAATTAGCCTAGGGAGGACGAAAATGACGTAAATGTTCGTCCAATAACACAAACACACCTGTTGGATGCATAAGATTACATAAAAACCCTAATTGGACAAGAATAAGACTAGGGAGGACGAAAATGACCTAAATGTTCCTCCAATGACACAAATGAACTTATTGGATGCACAAGGTTGGTTAAAAACCCTAATTGGACAAGAATAAGCCTAGGGAGGACGAAAATGACCTAAATGTTCGTCCAATGACACATACACACCTATTGGATGCACAAGATTGCATAAAAACCCTAATTGGACAAGAATAAGACTAGGGAGGACGAAAATGACCTAAATGTTCCTCCAATGACACAAATGAACTTATTGGATGCACAAGGTTGGTTAAAAACCCTAATTGGACAAGAATAAGACTAGGAAGGACGAAAATGACCTAAATGTTTCTCCAATGACACAAACACACCTATTGGATGCACAAGATTGGTTAAAAACCCGAATTGGACAAGAATAAGCCTAGGGAGGACAAATATGACCTAAATGTTCTTCCAATGACACAAACACACCTATTTGATGCACAAGATTGCATAAAAACCCTAATTGGACAAGAATAAGACTAGGGAGGACGAAAATGACCTAAATGTTCCTCCAATGACACAAACACACCTATTGGATGCACAAGATTGCATAAAAACCCTAATTGGACAAGAATAAGACTAGGGAGGACGAAAATGACCTAAATGTTCATCCAATAACAAAAATGAACTTATTGGATGCACAAGATTGGTTAAAAACCCTAATTGGACAAGAATAAGCCTAGAGAGGACGAAAATGACCTAAATGTTCGTCCAATGACACAAACACACCTATTGGATACACAAGATTGCATAAAAACCCTAATTGGACAAGAATAAGACTAGGGAGGACGAAAATGACCTAAATATTCATCCAATGACACAAATGAACTTATTGGATGCACAAGATTGGTTAAAAACCCTAATTGGACAAGAATAAGCGTAGGGAGGACGAAAATGACCTAAATGTTCATCCAATGACACAAACACACCTATTGGATGCACAAGATTGGTTAGAAACCCTAATTGGACAAGAATAAGCCTAGGGAGGACGAAAATGACCTAAATGTTCATCCAATGACACAAATACACCTATTGGATGCACAAGATTGGTTAAAAACCCTAATTGGACAAGAATAAGCCTAGGGAGGACGAAAATGACCTAAATGTTAATCGAATGACACAAATGAACTTATTGGATGCACAAGATTGGTTAGAAACCCTAATTGGACAAGAATAAGCCTAGGGAGGACGAAAATGACCTAAATGTTCATCCAATGACACAAACACACCTATTGGATGCACAAGAATTGTTAGAAACCCTAATAGGACAAGAATAAGCCAAGGGAGGACGAAAATGACCTAAATGTTCACCCAATGACACAAATGAACTTATTGGATGCACAAGATTGGTTAAAAACCCTAATTGGACAAGAATAAGCCTAGGGAGGACGAAAATGACCTAAATGTTCAACCAATGACACAAATGAACTTATTGGATGCACAAGGTTGGTTAAAAACCCTAATTGGACAAGAATAAGCCTAGGGAGGACAAAAATGACCTAAATGTTCGTCCAATGACACAAACACACCTATTTGATGCACAAAATTGCATAAAAACCCTAATTGGACAAGAATAAGACTAGGGAGGACGAAAATGACCTAAATGTTCCTCCAATGACACAAATGAACTTATTGGATGCACAAGGTTGGTTAAAAACCCTAATTGGACAAGAATAAGCCTAGGGAGGACGAAAATGACCTAAATGTTCAACCAACGACACAAATGAACTTATTGGATGCACAAGGTTGGATAAAAACCCTAATTGGACAAGAATAAGCCTAGGGAGGACGAAAATGACCTAAATGTTCGTCCAATGACACAAACACACCTATTGGATGCACAAGATTGCATAAAAACCCTAATTGGACAAGAATAAGACTAGGGAGGACGAAAATGACCTAAATGTTCCTCCAATGACACAAATGAACTTATTGGATGCAAAAGATTGGCTAAAAACCCTAATTGGACAAGAATAAGTCTAGGGAGGACGAAAATGACCTAAATGTTCATCCAATGACACAAATGAACTTATTGGATGCACAAGATTGGTTAAAAACCCTAATTCGACAAGAATAAGCCTAGGGAGGACGAAAATGACCTAAATGTTCATCCAATGACACAAACACACCTATTGGATGCACAAGATTGCATAACAACCCTAATTGGACAAGAATAAGACTAGGGAGAACGAAAATGACCTAAATGTTCATCCAATGACACAAATGAACTTATTGGATGCACAAGATTGGTTAAAAACCCTAATTGGACAAGAATAAGCCTAGTGAGGATGAAAATGACCTAAATGTTCATCCAATGACACAAATGAACTTATTGGATGCACAAGATTGGTTAAAAACCCTAATTGGACAAGAATAAGCCTAGGGAGGACGAAATTGACCTAAATATTCCTCCAATGACACAAATGAACTTATTGGATGCACAAGGTTGGCTAAAAACCCTAATTGGACAAGAATAAGCCTAGGGAGGACGAAAATGACCTAAATGTTCGTCCAATGACACAAACACACCTATTGGATGCACAAGATTGCATAAAAACCCTAATTGGACAAGAATAAGACTAGGGAGGACGAAAATGACCTAAATGTTCCTCCAATGACACAAATGAACTTATTGGATGCACAAGGTTTGTTAAAAACCCTAATTGCACAAGAATAAGCCTAGAGAGGACGAAAATGACCTAAATGATCGTCCAATGACACAAACACACCTATTGGATGCACAAGATTGAATAAAATCCCTAATTGGACAAGAATAAGACTAGGGAGGACGAAAATGACCTAAATGTTCCTCCAATGACACAAACACACCTATTGGATGCACAAGATTGCATAAAAACCCTAATTGGACAAAAATAAGACTAGGGAGGGCGAAAATGACCTAAATGTTCCTCCAATGACACAAACACACCTATTGGATGCACAAGACTGGTTAAAAACCCTAATTGGACAAGAATAAGGCTAGGGAAGACGAAAATAACCTAAATGTTCGTCCAATGACACAAACACACCTATTGGATGCACAAGATTGCATAAAAACCCTAATTGGACAAGAATAAGACTAGGGAGGACGAAAATGACCTAAATGTTCCTCCAATGACACAAATGAACTTATTGGATGCACAAGGTTGATTAAAAACCCTAATTGGACAAGAATAAGCCTAGGGTGGACGAAAATGACCTAAATGTTCGTCCAATGACACAAATGAACTTATTGGATGCAGAAGATTGGTTAAAAACCCTAATTCGACAAGAATAAGCCTAGGGAGGACGAAAATGACCTAAATGTTCATCCAATGACACAAACACACCTATTGGATGCACAAGATTGCATAAAAACCCTAATTGGACAAGAATAAGACTAGGGAGGACGAAAATGACCTAAATGTTTGTCCAATGTCACAAACACACCTATTGGATGCACAAGATTGGTTAAAAACCCTAATTGGACAAGAATAAGCCTAGGGAGGACGAAAATGACCTAAATGTTCGTCCAATGACACAAACACACCAATTGGATGCACAAGATTGCATAAAAAATCCTAATTAGACAAGAATAAGACTAGGGAGGACGAAAATGACCTAAATGTTCCTCCAATGACACAAACACACCTATTGGATGCACAAGATTGCATAAAAACCCTAATTGGACAAGAATAAGACTAGGGAGGACGAAAATGACCTAAATGTTCCTCCAATGACACAAATGAACTTATTGGATGCACAAGGTTGGTTAAAAACCCTAATTGGACAAGAATAAGCCTAGGGAGGACGAAAATGACCTAAATGTTCAACCAATGACACAAATGAACTTATTGGATGCACAACGTTTGTTAAAAACCCTAATTGGACAAAAATAAGCCTAGGGAGGAGGAAAATGACCTAAATGTTCCTCCAATGACACAAATGCACTTATTGGATGCACAAGATTGGCTAAAAACCCTAATTGGATAGGAATAAGCCTAGGGAGGATGAAAATGACCTAAATGTTCATCCAATGATACAAATAAACTTATTGGATGCACAAGGTTGGTTAAAAACCCTAATTGGACAAGAATAAGCCTAGGGAGGACGAAAATGACCTAAATGTTCAACCAATGACACAAATGAACTTATTGGATGCACAACGTTTGTTAAAAACCCTAATTGGACAAGAATAAGTCTAGGGAGGACGAAAATGACCTAAATGTTCGTCCAATGACACAAACACACCTATTGGATGCACAAGATTGCATAAAAACCCGAATTGGACAAGAATAAGACTAGGGAGGACGAAAATGACCTAAATGTTCCTCCAATAACACAAACACACCTATTGGATGCACAAGATTGCATAAAAACCCTAATTGGACAAGAATAAGACTAGGGAGGACGAAAATGACCTAAATGTTCCTCCAATGACACAAACACACCTATTGGATGCACAAGATTGGTTAAAAAGCCTAATTAGATAAGAATACGCCTTGAGAGGACGAAAATGACCTAAATGTTCGTCCAATGACACAAACACACCTATTGGATGCACAAAATTGCATAAAAACCCTAATTGGACAAGAATAAGACTAGGGAGGACGAAAATGACCTAAATGTTCCTCCAATGACACAAATGCACTTATTGGATGCACAAGATTGGCTAAAAACCCTAATTGGACAGGCATAAGCCTAGGGAGGACGAAAATGACCTAACTGTTCATCCAATGACACAAATGAACTTATTGGATGCAGAAGATTGGTTAAAAACCCTAATTGGACAAGAATAACCCTAGGGAGGATGAAAATGACCTAAATGTTCATCCAATGACACAAAATCAACTTATTGGATGCACATGATTGGTTAAAAACCCTAATTGGACAAGAATAAGCCTAGGGAGGACGAAAATGACCTAAATGTTCATCCAATGACACAAATGAACTTATTGGATGCAGAAGATTGGTTAAAAACCCTACTTGGAAAAGAATAAGCCTAGGGAGGACAGAAATGACCTAAATGTTCGTCCAATGACACAAACACACCTATTGGATGCACAAGATTGCATAAAAACCCTAATTGGACAAGAATAAGACTAGGGAGGACGAAAATGACCTAACTGTTCATCCAATGACACAAATAAACTTATTGGATGCACAAGATTGGTTAAAAGCCCTAATTGGACAAGAATAACCCTAGGGAGGACAAAAATGACCTAAATGTTCATCCAATGACACAAATCAACTTATTGGATGCACAAGATTGGCTAAAAACCCAAACTGGATAGGAATAAGCCTAGGGAGGACGAAAATGACCTAACTGTTCATCCAATGACACAAATGAACTTATTGGATGCACAAGATTGGTTAAAAACCCTAATTGGACAAGAATAACCCTAGGGAGGACGAAAATGACCTAAATGTTCATCCTATGACACAAATCAACTTATTGGATGCACATGCTTGGTTAAAAACCCTAATTGGACAAGAATAAGCCTAGGGAGGACGAAAATCACCTAAATGTTCAACCAATGACACAAATGAACTTATTGGATGCATAAGATTGGTTAAAAACCCTAATTGGACAAGAATAAGCTTAGGAAGGAAGAAAATGACCTAAATGTTCGTCGAATGACACAAACACACCTATTGGATGCACAAGATTGCATAAAAACCCTAATTGGACAAGAATAAGACTAGGGAGGACGAAAATGACCTAAATGTTCCTCCAATGACACAAATGAACTTATTGGATGCACAAGGTTGGTTAAAAACCCTAATTGGACAAGAATAAGCCTAGGGAGGACGAAAATGACCTAAATGTTCGTCCAATGACACAAACACACCTATTGGATGCACAAGGTTGCATAAAAACCCTAGTTGGACAAGAATAAGACTAGGGAGGATGAAAATGGCCTAAATGTTCATCCAATAACACAAATGAACTTATTGGATCCAGAAGATTGGTTAAAAACCCTAATTGGACAAGAATAAGACTAGGGAGGATGAAAATGGCCTAAATGTTCATCCAATGACACAAATGAACTTATTGGATCCAGAAGATTGGTTAAAAACCCTAATTGGAAAAGAATAAGCCTAGGGAGGACGAAAATGACCTAAATGTTCGTCCAATGACACAAACAGACCTATTGGATGCACAAGATTGCATAAAAACCCTAATTGGACAAGAATAAGACTAGGGAGGACGAAAATGACCTAAATGTTCCTCCAATGACACAAATGAACTTATTGGATGCACAAGGTTGGTTAAAAACCCTAATTGGACAAGAATAAGCCTAGGGAGGACGAAAATGACCTAAATGTTCGTCCAATGACACAAACACACCTATTGGATGCACAAGGTTGCATAAAAACCCTAGTTGGACAAGAATAAGACTAGGGAGGATGAAAATGGCCTAAATGTTCATCCAATAACACAAATGAACTTATTGGATCCAGAAGATTGGTTAAAAACCCTAATTGGAAAAGAATAAGCCTAGGGAGGACCAAAATGACCTAAATGTTCGTCCAATGACACAAACAGACCTATTGGATGCACAAGATTGCATAAAAACCCTAATTGGACAAGAACAAGACTAGGGAGGACGAAAATGACCTAAATATTCCTCCAATGACACAAATGAACTTATTGGATGAACAAGGTTGGTTAAAAACCCTAATTGGAAAAGAATAAGCCTAGGGAGGACAAAAATGACCTAAATGTTCGTCTAATGACACAAACACACCTATTGGATGCTCAAGATTGCATAAAAACCCTAATTGGACAAGAATAAGACTAGGGAGGACGAAAACGACCTAAATGTTCCTCCAATGACACAAACACACCTATTGGATGCACAAGATTGGTTAAAAACCCAAATTGGACAAGAATACGCCTAGGGAGGACCAAAATGACCTAAATGTTCGTCCAATGACACAAACAAACCTATTGGATGCACAAGATTGCATAAAAACCCTAATTGGACAAGAATAAGACTAGGGAGGACGAAAATGACCTAAATATTCCTCCAATGACACAAATGAACTTATTGGATGCACAAGGTTGGTTAAAAACCCTAATTGGACAAGAATAAGCCTAGGGAGGACGAAAATGACCTAAATGTTCAACCAATGACACAAATGAACTTATTGGATGCACAACGTTTGTTAAAAACCCTAATTGGACAAGAATAAGTCTAGGGAGGACGAAAATGACCTAAATGTTCTTCCAATGACACAAATGAACTTATTGGATGCACAAGGTTGGTTAAAAACCCTAATTGGACAAGAATAAGCCTAGGGAGGACGAAAATGACCTAAATGTTCAACCAATGACACAAATGAACTTATTGGATGCACAACGTTTGTTAAAAACCCTAATTGGACAAGAATAAGCATAGGGAGGACGAAAATGACCTAAATGTTCCTCCAATGACACAAATGCACTTATTGGATGCACAAGATTGGCTAAAAACCCTAATTGGATAGGAATAAGCCTAGGGAGGATGAAAATGACCTAAATGTTCGTCCAATGATACAAATGAACTTATTGGATGCACAAGGTTGGTTAAAAACCCTAATTGGACAAGAATAAGCCTAGGGAGGACGAAAATGACCTAAATGTTCAACCAATGACACAAATGAACTTATTGGATGCACAACGTTTGTTAAAAACCCTAATTGGACAAGAATAAGTCTAGGGAGGACGAAAATGACCTAAATGTTCGTCCAATGACACAAACACACCTATTGGATGCACAAGATTGCATAAAAACCCGAATTGGACAAGAATAAGACTAGGGAGGACGAAAATGACCTAAATGTTCCTCCAATAACACAAACACACCTAGTGGATGCACAAGATTGCATAAAAACCCTAATTGGACAAGAATAAGACTAGGGAGGACGAAAATGACCTAAATGTTCCTCCAATGACACAAACACACCTATTGGATGCACAAGATTGCATAAAAACCCTAATTGGACAAGAATAAGACTAGGGAGGACGAAAATGACCTAAATGTTCCTCCAATGACACAAATGAACTTATTGGTTGCACAAGGTTGGTTAAAAACCCTAATTGGACAAGAATAAGCCTAGGGAGGACGAAAATGACCTTAATGTTCGTCCAATGACACAAACACACCTATTGGATGCACAAGGTTGCATAAAAACCCTAATTGGTCAAGAATAAGACTAGGGAGGATGAAAATGGCCTAAATGTTCATCCAAAGACACAAATGAACTTATTGGATCCAGAAGATTGGTTAAAAACCCTAATTGGAAAAGAATAAGCCTAGGGATGACGAAAATGACCTAAATGTTCGTCCAATGACACAAACAGACCTATTGGATGCACAAGATTGCATAAAAACCCTAATTGGACAAGAATAAGACTAGGGAGGACGAAAATGACCTAAATATTCCTCCAATGACACAAATGAACTTATTGGATGCACAAGGTTGGTTAAAAACCCTAATTGGACAAGAATAACCCTAGGGAGGACGAAAATGACCTAAATGTTCAACCAATGACACAAATGAACTTATTGGATGCACAAGATTGGTTAAAAACCCTAATTGGACAAGAATAAGCCTAGGGAGGACGAAAATGACCTAAATGTTTGTCCAATGACACAAATGAACTTATTGGATGCACAAGATTGGTTAAAAACCCTAATTGGACAAGAATAAGCCTAGGGAGGGCGAAAATGACCTAAATGTTTGTCCAATGACACAAATGAACTTATTGGATGCACAAGATTGGTTAAAAACCCTAATTGGACAAGAATAAGCCTAGGGAGGACGAAAATGACCTAAATGTTCATCCAATGACACAAATGAACTTATTGGATGCACAAGATTGGTTGAAAACCCTAATTGGAGAAGAAAAAGCCTAGGGAGGACGAAAATGACCTAAATGTTCGTCCAATGACACAAACACACCTATAAGATGCACAAGATTGCATAAAAACCCTAATTGGACAAGAATAAGACTAGGGAGGACGAAAATGACCTAAATGTTCCTCCAATGACACAAACACACCTATTGGATGCACAAGATTGCATAAAAACCCTAATTGGACAAGAATAAGACTAGGGAGGACGAAAATGGCCTAAATGTTCATCCAATGACACAAATGAACTTATTGGATGCACAAGATTGGTTAAAAACCCTAATTGGACAAGAATAAGCCTAGGGAGGACGAAAATGACCTAAATGTTCGTCCAATGACACAAACAGACCTATTGGATGCACAAGATTGCATAAAAACCCTAATTGGACAAGAATAAGACTAGGGAGGACGAAAATGACCTAAATGTTCATCCAATGACACAAATGAACTTATTGTATGCACAAGATTGGTTAAAAACCCTAATTGGACAAAAATAAGCCTAGGGAGGACGAAAATGACCTAAATGTTCGTCCAATGACACAAACACACCTATTGGATGCACAAGATTGCATAAAAACCCTAATTGGACAAGAATAAGACTAGGGAGGACGAAAATGACCTAAATGTTCCTCCAATGACACAAACACACCTATTGGATGCACAAGATTGCATAAAAACCCTAATTGGACAAGAATAAGACTAGGGAGGACGAAAATGACCTAAATGTTAATCCAATGACGCAAATGAACTTATTGAATGCACAAGATTGGTTAAAAACCCTAATCGGACAAGAATAAGCCTAGGGAGGACGAAAATGACCTAAATGTTCATCCAATGACACAAATGAACTTATTGGATGCACAAGATTGGTTAAAAACCATAATTGGACAAGAATAAGCCTAGGGAGGACGAAAATGACCTAAATGTTCATCCAATGACACAAATAAACTTATTGGATGCACAAGATTGGTTGAAAACCCTAATTGGACAAGAATAAGCCTAGGGAGGACGAAAATGACCTAAATGTTCATCCAATGACACAAATGAACTTATTGGATGCACAAGATTGGTTAAAAACCCTAATTGGACAAGAATAAGCCTAGGGAGGACGAAAATGACCTAAATGTTCGTCCAATGACACAAACACACCTATTGGATCCACAAGATTGCATAAAAACCCTAATTGGACCAGAATAAGATTAGGGAGGACGAAAATGACCTAAATGTTCCTCCAATGACACAAATGAACTTATTGGATGCACAAGGTTGGTTAAAAACCCTAATTGGACAAGAATAAGCCTAGGGAGGACGAAAATGACCTAAATGTTCAACCAATGACACAAATGAACTTATTGGATGCACAAGGTTGGTTAAAAACCCTAATTGCACAAGAATAAGCCTAGAGAGGACGAAAATGACCTAAATATTCGTCCAATGACACAAACACACCTATTGGATGCACAAGATTGAATAAAATCCCTAATTGGACAAGAATAAGACTAGGGAGGACGAAAATGACCTAAATGTTCCTCCAATGACACAAACACACCGATTGGATGCACAAGATTGCATAAAAACCCTAATTGGACAAGAATAAGACTAGGGAGGGCGAAAATGACCTAAATGTTCCTCCAATGACACAAACACACCTATTGGATGCACAAGATTGGTTAAAAACCCTAATTGGACAAGAATAAGCCTAGGGAAGATGAAAATGACCTAAATGTTCGTCCAATGACACAAACACACCTATTGGATGCACAAGATTGCATAAAAACCCTAATTGGACAAGAATAAGACTAGGGAGGACGAAAATGACCTAAATGTTCCTCCAATGACACAAATGAACTTATTGGATGCACAAGGTTGGTTAAAAACCCTAATTGCACACGAATAAGCCTAGAGAGGACGAAAATGACCTAAATGTTCGTCCAATGACACAAACACACCTATTGGATGCACAAGATTGAATAAAATCCCTAATTGGACAAGAATAAGACTAGGGAGGACGAAAATGACCTAAATGTTCCTCCAATGACACAAACACACCTACTGGATGCACAAGATTGCATAAAAACCCTAATTGGACAAGAAGAAGACTAGGGAGGACGAAAATGACCTAAATGTTCCTCCAATGACACAAATGAACTTATTGGATGCACAAGGTTGGTTAAAAACCCTAATTGGACAAGAATAAGCCTAGGGAGGACGAAAATGACCTAAATGTTCAACCAATGACACAAATGAACTTATTGGATGCACAAGATTGGTTAAAAACCCTAATTGGACAAGAATAAGCCTAGGGAGGACGAAAATGACCTAAATGTTCATCCAATGACACAAATGAACATATTGGATGCACAAGATTGCATAAAAACCCTAATTGGACAAGAATAAGACTAGGGAGGACGAAAATGACCTAAATGTTCCTCCAATGACACAAACACACCTATTGGATGCACAAGATTGCATAAAAACCCTAATTGGACAAGAATAAGACTAGGGAGGACGAAAATGACCTAAATTTTCGTCCAATGACACAAACACACCTATTGGATGCACAAGATTGCATAAAAACCCTAATTGGACAAGAATAAGACTAGGGAGGACGAAAATGACCTAAATGTTCCTCCAATGACACAAATGAACTTATTGGATGCACAAGGTTGATTAAAAACCCTAATTGGACAAGAATAAGCCTAGGGTGGACGAAAATGACCTAAATGTTCGTCCAATGACACAAATGAACTTATTGGATGCACAAGATTGGTTAAAAACCCTAATTGCACAAGAATAAGCCTAGAGAGGACGAAAATAACCTAAATGTTCGTCCAATGACACAAACACACCTATTGGATGCACAAGATTGAATAAAGTCCCTAATTGGACAAGAATAAGACTAGAGAGGACGAAAATGACCTAAATGTTCCTCCAATGACACAAACACACCTATTGGATGCACAAGATTGCATAAAAACCCTAATTGGACAAGAATAAGACTAGGGAGGACGAAAATGACCTAAATGTTCCTCCAATGACACAAATGAACTTATTGGATGCACAAGGTTGGTTAAAAACCCTAATTGGACAAGAATAAGCCTAGGGAGGACGAAAATGACCTAAATGTTCAACCAATGACACAAATGAACTTATTGGATGCACAACGTTTGTTAAAAACCCTAATTGGACAAAAATAAGCCTAGGGAGGAGGAAAATGACCTAAATGTTCCTCCAATGACACAAATGCACTTATTGGATGCACAAGATTGGCTAAAAACCCTAATTGGATAGGAATAAGCCTAGGGAGGATGAAAATGACCTAAATGTTCATCCAATGATACAAATAAACTTATTGGATGCACAAGGTTGGTTAAAAACCCTAATTGGACAAGAATAAGCCTAGGGAGGACGAAAATGACCTAAATGTTCAACCAATGACACAAATGAACTTATTGGATGCACAACGTTTGTTAAAAACCCTAATTGGACAAGAATAAGTCTAGGGAGGACGAAAATGACCTAAATGTTCGTCCAATGACACAAACACACCTATTGGATGCACAAGATTGCATAAAAACCCGAATTGGACAAGAATAAGACTAGGGAGGACGAAAATGACCTAAATGTTCCTCCAATAACACAAACACACCTAGTGGATGCACAAGATTGCATAAAAACCCTAATTGGACAAGAATAAGACTAGGGAGGACGAAAATGACCTAAATGTTCCTCCAATGACACAAACACACCTATTGGATGCACAAGATTGCATAAAAACCCTAATTGGACAAGAATAAGACTAGGGAGGACGAAAATGACCTAAATGTTCCTCCAATGACACAAATGAACTTATTGGTTGCACAAGGTTGGTTAAAAACCCTAATTGGACAAGAATAAGCCTAGGGAGGACGAAAATGACCTTAATGTTCGTCCAATGACACAAACACACCTATTGGATGCACAAGGTTGCATAAAAACCCTAATTGGACAAGAATAAGACTAGGGAGGATGAAAATGGCCTAAATGTTCATCCAAAGACACAAATGAACTTATTGGATCCAGAAGATTGGTTAAAAACCCTAATTGGAAAAGAATAAGCCTAGGGAGGACGAAAATGACCTAAATGTTCGTCCAATGACACAAACAGACCTATTGGATGCACAAGATTGCATAAAAACCCTAATTGGACAAGAATAAGACTAGGGAGGACGAAAATGACCTAAATATTCCTCCAATGACACAAATGAACTTATTGGATGCACAAGGTTGGTTAAAAACCCTAATTGGACAAGAATAACCCTAGGGAGGACGAAAATGACCTAAATGTTCAACCAATGACACAAATGAACTTATTGGATGCACAAGATTGGTTAAAAACCCTAATTGGACAAGAATAAGCCTAGGGAGGACGAAAATGACCTAAATGTTTGTCCAATGACACAAATGAACTTATTGGATGCACAAGGTTGGTTAAAAACCCTAATTGGACAGTAATAAGCCTAGGGAGGACGAAAATGACCTAAATGTTCAACCAATGACACAAATGAATTTATTGGATGCACAACGTTTGTTAAAAACCCTAATTGGACAAGAATAAGCCTAGGGAGGACGAAAATGACCTAAATGTTCGTCCAATGACACAAATGAACTTATTGGATGCACCAGATTGGCTAAAAACCCTAATTGGACAAGAATAAGCCTAGGGAGGACGAAAATGACCTAAATGTTTATCCAATGACACAAATGAACTTATTGGATGCACAAGATTGGTTAAAAACTCTAATTGGACAAGAATAAGCCTAGGGAGGACGAAAATGACCTAAAAGTTCATCCAATGACACAAATCAACTTATTGGATGCACATGATTGGTCAAAAACCCTAATTGGACAAGAATAAGACTAGGGAGGACGAAAATGACGTAAATTTTCCTCCAATGACATAAATGAACTTATTGGATGCACAAGATTGGTTAAAAACCCTAATTGGACAAGAATAAGCCTAGGGAGGACGAAAATGACCTAAATGTTCCTCCAATGACACAAACACACCTATTGGATGCACAAGATTGCATAAAAACCCTAATTGGACAAGAATAAGACTAGGGAGGACGAAAATGACCTAAATGTTCCTCCAATGACTCAAATGAACTTATTGGATGCACAAGGTTGGTTAAAAACCCTAATTGGACAAGAATAAGCCTAGGGAGGACGAAAATGACCTAAATGTTTAACCAATGACACAAATGAACTTATTGGATGCACAACGTTTGTTAAAAACCCAAATTGGACAAAAATAAGCCTAGGGAGGACGAAAATGACCTAAATGTTCCTCCAATGACACAAATGCACTTATTGCATGCACAAGATTGGCTAAAAACCTTAATTGGATAGGAATAAGCCTAGGGAGGATGAAAATGACCTAAATGTTCATCCAATGATACAAATAAACTTATTGGATGCACAAGGTTGGTTAAAAACCCTAATTGGACAAGAATAAGCCTAGGGAGGACGAAAATGACCTAAATGTTCAACCAATGACACAAATGAACTTATTGGATGCACAACATTTGTTAAAAACCCTAATTGGACAAGAATAAGCCTAGGGAGGACGAAAATGACATAAATGTTCCTCCAATGACACAAATGCACTTATTGGATGCACAAGATTGGTTAAAAACCCTAATTGGACAAGAATAAGCCAAGGGAGGACGAAAATGACCTAAATGTTCGTCCAATGACACAAACACACCTATTGGATGCACAAGATTGCATAAAAACCCTAATTGGGCAAGAATAAGACTAGGGAGGACGAAAATGACATAAATGTTCCTCCAATGACACAAATGAACTTATTGGATGCACAAGATTGGTTAAAAACCCTAATTGGACAAGAATAAGCCTAGGGTGGACGAAAATGACCTAAATGTTCGTCCAATGACACATACAAACCTATTGGATGCACAAGATTGCATAAAAACCCTAATTGGACAAGAATAAGACTATGGAGGACGAAAATGACCTAAATGTTCCTCCAATGACACAAATGAGCTTATTGGATGCACAAGGTTGGTTAAAAACCCTAATTGGACAAGAATAAGTCTAGGGAGGACGAAAATGACCTAAATGTTCAACCAATGAGACAAATGAACTTATTGGATGCACAAGATTGGTTAAAAACCCTAATTGGAAAGGAATAAGCCTAGGGAGGACGAAAATGACCTAAATGTTCGTCCAATGACACAAACACACCTATTGGATGCACAAGATTGCATAAAAACCCTAATTGGACAAGAATAAGACTAGGGAGGACGAAAATGACCTAAATGTTCCTCCAATGACACAAACACACCTATTGGATGCACAAGATTGCATAAAAACCCTAATTGGACAAGAATAAGACTAGGGAGGACGAAAATGACCTAAATGTTCATCCAATGATGCAAATGAACTTATTGATTGCACAAGATTGGTTAAAAACCCTAATCGGACAAGAATAAGCATAGGGAGGACGAAAATGACCTAAATGTTCGTCCAATGACACAAACACACCTATTGGATGCACAAGATTGCATAAAAACCCTAATTGGACAAGAATAAGACTAGGGAGGACGAAAATGACCTAAATGTTCCTCCAATGACACAAATGAACTTATTGGATGCACAAGATTGGTTAAAAACCCTAATTGGACAAGAATAAGCCTAGGGAGGACGAAAATGACCTAAATGTTCGTCCAATGACACAAACACACCTATTGGATGCACAAGATTGCATAAAAACCCTAATGGGACAAGAATAAGACTAGGGAGGACGAAAATGACCTAAATGTTCCTCCAATGACACAAACACACCTATTGGATGCACAAGATTGCATAAAAACCCTAATTGGACAAGAATAAGACTAGGGAGAACGAAAATGACCTAAATGTTCATCCAATGACACAAATGAACTTATTGGATGCACAAGATTGGTTAAAAACCCTAATTGGACAAGAATAAGCATAGGGAGGACGAAAATAACCTAAAAGTTCATCCAATGAAACAAACCCACATATTGGATGCACAAGATTGGTTAAAACCCTAATTGGACAAGAATAAGACTAGGGAGGACGAAAATGACCTAAATGTTCCTCCAATGACACAAACACACCTATTGGATGCACAAGATTGCATAAAAACCCTAATTGGACAAGAATAAGACTAGGGAGGACGAAAATGACCTAAATGTTCCTCCAATGACACAAATGAACTTATTGGATGCACAAGGTTGGTTAAAAACCCTAATTGGACAAAAATAAGCCTAGGGAGGACGAAAATGACCTAAATGTTCAACCAACGATACAAATGAACTTATTGGATGCACAAGGTTGGTTAAAAACCCTAATTGGACAACAATAAGCCTAGGGAGGACGAAAATGACCCAAATGTTCGTCCAATGACACAAACACACCGATTGGATGCACAAGATTGCATAAAAACCCTAATTAGACAAGAATAAGACTAGGGAGGACGAAAATGACCTAAATGTTCATCCAATGACACAAATGAACTTATTGTACGCATAAGATTGGTTAAAAACCCTAATTGGACAAGAATAAGCAAAGGGAGGACGAAAATGACCTAAATGTTCATCCAATGACACAAACACACATATTGGATGCACAAGATTGCTTAAAACCTTAATTGGAAAAGAATAAGACTAGGGAGGACGAAAATAACCTAAATGTTCATCCAATGACACAAATGAACTTATTGGATGCACAATATTGGTTAAAAACCCTAATTGGACAAGAATAAGCCTAGGGAGGATGAAAATGACCTAAATGTTCATCCAATGGCACAAATGAACTTATTGGATGCACAAGATTGGTTAAAAACCCTAATTGGACAAGAATAAGCCTAGGGAGGACGAAAATGACCTAAATGTTTGTCCAATGACACAAACACACCTATTGGATGCACAAGATTGCATAAAAACCCTAATTGGGCAAGAATAAGACTAGGGAGGACGAAAATGACCTAAATGTTCCTCCAATGACACAAATGAACTTATTGGATGCACAAGGTTGGTTAAAAACCCTAATTGGACAAGAATAAGCCTAGGGAGGACGAAAATGACCTAAACGTTCAACCAATGACACAAATGAACTTATTGGATGCACAAGGTTGGTTAAAAACCCTAATTGGACAAGAATAAGCCTAGGGAGGACGAAAATGACCTAGATGTTCGTCCAATGACACAAACACACCTATCGGATGCACAAGATTGCATAAAAACCCTAATTGGACAAGAATTAGACTAGGGAGGACGAAAATGACCCAAATGTTCAACCAATGACACAAATGAACTTATTGAATGCACAAGGTTGGTTAAAAACCCTAATTGGACAAGAATAAGCCTAGGGAGGACGAAAATGACCTAAATGTTCAACCAATGACACAAATGAACTTATTGGATGCACAAGATTGGTTAAAAACCCTAATTGGACAAGAATAAGCTTAGGGAGGACGAAAATGACCTAAATGTTCGTCCAATGACACAAACACACCTATTGGATGCACAAGATTGGATAAAAACCCTAATTGGACAAGAATAAGCCTAGGGAGGACGAAAATGACCTAAATGTTCAACCAATGACACAAATGAACTTATTGGATGCACAAGATTGGTTAAAAACCCTAATTGGACAAGAATAAGCCTAGGGAGGACGAAAATGACCTAAATGTTCGTCCAATGACACAAACACACGTATTGGATGCACAAGATTGCATAAAAACCCTAATTGGACAAGAATAAGACTAGGGAGGACGAAAATGACCTAAATGTTCCTCCAATGACACAAATGAACTTATTGGATGCACAAGGTTGGTTAAAAACCCTAATTGGACAAGAATAAGCCTAGGGAGGACGAAAATGACCTAAATGTTCGTCCAATGACACAAACAGACCTATTGGATGCACAAGATTGCATAAAAACCCTAATTGGACAAGAATAAGACTAGGGAGGACGAAAATGACCTAAATATTCCTCCAATGACACATATGAACTTATTGGATGAACATGGTTGGTTAAAAACCCTAATTGGACAAGAATAAGCCTAGGGAGGACGAAAATGACCTAAATGTTCGTCCAATGACACAAATGAACTTATTGGATGCACAAGGTTGGTTAAAAACCCTAATTGGACAAGAATAAACCTAGGGAGGACGAAAATGACCTAAATGTTCAACCAATGACACAAATGAACTTATTGGATGCACAACGTTTGTTAAAAAGCCTAATTGGACAAGAATAAGCCTAGGGAGGACGAAAATGACCTAAATGTTCGTCCGATGACACAAATGAACTTATTGGATGCACCAGATTGGCTAAAAACCCTAATTGGACAAGAATAAGCCTAGGGAGGACGAAAATGACCTAAATGTTCATCCAATGACACAAATGAACTTATTGGATGCACAAGATTGGTTAAAAACTCTAATTGGACAAGAATAAGCCTAGGGAGGACGAAAATGACCTAAATGTTCATCCAATGACACAAATCAACTTATTGGATGCACATGATTGGTCAAAAACCCTAATTGGACAAGAATAAGACTAGGGAGGACGAAAATGACCTAAATGTTCCTCCAATGACACAAATGAACTTATTGGATGCACAAGATTGGTTAAAAACCATAATTGGACAAGAATAAGCCTAGGGAGGACGAAAATGACCTAAATGTTCGTCCAATGACACAAACACACCTATTGGATGCACAAGATTGCATAAAAACCCTAATTGGACAAGAATAAGACTAGGGAGGACGAAAATGACCTAAATGTTCCTCCAATGACACAAATGAACTTATTGGATGCACAAGGTTGGTTAAAAACCCTAATTGGACAAGAATAAGTCTAGGGAGGACGAAAATGACCTAAATGTTCAACCAATGAGACAAATGAACTTATTGGATGCACAAGATTGGTTAAAAACCCTAATTGGAAAAGAATAAGCGTAGGGAGGACGAAAATGACCTAAATGTTCGTCCAATGACACAAACACACCTATTGGATGCATAAGATTGCATAAAAACCCTAATTGGACAAGAATAAGACTAGGGAGGACGAAAATGACCTAAATGTTCCTCCAATGACACAAATGAACTTATTGGATGCACCAGGTTGGTTAAAAACCCTAATTGGACAAGAATAAGCCTAGGGAGGACGAAAATGACCTAAATGTTCGTCCAATGACACAAACACACCTATTGGATGCACAAGGTTGCATAAAAACCCTAATTGGACAAGAATAAGACTAGGGAGGATGAAAATGGCCTAAATGTTCATCGAATGACACAAATGAACTTATTGGATCCAGAAGATTGGTTAAAAACCCTAATTGGAAAAGAATAAGCCTAGGGAGGACGAAAATGACCTAAATGTTCGTCCAATGACACAAACAGACCTATTGGATGCACAAGATTACATAAAAACCCTAATTGGACAAGAATAAGACTAGGGAGGACGAAAATGACCTAAATGTTCCTCCAATGACACAAATGAACTTATTGGATGCACCAGGTTGGTTAAAAACCCTAATTGGACAAGAATAAGCCTAGGGAGGACGAAAATGACCTAAATGTTCGTCCAATGACACAAACACACCTATTGGATGCACAAGGTTGCATAAAAACCCTAATTGGACAAGAATAAGACTAGGGAGGATGAAAATGGCCTAAATGTTCATCCAATGACACAAATGAACTTATTGGATCCAGAAGATTGGTTAAAAACCCTAATTGGAAAAGAATAAGCCTAGGGAGGACGAAAATGAGCTAAATGTTCGTCCAATGACACAAACAGACCTATTGGATGCACAAGATTGCATAAAAACCCTAATTGGACAAGAATAAGACTAGGGAGGACGAAAATGACCTAAATGTTCCTCCAATGACACAAATGAACTTATTGGATGCACAAGGTTGGTTAAAAACCCTAATTGGACAAGAATAAGCCTAGGGAGGACGAAAATGACCTAAATGTTCGTCCAATGACACAAACACACCTATTGGATGCACAAGGTTGCATAAAAACCCCAATTGGACAAGAATAAGACTAGGGAGGATGAAAATGGCCTAAATGTTCATCCAATGACATAAATGAACTTGTTGGATCCAGAAGATTGGTTAAAAACCCTAATTGGAAAAGAGTAAGCCTAGGGAGGACGAAAATGACCTAAATGTTCGTCCAATGACACAAACAAACCTATTGGATGCACAAGATTGCATAAAAACCCTAATTGGACAAGAATAAGACTAGGGAGGACGAAAATGACCTAAATATTCCTCCACTGACACAAATGAACTTATTGGATGCACAAGGTTGGTTAAAAACCCTAATTGGACAAGAATAAGCCTAGGGAGGACGAAAATGACCTAAATGTTCAACCAATGACACAAATGAACTTATTGGATGCACAAGATTGGTTAAAAACCCTAATTGGACAAGAATAAGCCTAGGGAGGACAAAAATGACCTAAATGTTCGTCCAATGACACAAACACACCTATTGGATGCTCAAGATTGCATAAAAACCCTAATTGGACAAGAATAAGACTAGGGAGGACGAAAATGACCTAAATGTTCCTCCAACGACACAAACACACCTATTGGATGCACAAGATTGGTTAAAAACCCTAATTGGACAAGAATACGCCTAGGGATGACCAAAATGACCTAAATGTTCGTCCAATGACACAAACAAACCTATTGGATGCACAAGATTGCATAAAAACCCTAATTGGACAAGAATAACACTAGGGAGGACGAAAATGACCTAAATGTTCCTCCTATGACACAAATGTTCATCCAATGATACAAATGAACTTATTGGATGCACAAGGTTGGTTAAAAACCCTAATTGGAGAAGAATAAGCCTAGGGAGGACGAAAATGACCTAAATGTTCAACCAATGACAGAAATGAACTTATTGGATGCACAACGTTTGTTAAAAACCTTAATTGGACAAGAATAAGTCTAAGGAGGACGAAAATGACCTAAATGTTCCTCCAATGACACAAATGCACTTATTGGATGCACAAGATTAGTTAAAAACCCTAATTGGACAAGAATAAGCCTAGGGTGGACGAAAATGACCTAAATGTTCGTCCAATGACACAAACACACCTATTGGATGCACAAGATTGCATAAAAACCCTAATTGGACAAGAATAAGACTATGGAGGACGAAAATGACCTAAATGTTCCACCAATGACACAAATGAGCTTATTGGATGCACAAGGTTGGTTAAAAACCCTAATTGGACAAGAATAAGTCTAGGGAGGACGAAAATGACCTAAATGTTCATCCAATGACACAAATCAACTTATTGGATGCACAAGATTGGCTAAAAACCCAAATTGGATAGGAATAAGCCTAGGGAGGACGAAAATGACCTAACTGTTCATCCAATGACACAAATGAACTTATTGGATGCACAAGATTGGTTAAAAACCCTAATTGGAAAAGAATAAGCCTATAGAGGACAGAAATGACCTAAATGTTCGTCCAATGACACAAACACACCTATTGGATGCACAAGATTGCATAAAAACCCTAATTGGACAAGAATAAGACTAGGGAGGACGAAAATGACCTAACTGTTCATCCAATGACACAAATAAACTTATTGGATGCACAAGATTGGTTAAAAGCCCTAATTGGACAAGAATAACCCTAGGGAGGACGAAAATGACCTAAATGTTCATCCAATGACACAAATCAACTTATTGGATGCACAAGATTGGCTAAAAACCCAAATTGGATAGGAATAAGCCTAGGGAGGACGAAAATGACCTAACTGTTCATCCAATGACACAAATGAACTTATTGGATGCACAAGATTGGTTAAAAACCCTAATTGGAAAAGAATAAGCCTATAGAGGACAGAAATGACCTAAATGTTCGTCCAATGACACAAACACACCTATTGGATGCACAAGATTGCATAAAAACCCTAATTGGACAAGAATAAGACTAGGGAGGACGAAAATGACCTAACTGTTCATCCAATGACACAAATAAACTTATTGGATGCACAAGATTGGTTAAAAGCCCTAATTGGACAAGAATAACCCTAGGGAGGACGAAAATGACCTAAATGTTCATCCAATGACACAAATCAACTTATTGGATGCACAAGATTGGCTAAAAACCCAAATTGGATAGGAATAAGCCTAGGGAGGACGAAAATGACCTAACTGTTCATCCAATGACACAAATGAACTTATTGGATGCACAAGATTGGCTAAAAACCCTAATTGGACAAGAATAACCCTAGGGAGGACGAAAATGACCTAAATGTTCATCCTATGACACAAATCAACTTATTGGATGCACATGCTTGGTTAAAAACCCTAATTGGACAAGAATAAGCCTAGGGAGGACGAAAATGACCTAAATGTTCAACCAATGACACAAATGAACTTATTGGATGCATAAGATTGGTTAAAAACCCTAATTGGACAAGAATAAGCTTAGGGAGGAAGAAAATGACCTAAATGTTCGTCGAATGACACAAACACACCTATTGGATGCACAAGATTGCATAAAAACCCTAATTGGACAAGAATAAGACTAGGGAGGACGAAAAAGACCTAAATGTTCCTCCAATGACACAAATGAACTTATTGGTTGCACAAGGTTGGTTAAAAACCCTAATTGGACAAGAATAAGCCTAGGGAGGACGAAAATGACCTTAATGTTCGTCCAATGACACAAACACACCTATTGGATGCACAAGGTTGCATAAAAACCCTAATTGGACAAGAATAAGACTAGGGAGGATGAAAATGGCCTAAATGTTCATCCAATGACACAAATGAACTTATTGGATCCAGAAGATTGGTTAAAAACCCTAATTGGAAAAGAATAAGCCTAGGGAGGACGAAAATGACCTAAAAGTTCATCCAATGACACAAATCAACTTATTGGATGCACATGATTGGTCAAAAACCCTAATTGGACAAGAATAAGACTAGGGAGGACGAAAATGACGTAAATTTTCCTCCAATGACATAAATGAACTTATTGGATGCACAAGATTGGTTAAAAACCCTAATTGGACAAGAAACAGCCTAGGGAGGACGAAAATGACCTAAATGTTCCTCCAATGACACAAACACACCTATTGGATGCACAAGATTGCATAAAAACCCTAATTGGACAAGAATAAGACTAGGGAGGACGAAAATGACCTAAATGTTCCTCCAATGACTCAAATGAACTTATTGGATGCACAAGGTTGGTTAAAAACCCTAATTGGACAAGAATAAGCCTAGGGAGGACGAAAATGACCTAAATGTTCAACCAATGACACAAATGAACTTATTGGATGCACAACGTTTGTTAAAAACCCAAATTGGACAAAAATAAGCCTAGGGAGGACGAAAATGACCTAAATGTTCCTCCAATGACACAAATGCACTTATTGCATGCACAAGATTGGCTAAAAACCTTAATTGGATAGGAATAAGCCTAGGGAGGATGAAAATGACCTAAATGTTCATCCAATGATACAAATAAACTTATTGGATGCACAAGGTTGGTTAAAAACCCTAATTGGACAAGAATAAGCCTAGGGAGGACGAAAATGACCTAAATGTTCAACCAATGACACAAATGAACTTATTGGATGCACAACATTTGTTAAAAACCCTAATTGGACAAGAATAAGCCTAGGGAGGACGAAAATGACATAAATGTTCCTCCAATGACACAAATGCACTTATTGGATGCACAAGATTGGTTAAAAACCCTAATTGGACAAGAATAAGCCTAGGGAGGACGAAAATGACCTAAATGTTCGTCCAATGACACAAACACACCTATTGGATGCACAAGATTGCATAAAAACCCTAATTGGGCAAGAATAAGACTAGGGAGGACGAAAATGACATAAATGTTCCTCCAATGACACAAATGAACTTATTGGATGCACAAGATTGGTTAAAAACCCTAATTGGACAAGAATAAGCCAAGGGAGGACGAAAATGACCTAAATGTTCGTCCAATGACACAAACACACCTATTGGATGCACAAGATTGCATAAAAACCCTAATTGGACAAGAATAAGACTAGGGAGGACGAAAATGACCTAAATGTTCCTCCAATGACACAAACACTTCTATTGGATGCACAAGATTGCATAAAAACCCTAATTCGACAAGAATAAGACTAGGGAGGACGAAAATGACCTAAATGTTCCTCCAATGACACAAACACACCTATTGGATGCACAAGATTGCATAAAAACCCTAATTGGATAAGAATAAGACTAGGGAGGACGTAAATGACCTAAATGTTCGACCAATGACACAAATGAACTTATTGGATGCACAAGGTTGGATAAAAACCCTAATTGGACAAGAATAAGCCTAGGGAGGACGAAAATGACCTAAATGTTCGTCCAATGACACAAACACACCTATTGGATGCACAAGATTGCATAAAAACCCTAATTGGACAAGAATAAGACTAGGGAGGACGAAAATGACCTAAATGTTCCTCCAATGACACAAATGAACTTATTGGATGCACAAGGTTGGTTAAAAACCCTAATTGGACAAGAATAAGCCTAGGGAGGACGAAAATGACCTAAATGTTCAACCAATGACACAAATGAACTTATTGGATTCACAAGGTTGGTTAAAAACCCTAATTGGACAAGAATAAGCCTAGGGAGGACGAAAATGACCTAAATGTTCAACCAATGACACAAATGAACTTATTGGATTCACAAGGTTTGTTAAAAACCCTAATTGGACAAGAATAAGCCTAGGGAGGACGAAAATGACCTAAATGTTCGTCCAATGACACAAACACACCTATTGGATGCACAAGATTGCATAAAAACCCTAATTGGACAAGAATAAGACTAGGGAGGACGAAAATGACCTAAATGTTCCTCCAATCACACAAACACACCTATTGGATGCACAAGATTGGTTAAAAACCCTAATTGGACAAGAATAAGCCTAGGGAGGACGAAAATGACCTAAATGTTCATCCAATGACACAAATGAACTTATTGGATGCACAAGATTGGTCAAAAACCCTAATTGGACAAGAATAAGCCTAGGGAGGACAAAAATGACCTAAATGTTCATCCAATGACACAAATCAACTTATTGGATACACATGATTGGTTAAAAACCCAAATTGGACAAGAATAAGCCTAGGGAGGACGAAAATGACCTAAATGTTCGTCCAATGACACAAACACACCTATTGGATGCACAAGATTGCATAAAAACCCTAATTGGACAAGAATAAGACTAGGGAGGACGAAAATTACCAAAATGTTCCTCCAATGACACAAACACACCTATTGGATGCACAAGATTGGTTAAAAACCCTAATTGGACAAGAATAAGCCTAGGGAGGACGAAAATGACCTAAATGTTCGTCCAATGACACAAACACACCTATTGGATGCACAAGATTGCATAAAAACCCTAATTGGACAAGAATAAGACTAGGGAGGACGAAAATGACCTAAATGTTCATCCAATGACACAAATGAACTTATTGAATGCACAAGATTGGTTAAAAACCATAATCGGACAGGAATAAGCCTAGGGAGGATGAAAATTACCTAAATGTTCGTCCAATGACACAAACACACCTATTGGATGCACAAGATTGCATATAAACCCTAATTGGACAAGAATAAGACTAGGGAGGACGAAAATGACCTAAATGTTCCTCCAATGACACAAATGAACTTATTGGATGCACAAGATTGGTTAAAAACCCTATTAGGACAAGAATAAGCCTAGGGAGGACGAAAATGACCTAAATGTTCGTCCAATGACACAAACACACCTATTGGATGCACAAGATTGCATAAAAACCCTAATTGGACAAGAATAAGACTAGGGAGGACGAAAATGACCTAAATGTCCCTCCAATGACACAAATGAACTTATTGGATGCACAAGGTTGGTTAAAAACCCTAATTGGACAAGAATAAGCCTAGGGAGGACGAAAATGACCTAAATGTTCAACCAATGACACAAATGAACTTATTGGATGCACAACGTTTGTTAAAAAGCCTAATTGGACAAGAATAAGCCTAGGGAGGACGAAAATGACCTAAATGTTCGTCCAATGACACAAACAGACCTATTGGATGCACAAGATTGCATAAAAACCCTAATTGGACAAGAATAAGACTAGGGAGGACGAAAATGACCTAAATATTCCTCCAATGACACAAATGAACTTATTGGATGCACAAGATTGGTTAAAAACCCTAATTGGACAAGAATAAGCCTAGGGAGGACGAAAATGACCTAAATGTTCATCCAATGACACAAATCAACTTATTGGATGCACATGATTGGTCAAAAACCCTAATTGGACAAGAATAAGACTAGGGAGGACGAAAATGACCTAAATGTTCCTCCAATGACACAAATGAACTTATTGGATGCACAAGGTTGGTTAAAAACCCTAATTGGACAAGAATAAGTCTAGGGAGGACGAAAATGACCTAAATGTTCAACCAATGAGACAAATGAACTTATTGGATGCACAAGATTGGTTAAAAACACTAATTGGAAAAGAATAAGCCTAGGGAGGACGAAAATGACCTAAATGTTCGTCCAATGACACAAACACACCTATTGGATGCACAAGATTGCATAAAAACCCTAATTGGACAAGAATAAGACTAGGGAGGACGAAAATGACCTAAATGTTCCTCCAATGACACAAATGAACTTATTGGATGCACAAGGTTGGTTAAAAACCCTAATTGGACAAGAATAAGCCTAGAGAGTACGAAAATGACCTAAATGTTCAACCAATGACACAAATGAACTTATTGGATGCACAAGGTTGGTTAAAAACCCTAATTGCACAAGAATAAGCCTAGAGAGGACGAAAATGACCTAAATGTTCGTCCAATGACACAAACACACCTATTGGATGCAAAAGATTCAATAAAATCCCTAATTGGACAAGAATAAGACTAGGGAGGACGAAAATGAACTAAATGTTCCTCCAATGACACAAACACACCTATTGGATGCACAAGATTGCATAAAAACCCTAATTGGACAAGAATAAGACTAGGGAGGACGAAAATGACATAAATGTTCCTCCAATGACACAAATGAACTTATTGGATGCACAAGATTGGTTAAAAACCCTAATTGGACAAGAATAAGCCTAGGGTGGACGAAAATGACCTAAATGTTCGTCCAATGACACAAATACACCTATTGGATGCACAAGATTGCATAAAAACCCTAATTGGACAAGAATAAGACTATGGAGGACGAAAATGACCTAAATGTTCCTCCAATGACACAAATGAGCTTATTGGATGCACAAGGTTGGTTAAAAACCCTAATTGGACAAGAATAAGTCTAGGGAGGACGAAAATGACCTAAATGTTCAACCAATGAGACAAATGAACTTATTGGATGCACAAGATTGGTTAAAAACCCTAATTGGAAAGGAATAAGCCTAGGGAGGACGAAAATGACCTAAATGTTCGTCCAATGACACAAACACACCTATTGGATGCACAAGATTGCATAAAAACCCTAATTGGACAAGAATAAGACTAGGGAGGACGAAAATGACCTAAATGTTCCTCCAATGACACAAATGAACTTATTGGATGGACAAGGTTGGTTAAAAACCCTAATTGGACAAGAATAAGCCTAGGGAGGACGAAAATGACCTAAATGTTCTTCCAATGACACAAACACACCTATTGGATGCACAAGGTTGCATAAATACCCTAGTTGGACAAGAATAAGACTAGGGAGGATGAAAATGGCCTAAATGTTCATCCAATGACACCAATGAACTTATTGGATCCAGAAGATTGGTTAAAAACCCTAATTGGAAAAGAATAAGCCTAGGGAGGACGAAAATGACCTAAATGTTCGTCCAATGACACAAACAGACCTATTGGATGCACAAGATTGCATAAAAACCCTAATTGGACAAGAATAAGACTAGGGAGGACGAAAATGACCTAAATGTTCCTCCAATGACACAAATGAACTTATTGGATGCACAAGGTTGGTTAAAAACCCTAGTTGGACAAGAATAAGCCTAGGGAGGACGAAAATGACCTAAATGTTCGTCCAATGAAACAAACACACCTATTGGATGCACAAGGTTGCATAAAAACCCTAGTTGGACAAGAATAAGACTAGGGAGGATGAAAATGGCCTAAATGTTCATCCAATGACACAAATGAACTTATTGGATCCAGAAGATTGGTTAAAAACCCTAATTGGAAAAGAATAAGCCTAGGGAGGACGAAAATGACCTAAATGTTCGTCCAATGACCCAAACAGACCTATTGGATGCACAAGATTGCATAAAAACCCTAATTGGACAAGAATAAGACTAGGGAGGACGAAAATGACCTAAATATTCCTCCACTGACACAAATGAACTTATTGGATGCACAAGGTTGGTTAAAAACCCTAATTGGACAAGCATAAGCCTAGGGAGGACGAAAATGACCTAAATGTTCAACCAATGACACAAATGAACTTATTGGATGCACAAGATTGGTTAAAAACCCTAATTGGACAAGAATAAGCCTAGGGAGGACAAAAATGACCTAAATGTTCGTCCAATGACACAAACACACCTATTGGATGCTCAAGATTGCATAAAAACCCTAATTGGACAAGAATAAGACTAGGGAGGACGAAAATGACCTAAATGTTCCTCCAACGACACAAACACACCTATTGGATGCACAAGATTGGTTAAAAACCCTAATTGGACAAGAATACGCCTAGGGAGGACCAAAATGACCTAAATGTTCGTCCAATGACACAAACAAACCTATTGGATGCACAAGATTGCATAAAAACCCTAATTGGACAAGAATAACACTAGGGAGGACGAAAATGACCTAAATGTTCCTCCAATGACACAAATGTTCATCCAATGATACAAATGAACTTATTGGATGCACAAGGTTGGTTAAAAACCCTAATTGGACAAGAATAAGCCTAGGGAGGACGAAAATGACCTAAATGTTCAACCAATGACAGAAATGAACTTATTGGATGCACAACGTTTGTTAAAAACCTTAATCGGACAAGAATAAGTCTAAGGAGGACGAAAATGACCTAAATGTTCCTCCAATGACACAAATGCACTTATTGGATGCACAAGATTAGTTAAAAACCCTAATTGGACAAGAATAAGCCTAGGGTGGACGAAAATGACCTAAATGTTCGTCCAATGACACAAACACACCTATTGGATGCACAAGACTGCATAAAAACCCTAATTGGACAAGAATAAGACTATGGAGGACGAAAATGACCTAAATGTTCCACCAATGACACAAATGAGCTTATTGGATGCACAAGGTTGGTTAAAAACCCTAATTGGACAAGAATAAGTCTAGGGAGGACGAAAATGACCTAAATGTTCAACCAATGAGACAAATGAACTTATTGGATGCACAAGATTGGTTAAAAACCCTAATTGGAAAGGAATAAGCCTAGGGAGGACGAAAATGACCTAAATGTTCGTCCAATGACACAAACACACCTATTGGATGCACAAGATTGCATAAAAACCCTAATTGGACAAGAATAAGACTAGGGAGGACGAAAATGACCTAAATGTTCCTCCAATGACACAAATGAACTTATTGGATGGACAAGGTTGGTTAAAAACCCTAATTGGACAAGAATAAGCCTAGGGAGGACGAAAATGACCTAAATGTTCGTCCAATGACACAAACACACCTATTGGATGCACAAGATTGCATAAAAACCCTAATTGGACAAGAATAAGCCTAGGGAGGACGAAAATGACCTAAATGTTCGTCCAATGACACAAACACACCAATTGGATGCACAAGATTGCATAAAAACCCTAATTGGACAAGAATAAGACTAAGGAGGACGAAAATGACCTAAATGTTCGTCCAATGACACAAACACACCTATTGGATGCACAAGATTGCATAAAAACCCTAATTGGACAAGAATAAGCCTAGGGAGGACGAAAATGACCTAAATGTTCGTCCAATGACACAAACACACCTATTGGATGCACAAGATTGCATAAAAACCCTAATTGGACAAGAAAAAGCCTAGGGAGGACGAAAATGACCTAAATGTTCATCCAATGACACAAATGAACTTATTGGATGCACAAGATTGGTTTAAAACCCTAATTGGACAAGAATAAGCCTAGGGAGGACGAAAATGACCTAAATGTTCATCCAATGACACAAATGAACTTATTGGATGCACAAGATTGGTTAAAAACCCTAATTGGACAAGAATAAGCCTAGGGAGGACGAAAATGACCTAAATGTTCATCCAATGACACAAACACACCTATTTGATGCACAAGATTGGTTAGAAACCGTAATTGGACAAGAATAAGCCTAGGAAGGACGAAAATGACCTAAATGTTAATCCAATGACACAAATGAACTTATTGGATGCACAAGATTGGTAAAAAACCCTAATTGGACAAGAATAAGCCGAGGGAGGACGAAAATGACCTAAATGTTCATCCAATGACACAAACACACCTATTGGATGCACAAGATTGGTTAAAAACCCTAATTGGACAAGAATAAGCCTAGGGAGGACGAAAATGACCTAAATGTTCATCCAATGACACAAATGAACTTATTGGATGCACAAGATTGGTTAAAAACCCTAATTGGACAAGAATAAGCCTAGGGAGGACGAAAATGACCTAAATGTTCATCCAATGACGCAAACACACCTATTGGATGCACAAGACTGGTTAGCAACCCTAATTGGACAAGAATAAGCCTAGGGAGGACGAAAATGACCTAAATGTTCATCCAATAACACAAACACGCCTATTGGATGCACAAGATTGGTTAAAAACCCTAATTGGACAAGAATAAGCCTAGGGTGGACGAAAATGACCTAAATGTTTATCCAATGACACAAATGAACTTATTGGATGCACAAGATTGGTTAAAAACCCTAATTGGACAAGAATAAGCCTAGGGAGGACGAAAATGACCTAAATGTTCATCCAATGACACAAACACACCTATTGGATGCACAAGATTGGTTAAAAACCCTAATTGGACAAGAATAAGCCTAGGGAGGACGAAAATGACCTAAATGTTCATCCAATGACACAAATGAACTTATTGGATGCACAAGATTGCTTAAAAACCCTAATTGGACAAGAATAAGCCTAAGGAGGGCGAAAATGACCTAAATGTTCATCTAATGACACAAATGAACTTATTGGATGCAAAAGATTGGTTAAAAACCCTAATTGGACAAGAATAAGCCTAGGGAGGACGAAAAATGACCTAAATGTTCATCCAATGACATAAATGAACTTATTGGATGCACAAGATTGCTTAAAACCCTAATTGGACAAGAATAAGCCTAGGGAGGACGAAAATGACCTAAATGTTCATCCAATGACACAAATGAACTTATTGGATGCACAAGATTGGTTAGAAACCCTAATTGGACAAGAATAAGCCTATGGAGGACGAAAATGACCTAAATGTTAATCCAATGACACAAATGAACTTATTGGATGCACAAGATTGGTTAAAAACCCTAATTGGACAAGAATAAGCCTACGGTGGACGAAAATGACCTAAATGTTCATCCAATGACACAAATGAACTTATTGGATGCACTAGATTGCTTAAAACCCTAATTGGACAAGAATAAGACTAGGGAGGACGAAAATGACCTAAATGTTCATCCAATGACACAAATGAACTTATTGGATGCACAAGATTGGTTAAAAACCCTAATTGGACAAGAATAAGCCTAGGGAAGACGAAAATGACCTAAATGTTCGTCCAATGACACAAACACACCTATTGGATGCACAAGATTGCATAAAAACCCTAATTGGACAAGAATAAGACTAGGGAGGACGAAAATGACCTAAATGTTCCTCCAATGACACAAATGAACTTATTGGATGCACAAGATTGGCTAAAAACCCTAATTGGACAAGAATAAGTCTAGGGAGGACGAAAATGACCTAAATGTTCATCCAATGACACAAATGAACTTATTGGATGCACAAGATTGGTTAAAAACCCTAATTCGACAAGAATAAGCCTAGGGAGGACAAAAGTGACCTAAATGTTCATCCAATGACACAAACACACCAATTTGATGCACAAGATTGTATAAAAACCCTAATTGGAAAAGAATAAGACTAGGGAGGACGAAAATGACCTAAATGTTCAACCAATGACACAAAAACACCTATTGGATGCACAAGATTGGTTAAAAACCCTAATTGGACAAGAATAAGCCTACGGTGGACGAAAATGACCTAAAGGTTCGTCCAATGACACAAACACACCTATTGGATGCACAAGATTGCATAAAAACCCTAATTGGACAAGAATAAGACTAGGGAGGACGAAAATGACCTAAATGTTCCTCCAATGACACAAATGAACTTATTGGATGCACAAGGTTGGTTAAAAACCCTAGTTGGACAAGAATAAGCCTAGGGAGGACGAAAATGACCTAAATGTTCGTCCAATGAAACAAACACACCTATTGGATGCACAAGGTTGCATAAAAACCCTAGTTGGACAAGAATAAGACTAGGGAGGATGAAAATGGCCTAAATGTTCATCCAATGACACAAATGAACTTATTGGATCCAGAAGATTGGTTAAAAACCCTAATTGGAAAAGAATAAGCCTAGGGAGGACGAAAATGACCTAAATGTTCGTCCAATGACCCAAACAGACCTATTGGATGCACAAGATTGCATAAAAACCCTAATTGGACAAGAATAAGACTAGGGAGGACGAAAATGACCTAAATATTCCTCCACTGACACAAATGAACTTATTGGATGCACAAGGTTGGTTAAAAACCCTAATTGGACAAGCATAAGCCTAGGGAGGACGAAAATGACCTAAATGTTCAACCAATGACACAAATGAACTTATTGGATGCACAAGATTGGTTAAAAACCCTAATTGGACAAGAATAAGCCTAGGGAGGACAAAAATGACCTAAATGTTCGTCCAATGACACAAACACACCTATTGGATGCTCAAGATTGCATAAAAACCCTAATTGGACAAGAATAAGACTAGGGAGGACGAAAATGACCTAAATGTTCCTCCAACGACACAAACACACCTATTGGATGCACAAGATTGGTTAAAAACCCTAATTGGACAAGAATACGCCTAGGGAGGACCAAAATGACCTAAATGTTCGTCCAATGACACAAACAAACCTATTGGATGCACAAGATTGCATAAAAACCCTAATTGGACAAGAATAACACTAGGGAGGACGAAAATGACCTAAATGTTCCTCCAATGACACAAATGTTCATCCAATGATACAAATGAACTTATTGGATGCACAAGGTTGGTTAAAAACCCTAATTGGACAAGAATAAGCCTAGGTAGGACGAAAATGACCTAAATGTTCAACCAATGACAGAAATGAACTTATTGGATGCACAACGTTTGTTAAAAACCTTAATCGGACAAGAATAAGTCTAAGGAGGACGAAAATGACCTAAATGTTCCTCCAATGACACAAATGCACTTATTGGATGCACAAGATTAGTTAAAAACCCTAATTGGACAAGAATAAGCCTAGGGTGGACGAAAATGACCTAAATGTTCGTCCAATGACACAAACACACCTATTGGATGCACAAGATTGCATAAAAACCCTAATTGGACAAGAATAAGACTATGGAGGACGAAAATGACCTAAATGTTCCACCAATGACACAAATGAGCTTATTGGATGCACAAGGTTGGTTAAAAACCCTAATTGGACAAGAATAAGTCTAGGGAGGACAAAAATGACCTAAATGTTCAACCAATGAGACAAATGAACTTATTGGATGCACAAGATTGGTTAAAAACCCTAATTGGAAAGGAATAAGCCTAGGGAGGACGAAAATGACCTAAATGTTCGTCCAATGACACAAACACACCTATTGGATGCACAAGATTGCATAAAAACCCTAATTGGACAAGAATAAGACTAGGGAGGACGAAAATGACCTAAATGTTCCTCCAATGACACAAATGAACTTATTGGATGGACAAGGTTGGTTAAAAACCCTAATTGGACAAGAATAAGCCTAGGGAGGACGAAAATGACCTAAATGTTCGTCCAATGACACAAACACACCTATTGGATGCACAAGGTTGCATAAATACCCTAGTTGGACAAGAATAAGACTAGGGAGGATGAAAATGGCCTAAATGTTCATCCAATGACACAAATGAACTTATTGGATCCAGAAGATTGGTTAAAAACCCTAATTGGAAAAGAATAAGCCTAGGGAGGACGAAAATGACCTAAATGTTCGTCCAATGACACAAACAGACCTATTGGATGCACAAGATTGCATAAAAACGCTAATTGGACAAGAATAAGACTAGGGAGGACGAAAATGACCTAAATATTCCTCCAATGACACAAATGAACTTATTGGATGCACAAGGTTGGTTAAAAACCCTAATTGGACAAGAATAAGCCTAGGGAGGACGAAAATGACCTAAATGTTCGTCCAATGACACAAATGAACTTATTGGATGCACAAGGTTGGTTAAAAACCCTAATTAGACAAGAATAAGCCTAGGGAGGACGAAAATGTCCTAAATGTTCAACCAATGACACAAACACACCTATTGGATGCACAAGATTGCATAAAAACCCTAATTGGACAAGAATAAGACTATGGAGGACGAAAATGACCTAAATGTTCCTCCAATGACACAAATGAACTTATTGGATGCACAAGGTGAGTTAAAAACCCTAATTGGACAAGAATAAGGCTAGGGAGGACGAAAATGACCTAAATGTTCGTCCAATGACACAAACAGACCTATTGGATGCACAAGATTGCATAAAAACCTAATTGGACAAGAATAAGACTAGGGAGGACGAAAAAGACCTAAATATTCCTCCACTGACACAAATGAACTTATTGGATGCACAAGGTTGGTTAAAAACCCTAATTGGACAAGAATAAGCCTAGGGAGGACGAAAATGACCTAAATGTTCAACCAATGACACAAATGAACTTATTGGATGCACAAGGTTAGTTATAAACCCTAATTGAACAAGAATAAGCCTAGGGAGGTCGAAAATGACCTAAATGTTCATCCAATGACACAAATGAACTTATTGGATGCACAAGATTGGTTAAAAACCCTAATTGGACAAGAATAAGCCTAGGGAGGACGAAAATGACCTAAATGTTCGTCCAATGACACAAACAGACCTATTGGATGCACAAGATTGCATAAAAACGCTAATTGGACAAGAATAAGACTAGGGAGGACGAAAATGACCTAAATATTCCTCCAATGACACAAATGAACTTATTGGATGCACAAGGTTGGTTAAAAACCCTAATTGGACAAGAATAAGCCTAGGGAGGACGAAAATGACCTAAATGTTCGTCCAATGACACAAATGAACTTATTGGATGCACAAGGTTGGTTAAAAACCCTAATTGGACAAGAATAAGCCTAGGGAGGACGAAAATGACCTAAATGTTCACCCAATGACACAAATGAACTTATTGGATGCACAAGATTGGTTAAAAACCCTAATTGGACAAGAATAAGCCTAGGGAGGACGAAAATGACCTAAATGTTCATCCAATGACACAAATGAACTAATTGGATGCACAAGATTGCTTAAAACCCTAGTTGGACAAGAATAAGCCTAGGGAGGACGAAAATGACCTAAATGTTCATCCAATGACACAAACACACCTATTGGATGCACAAGATTGGTTAAAAACCCTAATTGGACAAGAATAAGCCTAGGGAGGACGCAAATCACATAAATGTTCATTCAATGACTTAAACACACCTATTGGATGCACAAGATTGGTTAAAAACCCTAATTGGACAAGAATAAGCCTAGGGAGGACGAAAATGACCTAAATGTTCATCCAATGACACAAATGAACTTATTGGATGCACAAGATTGGTTAAAAACCCTAATTGGAAAAGAATAAGCCTAGGGAAGAAGAAAATGACCTAAATGTTCATCCAATGACACAAACACACCTATTGGATGCACAAGATTGGTTAAAAACCCTAATTGGACAAGAATAAGCCTAGGGAGGACGAAAATGACCTAAATGTTCATCCAATGACACAAATGAACTTATTGGATGCACAAGATTGGTTAAAAACCCTAATTGGACAAGAATAAGCCTAGGGAGGACGAAAATGACCTAAATGTTCATCCAATGACGCAAACACACCTATTGGATGCACAAGACTGGTTAGCAACCCTAATTGGACAAGAATAAGCCTAGGGAGGACGAAAATGACCTAAATGTTCATCCAATAACACAAACACGCCTATTGGATGCACAAGATTGGTTAAAAACCCTAATTGGACAAGAATAAGCCTAGGGTGGACGAAAATGACCTAAATGTTTATCCAATGACACAAATGAACTTATTGGATGCACAAGATTGGTTAAAAACCCTAATTGGACAAGAATAAGCCTAGGGAGGACGAAAATGACCTAAATGTTCATCCAATGACACAAACACACCTATTGGATGCACAAGATTCGTAAGAAACCCTAATTGGACAAGAATAAGCCTAGGGAGGAAGAAACTGACCTAAATGTTCATCCAATGACACAAACACACCTATTGGATGCACAAGATTCGTAAGAAACCCTAATTGGACAAGAATAAGCCTAGGGAGGACGAAAATGACCTAAATGTTCATCCAATGACACAAACACACCTATTGGATGCACAAGATTGGTTAAAAACCCTAATTGGACAAGAATAAGCCTAGGGAGGACGAAAATGACCTAAATGTTCATCCAATGACACAAATGAACTTATTGGATGCACAAGATTGCTTAAAAACCCTAATTGGACAAGAATAAGCCTAGGGAGCATGAAAATGACCTAATTGTTCATCCAATGACACAAACACACCTATTGGATGCAAAAGATTGGTTAGAAACCCTAATTTGACAAGAATAAGCCTAGGGAGGACGAAAATGACCTAAATGTTCATCCAATGACACAAACACACCTATTGGATGCACAAGATTGGTTAAAAACCCTAATTGGACAAGAATAAGCCTAGGGAGGACGAAAATGACCTAAATGTTCATCCAATGACACAAATGAACTTATTGGATGCACAAGATTGCTTAAAAACCCTAATTAGACAAGAATAAACTTAGGGAGGACGAAAATGACCTAAATGTTCATCCAATGACACAAATACACCTATTGGATGCACAAGATTGGTTAAAAACCCTAATTGGACAAGAATAAGCCTAGGGAGGACGAAAATGACCTAAATGTTCATCCAATGAGACAAACACACCTATTGGATGCACAAGATTGGTTAAAAACCCTAATTGGACAAGAATAAGCATAGGGAGGACGAAAATGACCTAAATGTTCATCCAATGACACAAACACACCTATTGGATGCACAAGATTGGTTAAAAACCCTAATTAGACAAGAATAAGCCTATGGAGGACGAAAATGACCTAAATGTTCGTCCAATGACACAAACACACCTATTGGATGCACAAGATTGCATAAAAACCCTAATTGGACAAGAATAAGACTAGGGAGGACGAAAATGACCTAAATGTTCCTCCAATGACACAAATGCACTTATTGGATGCACAAGATTGGTTAAAAACCCTAATTGGACAAGAATAAGCCTAGGGAGGACGAAAATGACCTAAATGTTCGTCCAATGACACAAATGAACTTATTGGATGCACAAGGTTGGTTAAAAACCCTAATTGGACAAGAATAAGCCTAGGGAGGACGAAAATGACCTAAATGTTCGTCCAATGACACAAACACACCTATTGGATGCACAAGGTTGCATAAAAACCCTAATTGGACAAGAATAAGACTAGGGAGGATGAAAATGGCCTAAATGTTCATCGAATGACACAAATGAACTTATTGGATCCAGAAGATTGGTTAAAAACCCTAATTTGAAAAGAATAAGCCTAGGGAGGACGAAAATGACCTTAATGTTCGTCTAATGACACAAACAGACCTATTGGATGCACAAGATTGCATAAAAACCCTAATTGGACAAGAATAAGACTAGGGAGGACGAAAATGACCTAAATATTCCTCCAATGACACAAATGAACTTATTGGATGCACAAGATTGGTTAAAAACCCTAATTGGACAAGAATAAGCCTAGGGAGGACGAAAATGACCTAAATGTTCATCCAATGACACAAATCAACTTATTGGATGCACATGATTGGTCAAAAACCCTAATTGGACAAGAATAAGACTAGGGAGGACGAAAATGACCTAAATGTTCCTCCAATGACACAAATGAACTTATTGGATGCACAAGATTGGTTAAAAACCATAATTGGACAAGAATAAGCCTAGGGAGGACGAAAATGACCTAAATGTTCGTCCAATGACACAAACACACCTATTGGATGCACAAGATTGCATAAAAACCCTAATTGGACAAGAATAAGACTAGGGAGGACGAAAATGACCTAAATGTTCCTCCAATGACACAAATGAACTTATTGGATGCACAAGGTTGGTTAAAAACCCTAATTGGACAAGAATAAGTCTAGGGAGGACGAAAATGACCTAAATGTTCAACCAATGAGACAAATGAACTTATTGGATGCACAAGATTGGTTAAAAACCCTAATTGGAAAAGAATAAGCGTAGGGAGGACGAAAATGACCTAAATGTTCGTCCAATGACACAAACACACCTATTGGATGCATAAGATTGCATAAAAACCCTAATTGGACAAGAATAAGACTAGGGAGGACGAAAATGACCTAAATGTTCCTCCAATGACACAAATGAACTTATTGGATGCACCAGGTTGGTTAAAAACCCTAATTGGACAAGAATAAGCCTAGGGAGGACGAAAATGACCTAAATGTTCGTCCAATGACACAAACACACCTATTGGATGCACAAGGTTGCATAAAAACCCTAATTGGACAAGAATAAGACTAGGGAGGATGAAAATGGCCTAAATGTTCATCGAATGACACAAATGAACTTATTGGATCCAGAAGATTGGTTAAAAACCCTAATTGGAAAAGAATAAGCCTAGGGAGGACGAAAATGACCTAAATGTTCGTCCAATGACACAAACAGACCTATTGGATGCACAAGATTACATAAAAACCCTAATTGGACAAGAATAAGACTAGGGAGGACGAAAATGACCTAAATGTTCCTCCAATGACACAAATGAACTTATTGGATGCACCAGGTTGGTTAAAAACCCTAATTGGACAAGAATAAGCCTAGGGAGGACGAAAATGACCTAAATGTTCGTCCAATGACACAAACACACCTATTGGATGCACAAGGTTGCATAAAAACCCTAATTGGACAAGAATAAGACTAGGGAGGATGAAAATGGCCTAAATGTTCATCCAATGACACAAATGAACTTATAGGATCCAGCAGATTGGTTAAAAACCCTAATTGGAAAAGAATAAGCCTAGGGAGGACAAAAATGACTTAAATGTTCGTCCAATGACACAAACAGACCTATTGGATGCACAAGATTACATAAAAACCCTAATTGGACAAGAATAAGACTAGGGAGGACGAAAATGACCTAAATGTTCCTCCAATGACACAAATGAACTTATTGGATGCACAAGGTTGGTTAAAAACCCTAATTGGACAAGAATAAGCCTAGGGAGGACGAAAATGACCTAAATGTTCGTCCAATGACACAAATGAACTTATTGGATGCACAAGGTTGGTTAAAAACCCTAATTAGACAAGAATAAGCCTAGGGAGGACGAAAATGTCCTAAATGTTCAACCAATGACACAAACACACCTATTGGATGCACAAGATTGCATAAAAACCCTAATTGGACAAGAATAAGACTATGGAGGACGAAAATGACCTAAATGTTCCTCCAATGACACAAATGAACTTATTGGATGCACAAGGTGAGTTAAAAACCCTAATTGGACAAGAATAAGGCTAGGGAGGACGAAAATGACCTAAATGTTCGTCCAATGACACAAACAGACCTATTGGATGCACAAGATTGCATAAAAACCTAATTGGACAAGAATAAGACTAGGGAGGACGAAAAAGACCTAAATATTCCTCCACTGACACAAATGAACTTATTGGATGCACAAGGTTGGTTAAAAACCCTAATTGGACAAGAATAAGCCTAGGGAGGACGAAAATGACCTAAATGTTCAATCAATGACACAAATGAACTTATTGGATGCACAAGGTTGGTTAAAAACCCTAATTGGACAAGAATAAGCCTAGGGAGGACGAAAATGACCTAAATGTTCGTCCAATGACACAAACACACCTATTGGATGCACAAGATTGCATAAAAACCCTAATTGGACAAGAATAAGCCTAGGGAGGACGAAAATGACCTAAATGTTCGTCCAATGATACAAACACACTTATTGGATGCACAAGATTGCATAAATACCCTAATTGGACAAGAATAAGCCTAGGGAGGACGAAAATGACCAAAATGTTCATCCAATTACACAAATGAACTTATTGGATGCACAATATTGGTTAAAAACCCTAATTGGACAAGAATAAGCCTAGGGAGGACGAAAATGACCTAAATGTTCATCCAATGACACAAATGAACTTATTGGATGCACAAGATTGGTTAAAAACCCTAATTGGACAAGAATAAGCCTAGGGAGGACGAAAATGACCTAAATGTTCATCCAATGACACAAATGAACTTATTCGATGCACAAGATTGCATAAAAACCCTAATTGGACAAGAATAAGACTAGGGAGGACGAAATTGACCTAAATGTTCATCCAATGACACAAATGAACTTATTGTATGCACAAGATTGGTTAAAAACCCAAATTGGACAAGAATAAGCCTAGGGAGGACGAAAATGACCTAAATGTTCATCCAATGACACAAACACACATATTGGATGCACAAGATTGCTTAAAACCCTAATTGGACAAGACTAAGACTAGGGAGGACGAAAATGACCTAAATGTTCATCCAATGACACAAATGAACTTATTGGATGCACAAGATTGGTTAAAAACCCTAATTGGACAAGAATAAGCCTAGGGAGGACGAAAATGACCTAAATGTTCGTCCAGTGACACAAACACACCTATTGGATGCACAAGATTGGTTAAAAACCCTAATTGGACAAGAATAAGCCTAGGGAGGACGAAAATGACCTAAATGTTCATCCAATGACACAAATGAACTTATTGGATGCACAAGATTGGTTAAAAACCCTAATTGGAAAAGAATAAGCCTAGGGAAGAAGAAAATGACCTAAATGTTCATCCAATGACACAAACACACCTATTGGATGCACAAGATTGGTTAAAAACCCTAATTGGACAAGAATAAGCCTAGGGAGGACGAAAATGACCTAAATGTTCATCCAATGACACAAATGAACTTATTGGATGCACAAGATTGGTTAAAAACCCTAATTGGAATAGAATAAGCCTAGGGAGGATGAAAATGACCTAAATGTTCGTCCAATGACACAAACACACCTATTGGATGCACAAGATTGCATAAAAACCCTAATTGGACAAGAATAAGACTAGGGAGGACGAAAATGACCTAAATGTTCATCCAATGACACAAATGAACTTATTGGATGCACAAGATTGGTTAAAAACCCTACGTGGACAAGAATAAGCCTAGGGAGGACGAAAATGACCTAAATGTTCGTCCAATGACACAAACACACCTATTGTATGCACAAGATTGCATAAAAACCCTAATTGGACAAGAATAAGACTAGGGAGGACGAAAATGACCTAAATGTTCCTCCAATGACACAAACACACCTATTGGATGCACAAGATTGCATAAAAACCCTAATTGGACAAGAATAAGACTAGGGAGGACGTAAATGACCTAAATGTTCCACCAATGACACAAATGAACTTATTGGATGCATAAGGTTGGTTAAAAACCTTAATTGGACAAGAATAAGCCTAGGGAGGACGAAAATGACCTAAATGTTCGTCCAATGACACAAACACACCTATTGGATGCACAAGATTGCATAAAAACCCTAATTGGACAAGAATAAGACTAGGGAGGACGAAAATGACCTAAATGTTCCTCCAATGACACAAACACACCTATTGGATGTACAAGATTGCATAAAAACCCTAATTGGACAAGAATAAGACTATGGAGGACGTAAATGACCTAAATGTTCCACCAATGACACAAATGAACTTATTGGATGCACAAGATTGGTTAAAAACCCTAATTGGACAAGAATAAGCCTAGGGAGGACGAAAATGACCTAAATGTTCAACCAATGACACAAATGAACTTATTGGATGCACAAGATTGGTTAAAAACCCTAATTGGACAAGAATAAGCCTAGGGAGGACAAAAATGACCTAAATGTTCAACCAATGACACAAATGAACTTATTGGATGCACAAGGTTGGTTAAAAACCCTAATTGGACAAGAATAAGCCTAGGGAGGACGAAAATGACCTAAATGTTCGTCCAATGACACAAACAGACCTATTGGATGCACAAGATTGCATAAAAACCCTAATTGGACAAGAATAAGACTAGGGAGGACGAAAATGACCTAAATATTCCTCCAATGACACAAATGAACTTATTGGATGCACAAGATTGGTTAAAAACCCTAATTGGACAAGAATAAGCCTAGGGAGGACGAAAATGACCTAAATGTTCATCCAATGACACAAATCAACTTATTGGATGCACATGATTGGTCAAAAACCCTAATTGGACAAGAATAAGACTAGGGAGGACGAAAATGACCTAAATGTTCCTCCAATGACACAAATGAACTTATTGGATGCACAAGGTTGGTTAAAAACCCTAATTGGACAAGAATAAGTCTAGGGAGGACGAAAATGACCTAAATGTTCAACCAATGAGACAAATGAACTTATTGGATGCACAAGATTGGTTAAAAACACTAATTGGAAAAGAATAAGCCTAGGGAGGACGAAAATGACCTAAATGTTCGTCCAATGACACAAACACACCTATTGGATGCACAAGATTGCATAAAAACCCTAATTGGACAAGAATAAGACTAGGGAGGACGAAAATGACCTAAATGTTCCTCCAATGACACAAATGAACTTATTGGATGCACAAGGTTGGTTAAAAACCCTAATTGGACAAGAATAAGCCTAGGGAGGACGAAAATGACCTAAATGTTCGTCCAATGAAACAAACACACCTATTGGATGCACAAGGTTGCATAAAAACCCTAGTTGGACAAGAATAAGACTAGGGAGGATGAAAATGGCCTAAATGTTCATCCAATGACACAAATGAACTTATTGGATCCAGAAGATTGGTTAAAAACCCTAATTGGAAAAGAATAAGCCTAGGGAGGACGAAAATGACCTAAATGTTCGTCCAATGACCCAAACAGACCTATTGGATGCACAAGATTGCATAAAAACCCTAATTGGACAAGAATAAGACTAGGGAGGACGAAAATGACCTAAATGTTCCTCCAATGACACAAATGAACTTATTGGATGCACAAGGTTGGTTAAAAACCCTAGTTGGACAAGAATAAGCCTAGGGAGGACGAAAATGACCTAAATGTTCGTCCAATGAAACAAACACACCTATTGGATGCACAAGGTTGCATAAAAACCCTAGTTGGACAAGAATAAGACTAGGGAGGATGAAAATGGCCTAAATGTTCATCCAATGACACAAATGAACTTATTGGATCCAGAAGATTGGTTAAAAACCCTAATTGGAAAAGAATAAGCCTAGGGAGGACGAAAATGACCTAAATGTTCGTCCAATGACACAAACACACCTATTGGATGCACAAGGTTGCATAAAAACCCTAATTGGACAAGAATAAGACTAGGGAGGATGAAAATGGCCTAAATGTTCATCCAATGACACAAATGAACTTATTGGATCCAGAAGATTGGTTAAAAACCCTAATTGGAAAAGAATAAGCCTAGGGAGGACGAAAATGAGCTAAATGTTCGTCCAATGACACAAACAGACCTATTGGATGCACAAGATTGCATAAAAACCCTAATTGGACAAGAATAACACTAGGGAGGACGAAAATGACCTAAATATTCCTCCAATGACACAAATGAACTTATTGGATGCACAAGGTTGGTTAAAAACCCTAATTGGACAAGAATAAGCCTAGGGAGGACGAAAATGACCTAAATGTTCGTCCAATGACACAAATGAACTTATTGGATGCACAAGGTTGGTTAAAAACCCTAATTAGACAAGAATAAGCCTAGGGAGGACGAAAATGTCCTAAATGTTCAACCAATGACACAAACACACCTATTGGATGCACAAGATTGCATAAAAACCCTAATTGGACAAGAATAAGACTATGGAGGACGAAAATGACCTAAATGTTCCTCCAATGACACAAATGAACTTATTGGATGCACAAGGTTAGTTAAAAACCCTAATTGGACAAGAATAAGGCTAGGGAGGACGAAAATGACCTAAATGTTCGTCCAATGACACAAACAGACCTATTGGATGCACAAGATTGCATAAAAACCTAATTGGACAAGAATAAGACTAGGGAGGACGAAAAAGACCTAAATATTCCTCCACTGACACAAATGAACTTATTGGATGCACAAGGTTGGTTAAAAACCCTAATTGGACAAGAATAAGCCTAGGGAGGACGAAAATGACCTAAATGTTCAATCAATGACACAAATGAACTTATTGGATGCACAAGGTTGGTTAAAAACCCTAATTGGATAGGAATAAGCCTAGGGAGGATGAAAATGACCTAAATGTTCATCCAATGATACAAATGAACTTATTGGATGCACAAGGTTGGTTAAAAACCCTAATTGGACCAGAATAAGCCTAGGGAGGACGAAAATGACCTAAATGTTCAACCAATGACACAAATGAACTTATTGGATGCACAACGTTTGTTAAAAACCTTAATTGGACAAGAATAAGTCTAAGGAGGACGAAAATGACCTAAATGTTCCTCCAATGACACAAATGCACTTATTGGATGCACAAGATTAGTTAAAAACCCTAATTGGACAAGAATAAGCCTAGGGTGGACGAAAATGACCTAAATGTTCGTCCAATGACACAAACACACCTATTGGATGCACAAGATTGCATAAAAACCCTAATTGGACAAGAATAAGACTATGGAGGACGAAAATGATCTAAATGTTCCACCAATGACACAAATGAGCTTATTGGATGCACAAGGTTGGTTAAAAACCCTAATTGGACAAGAATAAGTCTAGGGAGGACGAAAATGACCTAAATGTTCAACCAATGAGACAAATGAACTTATTGGATGCACAAGATTGGTTAAAAACCCTAATTGGAAAGGAATAAGCCTAGGGAGGACGAAAATGACCTAAATGTTCGTCCAATGACACAAACACACCTATTGGATGCACAAGATTGCATAAAAACCCTAATTGGACAAGAATAAGACTAGGGAGGACGAAAATGACCTAAATGTTCCTCCAATGACACAAACACACCTATTGGATGCACAAGATTGGTTAAAAACCATAATTGGACAAGAATAAGCCTAGGGAGGACGAAAATGACCTAAATGTTCCTCCAATGACACAAACACACCTATTGGATGCACAAGATTGGTTAAAAACCATCATTGGAAAAGAATAAGCCTAGGGAGGACGAAAATGACCTAAATGTTCATCCAATGACACAAATGAACTTATTCGATGCACAAGATTGGTTAAAAACTCTAATTGGACAAGAATAAGCCTAGGGAGGATGAAAATGACCTAAATGTTCAACCAATGACACAAATGAACTTATTGGATGCACAAGGTTGGTTAAAAACCTTAATTGGACAAGAATAAGCCTAGGGAGGACGAAAATGACCTAAATGTTCGTCCAATGACACAAACACACCTATTGGATGCACAAGATTGCATAAAAACCCTAATTGGACAAGAATAAGACTAGGGAGGACGAAAATGACCTAAATGTTCCTCCAATGACACAAATGAACTTATTGGATGCACAAGGTTGGTTAAAAACCCTAATTGCAAGAGAATAAGCCTTGGAAGGACGAAAATGACCTAAATGTTCAACCAATGACACAAATGAACTTATTGGATGCACAAGGTTTGTTAAAAACCTTAATTGGACAAGAATAAGCCTAGGGAGGACGAAAATGACCTAAGTGTTCGTCCAATGACACAAATGAACTTATTGGATGCACCAGATTGGCTAAAAACCATAATTGGGCAAGAATAAGCTTAGGGAGGACGAAAATGACCTAAATGTTCATCCAATGACACAAATGAACTTATTGGACGCACAAGATTGGTTAAAAACCCTAATTGGACAAGAATAAGCCAAGGGAGGACGAAAATGACCTAAATGTTCATCCAATGACACAAATCAACTTATTTGATGCACATGATTGGTTAAAAACCCTAATTGGACAAGAATAAGCCTAGGGTGGACGAAAATGACCTAAGTGTTCGTCTAATGACACAAATGAACTTATTGGATGCACAAGATTGGTTAAAAACCCTAATTGGACAAGAATAAGCATAGGGAGGACGAAAATGACCTAAATGTTCGTCCAATGACACAAACACACATATTGGATGCACAAGATTGCATAAAATCCCTAATTCGACAAGAATAAGACAAGGGAGGACGAAAATGACCTAAATGTTCCTCCAATAACACAAACACACCTATTGGATGCACAATATTGCATAAAAACCCTAATTGGGCAAGAATAAGACTAGGGAGGACGAAAATGACCTAAATGTTCCTCCAATGACCCAAATGAACTTATTGGATGCACAAGATTGGTTAAAAACCCTAATTGGACAAGAATAAGCCTAGGGAGGACAAAAATTACCTAAATGTTCATCCAATGACACAAATGAATTTATTGGATGCACCAGATTGGTTAAAAACTCTAATTGGAAAAGGATAAGCCTAGGGAGGACGAAAATGACCTAAATGTTCGTCCAATGACACAAACACACCTATTGGATGCACAAGATTGCATAAAAACCCTAATTGGACAAGAATAAGACTAGGGAGGACGAAAATGACCTAAATGTTCCTCCAATGACACAAATGAACTTATTGGATGCACAAGGTTGGTTAAAAACCCTAATTGGACAAGAATAAGCCTAGGGAGGACAAAAATGACCTAAATGTTCGTCCAATGACACAAACACACCTATTGGATGCACAAGGTTGCATAAAAACCCTAATTGGACAAGAATAAGACTAGGGAGGATGAAAATGGCCTAAATGTTCATCCAATGACACAAATGAACTTATTGGATCCAGAAGATTGGTTAAAAACCCTAATTGGAAAAGAATAAGCCTAGGGAGGACGAAAATGACCTAAATGTTCGTCCAATGACACAAATGAACTTATTGGATGCACAAGGTTGGTTAAAAACCCTAATTGGACAAGAATAAGCCTAGGGAGGGCGAAAATGACCTAAATGTTCGTCCAATGACACAAACACACCTATTGGATGCACAAGATTGCATAAAAACCCTAATTGGACAAGAATAAGACTATGGAGGACGAAAATGACCTAAATGTTCCTCCAATGACACAAATGAACTTATTGGATGCACAAGGTTAGTTAAAAACCCTAATTGGACAAGAATAAGGCTAGGGAGGACGAAAATGACCTAAATGTTCAACCAATGAGACAAATGAACTTATTGGATGCACAAGATTGGTTAAAAACCCTAATGGGAAAAGAATAAGCCTAGGGAGGACAAAAATGACCTAAATGTTCGTCCAATGACACAAACACACCTATTGGATGCAAAAGATTGCATAAAAACCCTAATTGGACAAGAATAAGACTAGGGAGGACGAAAATGACCTAAATGTTCCTCCAATAACACAAACACACCTATTGGATGCACTAGATTGCATAAAAACCCTAATTGGGCAAGAATAAGACTAGGGAGGACGAAAATGACATAAATGTTCCTCCAATTACACAAATGAACTTATTGGATGCACAAGATTGGTTAAAAACCCTAATTGGACAACAATAAGCCTAGGGAGGACGAAAATGACCTAAATGTTCGTCCAATGACACAAACACACCTATTGGATGCACAAGGTTGCATAAAAACCCTAATTGGACAAGAATAAGACTAGGGAGGATGAAAATGGCCTAAATGTTCATCCAATGACACAAATGAACTTATTGGATCCAGAAGATTGGTTAAAAACCCTAATTGGAAAAGAATAAGCCTAGGGAGGACGAAAATGACCTAAATGTTCGTCCAATGACACAAACAGACCTATTGGATGCACAAGATTGCATAAAAACCTAATTGGACAAGAATAAGACTAGGTAGGACGAAAATGACCTAAATATTCCTCCACTGACACAAATGAACTTATTGGATGCACAAGGTTGGTTAAAAACACTAATTGGACAAGAATAAGCCTAGGGAGGACGAAAATGACCTAAATGTTCAACCAATGACACAAATGAACTTATTGGATGCACAAGATTGGTTAAAAACCCTAATTGGACAAGAATAAGCCTAGGGAGGACAAAAATGACCTAAATGTTCGTCCAATGACACAAACACACCTATTGGATGCTCAAGATTGCATAAAAACCCTAATTGGACAAGAATAAGACTAGGGAGGACGAATATGACCTAAATGTTCCTCCAATGACACAAACACACCTATTGGATGAACAAGATTGCATAAAAACCTAATTGGACAAGAATAAGACTAGGGAGGACGAAAATGACCTAAATATTCCTCCACTGACACAAATGAACTTATTGGATGCACAAGGTTGGTTAAAAACACTAATTGGACAAGAATAAGCCTAGGGAGGACGAAAATGACCTAAATGTTCAACCAATGACACAAATGAACTTATTGGATGCACAAGGTTGGTTAAAAACCCTAATTGGACAAGAATAAGCCTAGGGAGGACGAAAATGACCTTAATGTTCGTCCAATGACACAAACAGACCTATTGGATGCTCAAGATTGCATAAAAACCCTAATTGGACAAGAATAAGACTAGGGAGGACGAAAATGACCTAAATGTTCCACCAATGATACAAACACACCTATTGGATGCACAAGATTGCATAAAAACCTTAATTGGACAAGAATAAGACTAGGGAGGACGAAAATGACCTAAATGTTCCTCCAATGACACAAATGAACTTATTGGATGCACAAGGTTGGTTAAAAACCCTAATTGGACAAGAATAAGCCTAGGGAGGACGGAAATGACCTAAATGTTCAACCAATGACACAAATGAACTTATTGGATGCACAGCGTTTGTTAAAAACCCTAATTGGAAAAGAATAAGCCTAGGGAGGACGAAAATGACCTAAATGTTCGTCCAATGACACAAGTGAACCTATTGGATGCACAAGATTGCATAAAAACCTAATTGGACAAAAATAAGCCCAGGGAGGACGAAAATGACCTAAATGTTCATCCAATGACACAAATGAACTTATTGGATGAACAAGATTGGGTAAAAACTCTAATTGGACAAGAATAAGCCTAGGGAGGACGAAAATGACCTAAATGTTCATCCAATGACACAAATCAACTTATTGGATGCACAAGATTGGTTAAAAATCCTAATTGGACAAGAATAAGCCTAGGGAGGACAAAAATGACCTAAATGTTCGTCCAATGACACAAACACACCTATTGGATGCTCAAGATTGCATAAAAACCCTAATTGGACAAGAATAAGACTAGGGAGGACGAAAATGACCTAAATGTTCCTCCAATGACACAAACACACCTATTGGATGCACAAGATTGGTTAAAAACCCTAATTGGACAAGAATACGCCTAGGGAGGACCAAGATGACGTAAATGTTCGTCCAATGACACAAACAAACCTATTGGATGCACAAGATTGCATAAAAACCCTAATTAGACAAGAATAAGACTAGGGAGGACGAAAATGACCTAAATGTTCCTCCAATGACACAAATGAACTTATTGGATGCACAAGGTTGGTTAAAAACCCTTTTTGGACAAGAATAAGCCTAGGGAGGACGAAAATGACCTAAATGTTCAACCAATGACACAAATGAACTTATTGGATGCACAACGTTTGTTAAAAACCCTAATTGGACAAGAATAAGCCTAGGGAGGACGAAAATGACCTAAATGTTCGTCCAATGACACAAATGAACTTATTGGATGCACAAGGTTGGTTAAAAACCCTAATTGGACAAGAATAAGCATAGGGAGGACGAAAATGACCTAAATGTTCA
>JBBPBR010000133.1:1711261-1746682 GCA_037974775.1 Cicer pinnatifidum | reverse complement strand
GACGAAAATGACCTAAATGTTCAACCAATGACACAAATGAACTTATTGGATGCACAACGTTTGTTAAAAACCCTAATTGGACAAGAATAAGTCTAGGGAGGACGAAAATGACCTAAATGTTCCTCCAATGACACAAATGCACTTATTGGATGCACAAGATTGGCTAAAAACCCTAATTGGATAGGAATAAGCCTAGGGAGGATGAAAATGACCTAAATGTTCATCCAATGATACAAATGAACTTATTGGATGCACAAGGTTGGTTAAAAACCCTAATTGGACAAGAATAAGCCTAGGGAGGACGAAAATGACCTAAATGTTCAACCAATGACACAAATGAACTTATTGGATGCACAACGTTTGTTAAAAACCCTAATTGGACAAGAATAAGTCTAGGGAGGACGAAAATGACCTAAATGTTCCTCCAATGACACAAATGCACTTATTGGATGCACAAGATTGGTTAAAAACCCTAATTGGACAAGAATAAGCCTAGGGAGGACGAAAATGACCTAAATGTTCGTCCAATGACACAAATGAACTTATTGGATGCACAAGGTTGGTTAAAAACCCTAATTGGACAAGAATAAGCCTAGGGAGGGCGAAAATGACCTAAATGTTCGTCCAATGACACAAACACACCTATTGGATGCACAAGATTGCATAAAAACCCTAATTGGACAAGAATAAGACTATGGAGGACGAAAATGACCTAAATGTTCCTCCAATGACACAAATGAACTTATTGGATGCACAAGGTTGGTTAAAAACCCTAATTTGACAAGAATAAGTCTAGGGAGGACGAAAATGACCTAAATGTTCAACCAATGAGACAAATGAACTTATTGGATGCACAAGATTGGTTAAAAACCCTAATTGGAAAAGAATAAGCCTAGGGAGGACGAAAATGACCTAAATGTTCGTCCAATGACACAAACACACCTATTGGATGCACAAGATTGCATAAAAACCCTAATTGGACAAGAATAAGACTAGGGAGAACGAAAATGACCTAAATGTTCCTCCAATGACACAAATGAACTTATTGGATGCACAAGGTTGGTTAAAAACCCTAATTGGACAAGAATAAGCCTAGGGAGGACAAAAATGACCTAAATGTTCGTCCAATGACACAAACACCCTATTGGATGCACAAGGTTGCATAAAAACCCTAATTGGACAAGAATATCATTAGGGAGGATGAAAATGGCATAAATGTTCATCCAATGACACAAATGAACTTCTTGGATCCATAAGATTGGTTAAAAACCCTAATTGGAAAAGAATAAACCTAGGGAGGACGAAAATGACCTAAATGTTCGTCCAATGACACAAACAGACCTATTGGATGCACAAGATTGCATAAAAACCCAAATTGGACAAGAATAAGACTAGGGAGGACGAAAATGACCTAAATGTTCCTCCAATGACACAAATGAACTTATTGGATGCACAAGGTTGGTTAAAAACCCTAATTGGACAAGAATAAGTCTAGGGAGGACGAAAATGACCTAAATGTTCAACCAATGAGACAAATGAACTTATTGGATGCACAAGATTGGTTAAAAACCCTAATTGGAAAAGAATAAGCCTAGGGAGGACGAAAATTACCTAAATGTTCCTCCAATGACACAAATGAACTTATTGGATGCACAAGGTTGGTTAAAAACCCTAATTGGACAAGAATAAGCCTAGGGAGGACGAAAATGACCTAAATGTTCAACCAATGACACAAATGAACTTATTGGATGCACAACGTTTGTTAAAAACCCTAATTGGACAAGAATAAGCCTAGGGAGGACGAAAATGACCTAAATGTTCGTCCAATGACACAAATGAACTTATTGGATGCACCAGATTGGCTAAAAACCCTAATTGGACTAGAATAAGCATAGGGAGGACGAAAATGACCTAAATGTTCATCCAATGACACAAATGAACTTATTGGATGCACAAGATTGGTTAAAAACTCTAATTGGACAAGAATAAGCCTAGGGAGGACGAAAATGACCTAAATGTTCAACCAATGAGACAAATGAACTTATTGGATGCACAAGATTGGTTAAAACCCCTAATTGGAAAAGAATAAGCCTAGGGAGGACGAAAATGACCTAAATGTTCGTCCAATGACACAAACACACCTATTGGATGCACAAGATTGCATAAAAACCCTAATTGGACAAGAATAAGACTAGGGAGGACGAAAATGACCTAAATGTTCCTCAAATGACACAAATGAACTTATTGGATGCACAAGGTTGGTTAAAAACCCTAATTGGACAAGAATAAGCATAGGGAGGACGAAAATGACCTAAATGTTCGTCCAATGACACAAACACACCTATTGGATGCACAAGGTTGCATAAAAACCCTAATTGGACAAGAATAAGACTAGGGAGGATGAAAATGGCCTAAATGTTCATCCAATGACACAAATGAACTTATTGGATCCAGAAGATTGGTTAAAAACCCTAATTGGAAAAGAATAAGCCTAGGGAGGACGAAAATGACCTAAATGTTCGTCCAATGACACAAACAGACCTATTGGATGCACAAGATTGCATAAAAACCCTAATTGGACAAGAATAAGACTAGGGAGGACGAAAATGACCTAAATATTCCTCCAATGACACAAATGAACTTATTGGATGCACAAGTTTGGTTAAAAACCCTAATTGGACAAGAATAAGCCTAGGGAGGACGAAAATGACGTAAATGTTCAACCAATGACACAAATGAACTTATTGGATGCACAAGATTGGTTAAAAACCCTAATTGGACACGAATAAGCCTAGGGAGGACGAAAATGACCTAAATGTTCGTCCAATGACGCAAATGAACTTATTGGATGCACAAGGTTGGTTAAACACCCTAATTGGACAAGAATATGCCTAGGGAGGACGAAAATGACCTAAATGTTCAACCAATGACACAAATGAACTTATTGGATGCACAACGTTTGTTAAAAACCCTAATTGGACAAGAATAAGCCTAGGAAGGACGAAAATGACCTAAATGTTCGTCCAATGACACAAATGAACTTATTGGATGCACCAGATTGGCTAAAAACCCTAATTGGACTAGAATAAGCATAGGGAGGACGAAAATGACCTAAATGTTCATCCAATGACACAAATGAACTTATTGGATGCACAAGATTGGTTAAAAACTCTAATTGGACAAGAATAAGCCTAGGGAGGACGAAAATGACCTAAATGTTCAACCAATGAGACAAATGAACTTATTGGATGCACAAGATTGGTTAAAAACCCTAATTGGAAAACAATAAGCCTAGGGAGGACGAAAATGACCTAAATGTTCGTCCAATGACACAAACACACCTATTGGATGCACAAGATTGCATAAAAACCCGAATTGGACAAGAATAAGACTAGGGAGGACGAAAATGACCTAAATGTTCCTCAAATGACACAAATGAACTTATTGGATGCACAAGGTTGGTTAAAAACCCTAATTGGACAAGAATAAGCATAGGGAGGACGAAAATGACCTAAATGTTCGTCCAATGACACAAACACACCTATTGGATGCACAAGGTTGCAGAAAAACCCTAATTGGACAAGAATAAGACTAGGGAGGATGAAAATGGCCTAAATGTTCATCCAATGACACAAATGAACTTATTGGATCCAGAAGATTGGTTAAAAACCCTAATTGGAAAAGAATAAGCCTAGGGAGGACGAAAATGACCTAAATGTTCGTCCAATGACACAAACAGACCTATTGGATGCACAAGATTGCATAAAAACCCTAATTGGACAAGAATAAGACTAGGGAGGACGAAAATGACCTAAATATTCCTCCAATGACACAAATGAACTTATTGGATGCACAAGTTTGGTTAAAAACCCTAATTGGACAAGAATAAGCCTAGGGAGGACGAAAATGACGTAAATGTTCAACCAATGACACAAATGAACTTATTGGATGCACAAGATTGGTTAAAAACCCTAATTGGACACGAATAAGCCTAGGGAGGACGAAAATGACCTAAATGTTCGTCCAATGACGCAAATGAACTTATTGGATGCACAAGGTTGGTTAAACACCCTAATTGGACAAGAATATGCCTAGGGAGGACGAAAATGACCTAAATGTTCAACCAATGACACAAATGAACTTATTGGATGCACAACGTTTGTTAAAAACCCTAATTGGACAAGAATAAGCCTAGGGAGGACGAAAATGACCTAAATGTTCGTCCAATGACACAAATGAACTTATTGGATGCACCAGATTGGCTAAAAACCCTAATTGGACAAGAATAAGCCCAGGGAGGACGAAAATGACCTAAATGTTCCTCCAATGACACAAATGCACTTATTGGATGCACAAGATTGGCTAAAAACCCTAATTGGACAAGAATAAGCCTAGGGAGGACGAAAATGACCTAAATGTTCATCCAATGACACAAATCAACTTATTGGATGCACATGATTGGTTAAAAACCCTAATTGGACAAGAATAAGCCTAGGGAAGACGAAAATGACCTAAATGTTCCTCCAATGACACAAATGAACTTATTGGATGCACAAGATTGGCTAAAAACCCTAATTGGACAAGAATAAGCCTTGGGAGGACGAAAATGGCCTAAATGTTCATCCAATGACACAACTGAACTTATTGGATGCACAAGATTAGTTATAAACCCTACCTGGACAAGAATAAGCATAGGGAGGACGAAAATGACCTAAATGTTCGTCCAATGACACAAACACACCTATTGGATGCACAAGATTGCATAAAAACCCTAATTGGACAAGAATAAGACTAGGGAGGACGAAAATGACCTAAATGTTCCTCCAATGACACAAACACACCTATTGGATGCACAGGATTGGCTAAAAACCCTAATTGGACAAGAATAAGCCTAGGGAGGACGAAAATGACCTAAATGTTCATCCAATGACACAAATGAACTTATTGGATGCACAAGGTTGGTTAAAAACCCTAATTGGACAAGAATAAGGCTAGGGACGACGAAAATGACCTAAATGTTCGTCCAATGACAAAACACACCTATTGGATGCACAAGATTGCATAAAAACCCTAATTGGACAAGAATAAGACTAGGGAAGACAAAAATGACCTAAATGTTCCTCCAATGTCACAAATGAACTTATTGGATGCACAAGGTTGGTTACAAACTCTAAGTGGACAAGATTAAGTCTAGGGAGGACGAGAATGTCCTAAATGTTCAACCAATTACACAAATGAACTTATTGGATGCACAAGGTTTGTTAAAAACCCTAATTGGACAAGAATAAGCCTAGGAAGGACGACAATGACCTAAATGTTCGTCCAATGACACAAACACACCTGTTGGATGCACAAGATTGCATAAAACCCTAATTGGACAAAAATAAGCCTAGGGAGGACGAAAATGACCTAAATGTTCCTCCAATGACACAAATGAACTTATTGGATGCACAAGGTTGGTTAAAAACCCTAATTGGACAAGAATAAGCCTAGGGAGGACGAAAATGACCTAAATGTTCAACCAATGACACAAATGAACTTATTGGATGCACAAGGTTGGTTAAAAACCCTAATTGGACAAGAATAAGCCTAGGGAGGACGAAAATGACCTAAATGTTCGTCCAATGACACAAACACCCCTATTGGATGCACTAGATTGCATAAAACCCTAATTGGACAAGAATAAGACTATGGAGGACGAAAATGACCTAAATGTTCGTCCAATGACACAAACACACCTATTGGATGCACAAGATTGCATAAAAACCCTAATTGGACAAGAATAAGCCTTCGGAGGACGAAAATGACCTAAATGTTCATCCAATGACACAAATGAACTTATTGGATGCACAAGATTGGTTAAAAACCCTAATTGGACAACAATAAGCCTAGGGAGGACAAAAATGACCTAAATGTTCATCCAATGACACAAATGAACTTATTGGATGCACTAGATTGGTTAAAAACCCAAATTGGACAAGAATAAGCCTAGCGAGGAAGAAAATGACCTAAATGTTCGTCCAATGAAACAAACACACCTATTGGATGCTCAAGATTGCATAAAAACCCTAATTGGACAAGAATAAGCCTAGGGAGGACGAAAATGACCTAAATGTTCGTCCAATGACACAAACACACCTATTGGATGCACAAGATTGCATAAAAACCCTAATTGGACAAGAATAAGCCTATGGAGGACGAAAATGACCTAAATGTTCCTCCAATGACACAAACACACCTATTGGATGCACAAGATTGCATAAAAACCCTAATTGGACAAGAATAAGCCTAGGGAGGACGAAAATGACCTAAATGTTCATCCAATGACACAAATGAACTTATTGGATGCACAAGATTGGATAAAAACCCTAATTGGACAAGAATAAGCATAGGGAGGACGAAAATGACCTAAATGTTCATCCAATGAAACAAACACACATATTGGATGCACAAGATTGCTTAAAACCCTAATTGGACAAGAATAAGACTAGGGAGGACGAAAATGACCTAATTGTTCATCCAATGACCCAAATGAACTTATTGGATGCACAAGATTGGTTAAAAACCATAATTGGACAAGAATAAGCCTAGGGAGGACGAAAATGACCTAAATGTTCGTCCAATGACACAAACACACCTATTGGATGCACAAGATTGCATAAAAACCCTAATTGGACAAGAATAAGACTAGGGAGGACGAAAATGACCTAAATGTTCCTCCAATGACACAAATGAACTTATTGTATGCACAAGATTGGTTAAAAACCCTAATTGGACAAGAATAAGACTAGGGATGCACAAGATTGGTTAAAAACCATAATTGGACAAGAATAAGCCTAGGGAGGACGAAAATGACCTAAATGTTCGTCCAATGACACAAACACACCTATTGGATGCACAAGATTGCATAAAAACCCTAATTGGACAAGAATAAGACTAGGGAGGACGAAAATGACCTAAATGTTCCTCCAATGACACAAACACACCTATTGGATGCACAAGATTGCTTAAAAACCCTAGTTGGACAAGAATAAAACTAGGGAGGACGAAAATAACCTAAATGTTCATCCAATGACACAAACACACATATTGGATGCACAAGATTGCTTAAAACCCTAATTGGACAAGAATAAGACTAGGGAGGACGGAAATGACCTAAATGTTCAACCAATGACACAAATGAACTTATTGGATGCACAAGGTTGGTTAAAAACCCTAATTGGACAAGAATAAGCCTAGGGAGGACGAAAATGACCTAAATGTTCGTCCAATGACACAAACACACCTATTAGATGCACAAGATTGCATAAAAACCCTAATTGGACAAGAATAAGACTAGGGAGGACGAAAATGAGCTAAATGTTCCTCCAATGACACAAATGAACTTATTGGATGCACAAGATTGGTTAAAAACCCTAATTGGACAAGAATAAGCCTAAGGAGGACGAAAATGACCTAAATATTCATCCAATGACACAAATCAACTTATTGGATGCACATGATTGGTTAAAAACCCTAATTGGACAAGAATAGGTCTAGGGAGGACGAAAATGACCTAAATGTTCGTCCAATGACACAAACACACCTATTGGATGCACAAGATTGCATAAAAACCCTAATTGGACAAGAATAAGACTAGGGAGGACGAAAATGACCTAAATGTTCCTCCAATGACACAAATGAACTTATTGGATGCACAAGGTTGATTAAAAACCCTAATTGGACAAGAATAAGCCTAGGGTGGACGAAAATGACCTAAATGTTCGTCCAATGACACAAATGAACTTATTGGATGCACAAGATTGGTTAAAAACCCTAATTGCACAAGAATAAGCCTAGAGAGGACGAAAATAACCTAAATGTTCGTCCAATGACACAAACACACCTATTGGATGCACAAGATTGAATAAAGTCCCTAATTGGACAAGAATAAGACTAGAGAGGACGAAAATGACCTAAATGTTCCTCCAATGACACAAACACACCTATTGGATGCACAAGATTGCATAAAAACCCTAATTGGACAAGAATAAGACTAGGGAGGACGAAAATGACCTAAATGTTCCTCCAATGACACAAATGAACTTATTGGATGCACAAGGTTGGTTAAAAACCCTAATTGGACAAGAATAAGCCTAGGGAGGACGAAAATGACCTAAATGTTCAACCAATGACACAAATGAACTTATTGGATGCACAACGTTTGTTAAAAACCCTAATTGGACAAAAATAAGCCTAGGGAGGAGGAAAATGACCTAAATGTTCCTCCAATGACACAAATGCACTTATTGGATGCACAAGATTGGCTAAAAACCCTAATTGGATAGGAATAAGCCTAGGGAGGATGAAAATGACCTAAATGTTCATCCAATGATACAAATAAACTTATTGGATGCACAAGGTTGGTTAAAAACCCTAATTGGACAAGAATAAGCCTAGGGAGGACGAAAATGACCTAAATGTTCAACCAATGACACAAATGAACTTATTGGATGCACAACGTTTGTTAAAAACCCTAATTGGACAAGAATAAGCCTAGGGAGGACGAAAATGACCTAAATGTTCCTCCAATGACACAAATGCACTTATTGGATGCACAAGATTGGCTAAAAACCCTAATTGGACAAGAATAAGCCTAGGGAGGACGAAAATGACCTAAATGTTCATCCAATGACACAAATCAACTTATTGGATGCACAAGGTTGGTCAAAAACCCTAATTGGACAAGAATAAGACTAGGGAGGACGAAAATGACCTAAATGTTCAACCAATGACACAAATGAACTTATTGGATGCACAACGTTAGTTAAAAACCCTAATTGGACAAGAATAAGTCTAGGGAGGACGAAAATGACCTAAATGTTCCTCCAATGACACAAATGCACTTATTGGATGCACAAGATTGGTTAAAAACCCTAATTGGACAAGAATAAGCCTATGGAGGACGAAAATGACCTAAATGTTCAACCAATGACACAAATGAACTTATTGGATCCAGAAGATTGGTTAAAAACCCTAATTGGAAAAGAATAAGCCTAGGGAGGACGAAAATGACCTAAATGTTCGTCCAATGACACAAACAGACCTATTGGATGCACAAGATTGCATAAAAACCCTAATTGGACAAGAATAAGACTAGGGAGGACGAAAATGACCTAAATATTCCTCCAATGACACAAATGAACTTATTGGATGCACAAGGTTGGTTAAAAACCCTAATTGGACAAGAATAAGCCTAGGGAGGACAAAAATGACCTAAATGTTCAACCAATGACACAAATGAACTTATCGGATGCACAAGGTTGGTTAAAAACCCTAATTGGACAAGAATAAGCCTAGGGAGGACGAAAATGACCTAAATGTTCAACCAATGAGACAAATGAACTTATTGGAAGCACAAGATTGGTTAAAAAGCCTAATTGGAAAAGAATAAGCCTAGGGAGGACGAAAATGACTTAAATGTTCGTCCAATGACACAAACACACCTATTGGATGCACAAGATTGCATAAAAACCCTAATTGGACAAGAATAAGACTAGGGAGGACGAAAATGACCTAAATGTTCCTCCAATGACACCAATGAACTTATTGGATGCACAAGGTTGGTTAAAAACCCTAATTGGACAAGAATAAGCCTAGGGAGGACGAAAATGACCTAAATGTTCGTCCAATGACACAAACACACCTATTGGATGCATAAGGTTGCATAAAAATCCTAATTGGACAAGAATAAGACTAGGGAGGATGAAAATGGCCTAAATGTTCATCGAATGACACAAATGAACTTATTGGATCCAGAAGATTGGTTAAAAAACCTAATTGGAAAAGAATAAGCCTAGGGAGGACGAAAATGACCTAAATGTTCGTCCAATGACACAAACAGACCTATTGGATGCACAAGATTGCATAAAAACCATAATTGGACAAGAATAAGACTAGGGAGGACGAAAATGACCTAAATATTCCTCCAATGACACAAATGAACTTATTGGATGCACAAGGTTGGTTAAAAACCCTAATTGGACAAGAATAAGCCTAGGGAGGACGAAAATGACCTAAATGTTCGTCCAATGACACAAATGAACTTATTGGATGCACAAGGTTGGTTAAAAACCCTAATTGGACAAAAATAAGCCTAGGGAGGACGAAAATGACCTAAATGTTCAACCAATGACACAAATGAACTTATTGGATGCACAACGTTTGTTAAAAACCCTAATTGGACAAGAATAAGCCTAGGGAGGACGAAAATGACCTAAATGTTCGTCCAATGACACAAATGAACTTATTGGATGCACCAGATTGGCTAAAAACCCTAATTGGACAAGAATAAGCCCAGGGAGGACGAAAATGACCTAAATGTTCATCCAATGACACAAATGAACTTATTGGATGAACAAGATTGGGTAAAAACTCTAATTGGACAAGAATAAGCCTAGGGAGGACGAAAATGACCTAAATGTTTGTCCAATGACACAAATTAACTTATTAGATGCACATGATTGGTCAAAATCCCTAATTGGACAAGAATAAGACTAGGGAGGACGAAAATGACCTAAATGTTCCTCCAATGACACAAATGAACTTATTGGATGCACAAGATTGGTTAAAAACCCTAATTGGACAAGAATAAGCCTAGGGAGGACGAAAATGACCTAAATGTTCGTCCAATGACACAAACACACCTATTGGATGCACAAGATTGCATAAAAACCCTAATTGGACAAGAATAAGACTAGGGAGGACGAAAATGACCTAAATGTTCCTCCAATGACACAAATGAACTTATTGGATGCACAAGGTTGGTTAAAAACCCTAATTGGACAAGAATAAGTCTAGGGAGGACGAAAATGACCTAAATGTTCAACCAATGAGACAAATGAACTTATTGGATGCACAAGATTGGTTAAAAACCCTAATTGGAAAAGAATAAGCATAGGGAGGACGAAAATGACCTAAATGTTCGTCCAATGACACAAACACACCTATTGGATGCACAAGATTGCATAAAAACCCTAATTGGACAAGAGTAAGACTAGGGAGGACGAAAATGACCTAAATGTTCCTCAAATGACACAAATGAACTTATTGGATGCACAAGGTTGGTTAAAAACCCTAATTGGACAAGAATAAGCCTAGGGAGGACGAAAATGACCTAAATGTTCGTCCAATGACAAAAACACACCTATTGGATGCACAAGGTTGCATAAAAACCCTAATTGGACAAGAATAAGACTAGGGAGGATGAAAATGGCCTAAATGTTCATCCAATAACACAAATGAACTTATTGGATCCAGAAGATTGGTTAAAAACCCTAATTGGAAAAGAATAAGCCTAGGCAAGACGAAAATGACCTAAATGTTCGTCCAATGACACAAACAGACCTATTGGATGCACAAGATTGCATAAAAACCCTATTTGGACAAGAATAAGACTAGGGAGGACGAAAATGACCTAAATATTCCTCCAACGACACAAATGAACTTATTGGATGCACAAGGTTGGTTAAAAACCCTAATTGGACGAGAATAAGCCTAGGGAGGACGAAAATGACCTAAATGTTCAACCAATGACACAAATGAACTTATTGGATGAACAAGATTGGTTAAAAACTCTAATTGGACACGATTAAGCCTAGGGAGGACGAAAATGACCTAAATGTTCGTCCAATGACACAAATGAACTTATTGGATGCACAAGGTTGGTTAAAAACCCTAATTGGACAAGAATAAGCCTAGGGAGGACGAAAATGACCTAAATGTTCAACCAATGACACAAATGAACTTATTGGATGCACAACGTTTGTTAAAAACCCTAATTGGACAAGAATAAGCCTAGGGAGGACGAAAATGTCCTAAATGTTCGTCCAATGACACAAATGAACTTATTGGATGCACCAGATTGGCTAAAAACCCTAATTGGACAAGAATAAGCCTAGGGAGGACGAAAATGACCTAAATGTTCATCCAATGACACAAATGAACTTATTGGATGCACAAGATTGGTTAAAAACTCTAATTTGACAAGAAAAAGCCTAGGGAGGACGAAAATGACCTAAATGTTCATCCAATGACACAAATCAACTTATTGGATGCACATGATTGGTCAAAAACCCTAATTGGACAAGAATAAGACTAGGGAGGACGAAAATGACCTAAATGTTCCTCCAATGACACAAATGAACTTATTGGATGCACAAGATTGGTTAAAAACCATAATTGGACAAGAATAAGCCTAGGGAGGACGAAAATGACCTAAATGTTCGTCCAATGACACAAACACACCTATTGGATGCACAAGATTGCATAAAAACCCTAATTGGACAAGAATAAGACTAGGGAGGACGAAAATGACCTAAATGTTCCTCCAATGACACAAATGAACTTATTGGATGCACAAGGTTGGTTAAAAACCCTAATTGGACAAGAATAAGTCTAGGGAGGACGAAAATGACCTAAATGTTCAACCAATGAGACAAATGAACTTATTGGATGCACAAGATTGGTTAAAAACCCTAATTGGAAAAGAATAAGCGTAGGGAGGACGAAAATGACCTAAATGTTCGTCCAATGACACAAACACACCTATTGGATGCACAAGATTGCATAAAAACCCTAATTGGACAAGAATAAGACTAGGGAGGACGAAAATGACCTAAATGTTCATCCAATGACACAAATGAACTTATTGGATGCACAAGATTGGTTAAAAACCCTAATTGGACAAGAATAAGCATAGGGAGGATGAAAATGACTTAAACGCTCATCCAATGACACAAACCCACATATTGGATGCACAAGATTGCTTAAAACCCTAATTGGACAAGAATAAGACTAGGGAGGACGAAAATGACCTAAATGTTCATCCAATGACACAAATGAACTTATTGGATGCACAAGAATGGTTAAAAACCCTAATTGGACAAGAATAAGCCTAGGGAGGACGAAAATGATCTAAATGTTCATCCAATGACACAAATGAACTTATGGATGCACAAGATTGGTTAAAAACCCTAATTGGACAAGAATAAGCCTAGAGAGGACGAAAATGATCTAAATGTTCATCCAATGACACAAATGAACTTATTGGATGCACAAGATTGGTTAAAAACCCTAATTGGACAAGAATAAGCCTAGGGAGGACGAAAATGACCTAAATGTTCGTCCAATGACACAAACACACCTATTGGATGCACAAGATTGCATAAAAACCCTAATTGGACAAGAATAAGACTAGGGATGACGAAAATGACCTAAATGTCCATCCAATGACACAAATGAACTTATTGGATGCACAAGATTGGTTAAAAACCCTAATTGGACAAGAATAAGCCTAGGGAGGACGAAAATGACCTAAATGTTCGTCCAATGACACAAACACACCTATTGGATGCACAAGATTGCATAAAAACCCTAATTGGACAAGAATAAGACTAGGGAGGACGAAAATAACCTAAATGTTCATCAAATGACACAAATGAACTTATTGGATGCGCAAGATTGGTTAAAAACCCTAATTGGACAAGAATAAGCCTAGGGAGGACGAAAATGACCTAAATGTTCGTCCAATGACACAAACACACCTATTGGATGCACAAGATTGCATAAAAACCCTAATTGGACAATAAAAAGACTAGGGAGGACGAAAATGACCTAAACGTTTCTCCAATGACACAAACACACCTATTAGATGCACAAGATTGCAAAAAACCCTAATTGGACAAGAATAAGCATAGGGAGGACGAAAATGACCTAAATGTTCATCCAATGACACAAACACACATATTGGATGCACAAGATTGCTTAAAACCCTAATTGGACAAGAATAAGACTAGGGATGACGAAAATGACCTAAATGTTCATCCAATGACACAAATGAACTTATTGGATGCACAAGATTGGTTAAAAACCCTAATTGGACAAGAATAAGCCTAGGGAGGACGAAAATGACCTAAATGTTCGTCCAATGACACAAACACACCTATTGGATGCACAAGATTGCATAAAAACCCTAATTGGACATTAATAAGACTAGGGAGGACGAAAATGACCTAAATGTTCCTCCAATGACACAAACACACCTATTGGATGCACAAGATTGCATAAAAACCCTAATTGGACAAGAATAAGACTAGGGAGGACGAAAATGACCTAAATGTTCATCCAATGAAACAAATAAACTTATTGGATGCACAAGATTGGTTAAAAACCCTAATTGGACAAGAATAAGCCTAGGGAGGACGAAAATGACCTAAATGTTCGTCCAATGACACAAACACACCTATTGGATGCACAAGATTGCATAAAAACCCTAATTGGACAAGAATAAGACTAGGGAGGACGAAAATAACCTAAATGTTCCTCCAATAACACAAACACACCTATTGGATGCACAAGATTGCATAAAAACCCTAATTCGACAAGAATAAGACTAGGGAGGACGAAAATGACCTAAATGTTCCTCCAATGACACAAACACACCTATTGGATGCACAAGATTGCATAAAAACCCTAATTCGACAAGAATAAGACTAGGGAGGACGAAATTGACCTAAATGTTCATCCAATGACACAAATGAACTTATTGGATGCACAAGATTGGTTAAAAACCCTAATTGGACAAGAATAAGCCTAGGGAGGACGAAAATGACCTAAATGTTCGTCCAATGACACAAACACACCTATTGGATGCACAAGATTGCATAAAAACCCTAATTGGACAAGAATAAGACTAGGGAGGACGAAAATGACCTAAATGTTCCTCCAATTACACAAGCACACCTATTGGATGCACAAGATTGCATAAAAACCCTAATTGGACAAGAATAAGACTAGGGACGACGAAAATGACCTAAATGTTCATCCAATGACACAAATGTACTTATTGGATGCACAAGATTGGTTAAAAACCCTAATTGGACAAGAATAAGCCTAGGGAGGACGAAAATGACCTAAATGTTCGTCCAATGACACAAACACACCTATTGGATGCACAAGATTGCATAAAAACCCTAATCGGACAATAATAAGACTAGGGAGGACGAAAATGACCTAAATGTTCATCCAATGACACAAATGAACTTATTGGATGCACAAGATTGGTTAAAAACCCTAATTGGACAAGAATAAGCCTAGGGAGGACGAAAATGACCTAAATGTTCGTCCAATGACACAAACAGACCTATTGGATGCACAAGATTGCATAAAAACCCTAATTGGACAAGAATAAGACTAGGGAGGACGAAAATGACCTAAATGTTCCACCAATGACACAAATGAACTTATTGGATGCACAAGGTTGGTTAAAAACCCTAATTGGACAAGAATAAGCCTAGGGAGGACAAAAATGACCTAAATGTTCGTCCAATGACACAAACACACCTATTGGATGCACAAGGTTGCATAAAAACCCTAATTGGACAAGAATAAGACTAGGGAGGATGAAAATGGCCTAAATGTTCATCCAATGACACAAATGAACTTATTGGATCCAGAAGATTGGTTAAAAACCCTAATTGGAAAAGAATAAGCCTAGGGAGGACGAAAATGACCTAAATGTTCGTCCAATGACACAAACACACCTATTGGATGCACAAGGTTGCATAAAAACCCTAATTGGACAAGAATAAGACTAGGGAGGATGAAAATGGCCTAAATGTTCATCCAATGACACAAATGAACTTATAGGATCCAGCAGATTGGTTAAAAACCCTAATTGGAAAAGAATAAGCCTAGGGAGGACAAAAATGACTTAAATGTTCGTCCAATGACACAAACAGACCTATTGGATGCACAAGATTACATAAAAACCCTAATTGGACAAGAATAAGACTAGGGAGGACGAAAATGACCTAAATGTTCCTCCAATGACACAAATGAACTTATTGGATGCACAAGGTTGGTTAAAAACCCTAATTGGACAAGAATAAGCCTAGGGAGGACGAAAATGACCTAAATGTTCGTCCAATGACACAAACACACCTATTGGATGCACAAGGTTGCATAAAAACCCTAGTTGGACAAGAATAAGACTAGGGAGGATGAAAATGGCCTAAATGTTCATCCAATAACACAAATGAACTTATTGGATCCAGAAGATTGGTTAAAAACCCTAATTGGAAAAGAATAAGCCTAGGGAGGACCAAAATGACCTAAATGTTCGTCCAATGACACAAACAGACCTATTGGATGCACAAGATTGCATAAAAACCCTAATTGGACAAGAATAAGACTAGGGAGGACGAAAATGACCTAAATGTTCCTCCAATGACACAAATGAACTTATTGGATGCACAAGGTTGGTTAAAAACCCTAATTGGACAAGAATAAGCCTAGGGAGGACGAAAATGACCTAAATGTTCGTCCAATGACACAAACACACCTATTGGATGCACAAGGTTGCATAAAAACCCTAGTTGGACAAGAATAAGACTAGGGAGGATGAAAATGGCCTAAATGTTCATCCAATGACACAAATGAACTTATTGGATCCAGAAGATTGGTTAAAAACCCTAATTGGAAAAGAATAAGCCTAGGGAGGACGAAAATGACCTAAATGTTCGTCCAATGACACAAACAGACCTATTGGATGCACAAGATTACATAAAAACCCTAATTGGACAAGAATAAGACTAGGGAGGACGAAAATGACCTAAATATTCCTCCAATGACACAAATGAACTTATTGGATGCACAAGGTTGGTTAAAAACCCTAATTGGACAAGAATAAGCCTAGGGAGGACGAAAATGACCTAAATGTTCAACCAATGACACAAATGAACTTATTGGATGCACAACGTTTGTTAAAAACCCTAATTGGACAAGAATAAGCCTAGGGAGGACGAAAAATGTCCTAAATGTTCGTCCAATGACACAAATGAACTTATTGGATGCACCAGATTGGCTAAAAACCCTAATTGGACAAGAATAAGCCTAGGGAGGACGAAAATGACCTAAATGTTCATCCAATGACACAAATGAACTTATTGGATGCACAAGATTGGTTAAAAACTCTAATTTGACAAGAAAAAGCCTAGGGAGGACGAAAATAACCTAAATGTTCATCCAATGACACAAATCAACTTATTGGATGCACATGATTGGTCAAAAACCCTAATTGGACAAGAATAAGACTAGGGAGGACGAAAATGACCTAAATGTTCCTCCAATGACACAAATGAACTTATTGGATGCACAAGATTGGTTAAAAACCATAATTGGACAAGAATAAGCCTAGGGAGGACGAAAATGACCTAAATGTTCGTCCAATGACACAAACACACCTATTGGATGCACAAGATTGCATAAAAACCCTAATTGGACAAGAATAAGACTAGGGAGGACGAAAATGACCTAAATGTTCCTCCAATGACACAAATGAACTTATTGGATGCACAAGGTTGGTTAAAAACCCTAATTGGACAAGAATAAGTCTAGGGAGGACGAAAATGACCTAAATGTTCAACCAATGAGACAAATGAACTTATTGGATGCACAAGATTGGTTAAAAACCCTAATTGGAAAAGAATAAGCGTAGGGAGGACGAAAATGACCTAAATGTTCGTCCAATGACACAAACACACCTATTGGATGCATAAGATTGCATAAAAACCCTAATTGGACAAGAATAAGACTAGGGAGGACGAAAATGACCTAAATGTTCCTCCAATGACACAAATGAACTTATTGGATGCACCAGGTTGGTTAAAAACCCTAATTGGACAAGAATAAGCCTAGGGAGGACGAAAATGACCTAAATGTTCGTCCAATGACACAAACACACCTATTGGATGCACAAGGTTGCATAAAAACCCTAATTGGACAAGAATAAGACTAGGGAGGATGAAAATGGCCTAAATGTTCATCGAATGACACAAATGAACTTATTGGATCCAGAAGATTGGTTAAAAACCCTAATTGGAAAAGAATAAGCCTAGGGAGGACGAAAATGACCTAAATGTTCGTCCAATGAAACAAACAGACCTATTGGATGCACAAGATTACATAAAAACCCTAATTGGACAAGAATAAGACTAGGGAGGACGAAAATGACCTAAATATTCCTCCAATGACACAAATGAACTTATTGGATGCACAAGGTTGGTTAAAAACCCTAATTGGACAAGAATAAGCCTAGGGAGGACGAAAATGACCTAAATGTTCAACCAATGACACAAATGAACTTATTGGATGGACAACGTTTGTTAAAAACTCTAATTGGACAAGAATAAGCCTAGGGAGGACGAAAATGACCTAAATGTTCGTCCAATGACACAAATGAACTTATTGGATGCACCAGATTGGCTAAAAACCCTAATTGGACAAGAATAAGTCTAGGGAGGACGAAAATGACCTAAATGTTCAACCAACGAGACAAATGAACTTATTGGATGCACAACATTGGTTAAAAAGCCTAATTGGAAAAGAATAAGCCTAGGGAGGACGAAAATGACTTAAATGTTCGTCCAATGACACAAACACACCTATTGGATGCACAAGATTGCATAAAAACCCTAATTGGACAAGAATAAGACTCGGGAGGACGAAAATGACCTAAATGTTCCTCCAATGACACCAATGAACTTATTGGATGCACAAGGTTGGTTAAAAACCCTAATTGGACAAGAATAAGCCTAGGGAGGACGAAAATGACCTAAATGTTCGTCCAATGACACAAACACACCTATTGGATGCACAAGGTTGCATAAAAACCCTAATTGGACAAGAATAAGACTAGGGAGGATGAAAATGGCCTAAATGTTCATCGAATGACACAAATGAACTTATTGGATCCAGAAGATTGGTTAAAAACCCTAATTTGAAAAGAATAAGCCTAGGGAGGACGAAAATGACCTTAATGTTCGTCTAATGACACAAACAGACCTATTGGATGCACAAGATTGCATAAAAACCCTAATTGGACAAGAATAAGACTAGGGAGGACGAAAATGACCTAAATATTCCTCCAATGACACAAATGAACTTATTGGATGCACAAGGTTGGTTAAAAACCCTAATTGGACAAGAATAAGCCTAGGGAGGACGAAAATGACCTAAATGTTCAACCAATGACACAAATGAACTTATTGGATCCACAACGTTTGTTAAAAACCCTAATTGGACAAGAATAGGCCTAGGGAGGACGAAAATGACCTAAATGTTCGTCCAATGACACTAATGAACTTATTGGATGCACCAGATTGGCTAAAAACCATAATTGGACAAGAATAAGCCCAGGGAGGACGAAAATGACCTAAATGTTCATCCAATGACACAAATGAACTTATTGGATGAACAAGATTGGGTAAAAACTCTAATTGGACAAGAATAAGCCTAGGGAGGACGAAAATGACCTAAATGTTCGTCCAATGACATAAATCAACTTATTGGATGCACATGATTGGTCAAAAACCCTAATTGGACAAGAATAAGACTAGGGAGGACTAAAATGACCTAAATGTTCCTCCAATGACACAAATGAACTTATTGGATGCACAAGATTGGTTAAAAACCCTAATTGGACAAGAATAAGCCTAGGGAGGACGAAAATGACCTAAATGTTCGTCCAATGACACAAACACACCTATTGGATGCACAAGATTGCATAAAAACCCTAATTGGACAAGAATAAGACTAGGGAGGACGAAAGTGACCTAAATGTTCCTCCAATGACACAAATGAACTTATTGGATGCACAAGGTTGGTTAAAAACCCTAATTGGACAAGAATAACCCTAGGGAGGACGAAAATAAACTAAATGTTCGTCCAATGACACAAACACACCTATTGGATGCACAAGGTTGCATAAAAACCCTAATTGGACAAGAATAAGACTAGGGAGGATGAAAATGGCCAAAATGTTCATCCAATAACACAAATGAACTTATTGGATCTAGAAGATTGGTTAAAAACCCTAATTGGAAAAGAATAAGCCTAGGGAGGACGAAAATGACCTAAATGTTTGTCCAATGACACAAACAGACCTATTGGATGCACAAGATTGCATAAAAACCCTATTTGGACAAGAATAAGACTAGGGAGGACGAATATGACCTAAATATTCCTCCAATGACACAAATGAACTTATTGGATGCACAAGGTTGGTTAAAAACCCTAATTGGACAAGAATAAGCCTAGGGAGGACGAAAATGACCTAAATGTTCAACCAATGACACAAATGAACTTATTGGATGCACAAGTTTGGTTAAAAACTTTAATTGGACACGAATAAGCCTAGGGAGGACGAAAATGACCTAAATGTTCGTCCAATGACACAAATGAACTTATTGGATGCACAAGGTTGGTTAAAAACCCTAATTGGACAAGAATAAGCCTAGGGAGGACGAAAATGACCTAAATGTTCAACCAATGACACAAATGAACTTATTGGATGCACAACGTTTGTTAAAAACCCTAATTGGACAAGAATAAGCCTAGGGAGGACGAAAATGACCTAAATGTTCGTCCAATGACACTAATGAACCTATTGGATGCACCAGATTGGCTAAAAACCCTAATTGGACAAGAATAAGCCTAGGGAGGACGAAAATGACCTAAATGTTCATCCAATGACACAAATGAACTTATTGGATGCACAAGATTGGTTAAAAACTCTAATTGGACAAGAAAAAGCCTAGAGAGGACGAAAATGACCTAAATGTTCATCCAATGACACAAATCAACTTATTGGATGCACATGATTGGTCAAAAACCCTAATTGGACAAGAATAAGACTAGGGAGGACGAAAATGACCTAAATGTTCCTCCAATGACAAAAATGAACTTATTGGATGCACTAGATTGGTTAAAAACCCTAATTGGACAAGAATAAGCCTAGGGAGGACGAAAATGACCTAAATGTTCGTCCAATGACACAAACACACCTATTGGATGCACAAGATTGCATAAAAACCCTAATTGGACAAGAATAAGACTAGGGAGGACGAAAATGACCTAAATGTTCCTCCAATGACACAAATGAACTTATTGGATGCACAAGGTTGGTTAAAAACCCTAATTGGACAAGAATAAGTCTAGGAAGGACGAAAATGACCTAAATGTTCAACCAATGAGACAAATGAACTTATTGGATGCACAAGATTGGTTAAAAACCCTAATTAGAAAAGAATAAGCGTAGGGAGGACGAAAATGACCTAAATGTTCGTCCAATGACAGAAACACACCTATTGGATGCACAAGATTGCATAAAAACCCTAATTGGACAAGAATAAGACTAGGGAGGACGAAAATGACCTAAATGTTCCTCCAATGACACAAATGAACTTATTGGATGCACAAGGTTAGTTAAAAACCCTAATTGGACAAGAATAACCCTAGGGAGGACGAAAATGACCTAAATGTTCGTCCAATGACACAAACACACCTATTGGATGCACAAGGTTGCATAAAACCCTAATTGGACAAGAATAAGACTAGGGAGGATGAAAATGGCCTAAATGTTCATCCAATGACACAAATGAACTTATTGGATCCAGAAGATTGGTTAAAAACCGTAATTGGAAAAGAATAAGCCTAGGGAGGACGAAAATGACCTAAATGTTCGTCCAATGACACAAACAGACCTGTTGGATGCACAAGATTACATAAAAACCCTAATTGGACAAGAATAAGACTAGGGAGGACGAAAATGACCTAAATATTCCTCCAATGACACAAATGAACTTATTGGATGCAAAAGGTTGGTTAAAAACCCTAATTGGACAAGAATAAGCCTAGGGAGGACGAAAATGACCTAAATGTTCCTCCAATGACACAAATGAACTTATTGGATGCACAAGGTTAGTTAAAAACCCTAATTGGACAAGAATAACCCTAGGGAGGACGAAAATGACCTAAATGTTCGTCCAATGACACAAACACACCTATTGGATGCACAAGGTTGCATAAAACCCTAATTGGACAAGAATAAGACTAGGGAGGATGAAAATGGCCTAAATGTTCATCCAATGACACAAATGAACTTATTGGATCCAGAAGATTGGTTAAAAACCCTAATTGGAAAAGAATAAGCCTAGGGAGGGCGAAAATGACCTAAATGTTCGTCCAATGACACAAACAGACCTATTAGATGCACAAGATTACATAAAAACCCTAATTGGACAAGAATAAGACTAGGGAGGACGAAAATGACCTAAATATTCCTCCAATGACACAAATGAACTTATTGGATGCAAAAGGTTGGTTAAAAACCCTAATTGGACAAGAATAAGCCTAGGGAGGACGAAAATGACCTAAATGTTCAACCAATGACACAAATGAACTTATTGGATGCACAACGTTTGTTAAAAACCCTAATTGGACAAGAATAAGCCTAGGGAAGTCGAAAATGACCTAAATGTTCGTCCAATGACACAAATGAACTTATTGGATGCACAAGGTTGGTTAAAAACCCTATTTGGACAAGAATAAGCCTAGGGAGGACGAAAATGACATAAATGTTCAACCAATGACACAAATGAATTTATTGGATGCACAACGTTTGTTAAAAACCCGAATTGGACAAGAATAAGCCTAGGGAGAACGAAAATGACCTAAATGTTCAACCAATGACACAAATGAACTTATTGGATGCACAACGTTTGTTAAAAACCCTAATTGGACAAGAATAAGCCTAGGGAGGACGAAAATGACCTAAATGTTCCTCCAATGACACAAATGAACTTATTGGATGCACAAGATTGGTTAAAAACCATAATTGGACAAGAATAAGCCTAGGGAGGACGAAAATGACCTAAATGTTCATCCAATGACACAAATCAACTTATTGGATGCACATGATTGGTCAAAAACCCTAATTGGACAAGAATAAGACTAGGGAGGACGAAAATGACCTAAATGTTCCTCCAATGACACAAATGAACTTATTGGATGCACAAGATTGGTTAAAAACCCTAATTGGACAAGAATAAGCCTAGGGAGGACAAAAATGACCTAAATGTTCGTCCAATGACACAAACACACCTATTGGACGCACAAGATTGCATAAAAACCCTAATTGGACATGAATAAGACTAGGGAGGACGAAAATGACCTAAATGTTCCTCCAATGACACAAATGAACTTATTGGATGCACAAGGTTGGTTAAAAACCCTAATTGGACAAGAATAAGTCTAGGGAGGACGAAAATGACCTAAATGTTCAACCAATGAGACAAATGAACTTATTGGATGCACAAGATTGGTTAAAAACCCTAATAGGAAAAGAATAAGCGTAGGGAGGACGAAAATGACCTAAATGTTCGTCCAATGACACAAACACACCTATTGGATGCACAAAATTGCATAAAAACCCTAATTGGACAAGAATAAGACTAGGGAGGACGAAAATGACCTAAATGTTCCTCCAATGACACAAATGAACTTATTGGATGCACAAGATTGGCTAAAAACCATTATTGGACAAGAATAAGCCTAGGGAGGACGAAAATGACCTAAATTTTCATCCAATGACACCAATGAACTTATTGGATGCACAAGATTGGTTAAAAACCCTAATTGGACAAGAATAAGCCTAGGGTGGACGAAAATGACCTAAATGTTCATCCAATGACACAAATCAACTTATTGGATGCGAATGATTGGTTAAAAACCCTAATTGGACAAGAATAAGCCTTGGGAGGACGAAAATGAACTAAATGTTCCTCCAATGACACAAATGAACTTGTTGGATGCACAAGATTGGCTAAAAACCCTAATTGGACAAGAATAAGCCTAGGGAGGACGAAAATGACCTAAATGTTCGTCCAATGACACAAACACACCTATTGGATGCACAAGATTGCATAAAAACCCTAATAGGACAAGAATAAGCCTAGGGAGGACGAAAATGACCTAAATGTTCATCCAATGACACAAATGAACTTATTGGATGCACAAGATTGGTTAAAAACCCTAATTGGACAAGAATAAGCCTAGGGAGGACGAAAATGACCTAAATGTTCATCCAATGACACAAATGAACTTATTGGATGCACAAGATTGCTTAAAAACCCTAATTGGACAAGAATAAGCCTAGGGAGGACGAAAGTGACCTAAATGTTCATCCAATGACACAAACACTCCTATTGGATGCACAAGATTGGTTAGAAACCCTAATTGGACAAGAATAAGCCTAGGGAGGACGAAAATGACCTAAATGTTCATCCAATGACACAAACACACCTATTGGATGCACAAGATTGGTTAAAAACCCTAATTGGACAAGAATAAGCCTAGGAAGGACGAAAATGACCTAAATGTTCATCCAATGACACAATCGAACTTATTGGATGCACAAGATTGGTTAAAAACCCTAATTGGACAAGAATAAGCCTAGGGAGGACGAAAATGACCTAAATGTTCATCCAATGACACAAACACACCTATTGGATGCACAAGATTGGTTAAAAACCCTAATTGTATAAGAATAAGCATAGGGAAGACGAATATGACCTAAATGTTCATCCAACGACACAAACACACCTATTTGATGCACAAGATTGGTTAGAAACCCTAATTGGACAAGAATAAGCCTAGGGAGGACGAAAATGACCTAAATGTTAATCCAATGACACAAATGAACTTATTGGATGCACAAGATTGGTTAAAAACCCTAATTGGACAAGAATAAGCCTAGGGAGGACGAAAATGACCTAAATCTTCATCCAATGACACAAATGAACTTATTGGATGCACAAGATTGGTTAAAAACCCTAATTGGACAAGAATAAGCTTAGGGAGGACGAAAATGACGTAAATGTTAATCCAATGACACAAATGAACTTATTGGATGCACAAGATTGCTTAAAACCCTAATTGGACAAGAATAAGCATAGGGAGGACGAAAATGACCTAAATGTTCATCCAATGACACAAACACACCTATTGGATGCACAAGATTGTTTTGAAACCCTAATTGGACAAGAATAAGCTTAGGGAGGACGAAATTGACCTAAATGTTCATCCAATGACACAAATGAACTTATTGGATGCACAAGATTGGTTAAAAACCCTAATTGGACAAGAATAAGCCTAGGGAGGACGAAAATGACCTAAATGTTCATCCAATGACACAAATGAACTTATTGGATGCACAAGATTGCTTAAAAACCCTAATTGGACAAGAATAAGCCTAGGGAGGACGAAAATGACCTAAATGTCCATCCAATGACACAAATACACCTATTGGATGCACAAGATTCGTTAGAAACCCAAATTGGACAAGAATAAGCCTAGGGAGGACGAAACTGACCTAAATGTTCATCCAATGACACAAACACACCTATTGGATGCACAAGATTGGTTAAAAACGCTAATTGGACAAGAATAAGCCTAGGGAGGACGAAAATGACCTAAATGTTCATCCAATGACACAAATGAACTTATTGGATGCACAAGATTGGTTAAAAACCCTAATTGGACAAGAATAAGCCTAGGGAGGATGAAAATGACCTAAATGTTCAACCAATGACACAAATGAACTTATTGGATGCACAAGGTTGGTTAAAAACCCTAATTGGACAAGAATAAGCCTAGGGAGGACGAAAATGACCTAAATGTTCGTCCAATGACACAAACACACCTATTGGATGCACAAGATTGCATAAAAACCCTAATTGGACAAGAATAAGCCTAGGGAGGACGAAAATGACCTAAATGTTCGTCCAATGAAACAAACACACCTATTGGATGCACAAGATTGCATAAAAACCCTAATTGCACAAGAATAAGCCTAGGGAAGACGAAAATGACCTAAATGTTCATCCAATGACACAACTGAACTTATTAAATACGCAAGATTGGTTAAAAACCCTAATTGGACAAGAATAAGCATAAGGAGGACGAAAATGACCTAAATGTTCATCCAATGACTCAAATGAACCTATTGGATGCACAAGATTGGTTAAAAACCCTAATTGGACAAGAATAAGCCTAGGGAGGACGAAAATGACCTAAATGTTCATCCAATGACACAAATTAACTTATTGGATGCAGAAGATTGGTTAAAAACCATAATTGGACAAGAATAAGCCTAGGGAGGACGAAAATGACCTAAATGTTCATCCAATGACACAAATGAACTTATTGGATGCACAAGATTGGTTGAAAACCCTAATTGGACAAGAATAAGCCTAGGGAGGACGAAAATGACCTTAATGTTCATCCAATGACACAAATGAACTTATTGGATGCACAAGATTGGTTAAAAACCCTAATTGGACAAGAATAAGCCTTGGGAGGACGAAAATGACCTAAATGTTCATCCAATGACACAAATGAACTTATTGGATGCACAATATTGCTTAAAAACCCTAATTGGACAAGAATAAGCCTAGGGAGGACGAAAATGACCTAAATGTTCATCCAATGACACAAATGAACTTATTGGATGCACAAGATTGGTTAAAAACCCTAATTGGACAAGAATAAGCCTAGGGAGGACGAAAATGACCTGAAGTTCGTCCAATGACACAAACACACCTATTGGATGCACAAGATTGCATAAAAACCCTAATTGGACAAGAATAAGACCACGTAGGACGAAAATGACCTAATTGGTCCTCAAATGACACAAATGAACTTATTGGATGCACAAGGTTGGTTAAAACCCCTAATTGGACAAGAATAAGCCTAGGGAGGACGAAAATGACCTAAATGTTCAACCAATGACACAAATTAACTTATTGGATGTACAAGGTTGGTTAAAAACCCTAATTGGACAAGAATAAGCCTAGGGAGGACGAAAATGACCTAAATGTTCGTCCAATGACACAAACACACCTATTGGATGCACAAGATTGCATAAAAACCCTAATTGGACAAGAATAAGACTAGGGAGGACGAAAAGGACCTAAATGTTCATCCAATGACACAAACACACCTATTGGATGCACAAGATTGCATAAAAACCCTAATTGGACAAGAATAAGACTAGGGAGGACGAAAATGACCTAAATGTTCCTCCAATGACACAAATGAACTTATTGGATGCACAAGATTGGTTAAAAACCCTAATTCGACAAGAATAAGCCTAGGGAGGAGGAAAAAGACCTAAATGTTCATCCAATGACACAAACACACCTATTGGATGCACAAGATTGCATAAAAACCCTAATTGGACAAGAATAAGACTAGGGAGGACGAAAATGACCTAAATGTTTATCCAATGACACAAACACACCTATTGGATGCACAAGATTGGTTAAAAACCCTAATTGGACAAGAATAAGCCTAGGGAAGACGAAAATGACCTAAATGTTCATCCACTGACACAAATGAACTTATTGGATGCACAAGATTGGTTAAAAACCTTAATTGGACAAGAATAAGCCTAGGGAGGACGAAAATGACCTAAATGTCCGTCCAATGACACAAACACACCTATTGGATGCACAAGATTGCATAAAAACCCTAATTGGACAAGAATAAGACTAGGGAGGACGAAAATGACCTAAATGTTCCTCCAATGACACAAATGAACTTATTGGATGCACAAGGTTGGTTAAAAACCCTAATTGGACAAGAATAAGCCTAGGGAGGACGAAAATGACCTAAATGTTCAACCAACGATACAAATGAACTTATTGGATGCACAAGGTTGGTTAAAAACCCTAATTGGACAAGAATAAGCCTAAGGAGGACGAAAATGACCCAAATGTTCGTCCAATGACACAAACACACCGATTGGATGCACAAGATTGCATAAAAACCCTAATTTGACAAGAATAAGACTAGGGAGGACGAAAATGACCTAAATGTTCATCCAATGACACAAATGAAATTATTGTATGCACAAGATTGGTTAAAAACCCTAATTGGACAAGAATAAGCATAGGGAGGACGAAAATGACCTAAATGTTCATCCAATGACACAAACACACATATTGGATGCACAAGATTGCTTAAAACCCTAATTGGACAAGAATAAGACTAGGGAGGACGAAAATGACCTAAATGTTCATCCAATGACACAAATGAACTTATTGGATGCACAAGATTGGTTAAAAACCCTAATTGGACAAGAATAAGCCTCGGGAGGACGAAAATGACCTAAATAATCCTCCAATGACACAAACACACCTATTGGATGCACAAGATTGCATAAAAACCCTAATTGGGCAAGAATAAGACTAGGGAGGAAGAAAATGACCTAAATGTTCATCCAATGACACAAATGAACTTATTGGATGCACAAGATTGGTTAAAAACCCTAATTGGACAAGAATAAGCCTAGGGAGGACGAAAATGACCTAAATGTTCGTCCAATGACACAAACACACCTATTGGATGCACAAGATTGCATAAAAACCCTAATTCGACAAGAATAAGACTAGGGAGGACGAAAATGACCTAAATGTTCCTCCAATGACACAAACACACCTATTGGATGCACAAGATTGCATAAAAACCCTAATTGGACAAGAATAAGACTAGGGAGGACGAAAATGACCCAAATGTTCATCCAATGACACAAATGAACTTATTGGATGCACAAGATTGGTTAAAAACCCTAATTGGACAAGAATAAGCCTAGGGAGGACGAAAATGACCTAAATGTTCGTCCAATGACACAAACACACCTATTGGATGCACAAGATTGCATAAAAACCCTAATTGGACAAGAATAAGACTAGGGATGACGAAAATGACCTAAATGTCCATCCAATGACACAAATGAACTTATTGGATGCACAAGATTGGTTAAAAACCCTAATTGGACAAGAATAAGCCTAGGGAGGACGAAAATGACCTAAATGTTCGTCCAATGACACAAACACACCTATTGGATGCACAAGATTGCATAAAAACCCTAATTGGACAAGAATAAGACTAGGGAGGACGAAAATGACCTAAATGTTCATCCAATGACACAAATAAATTTATTGGATGCATAAGATTGCATAATAACCCTAATTGGACAAGAATAAGCCTAGGGAGGACGAAAATGACCTAAATGTTCATCCAATGACACAAATGAACTTTTTGGAGGCACAAGATTGGTTAAAAACCCTAATTGGACAAGAATAAGCCTAGGGAGGACGAAAATGACCTAAATGTTCGTCCAATGACACAAACACACCTATTGGATGCACAAGATTGGTTAAAAACCCTAATTGGACAAGAATATGCCTAGGGAGGACGAAAATGACCTAAATGTTCGTCCAATGACACAAATGAACTTATTGGATGCACAAGATTGGTTAAAAACCCTAATTGGACAAGAATAAGCATAGGGAGGACGAAAATGACCTAAATGTTCATCCAATTACACAAACACACATATTGGATGCACAAGATTGCTTAAAACCCTAATTGGACAGAATAAGACTAGGGATGACGAAAATGACCTAAATGTTCATCCAATGACACAAATGAACTTATTGGATGCACAAGATTGGTTAAAAACCCTAATTGGACAAGAATAAGCCTAGGGAGGACGAAAATGACCTAAATGTTCGTCCAATGACACAAACACACCTATTGGATGCACAAGATTGCATAAAAACCCTAATTGGACATTAATAAGACTAGGGAGGACGAAAATGACCTAAATGTTCCTCCAATGACACAAACACACCTATTGGATGCACAAGATTGCATAAAAACCCTAATTGGACAAGAATAAGACTAGGGAGGACGAAAATGACCTAAATGTTTATCCAATGACATAAATGAACTTATTGGATGCACAAGATTGGTTAAAAACCCTAATTGGACAAGAATAAGCATAGGGAGGACGAAAATGACCTAAATGTTCATCCAATGACACAAACACACATATTGGATGCACAAGAGTGCTTAAAACCCTAATTGGATAAGAATAAGACTAGGGAGGACGAAAATGACCAAATTGTTCATCCAATGACACAAATGAACTTATTGGATGCCCAAGATTGGTTAAAAACCCTAATTGGACAAGAATAAGCCTAGGGAGGACGAAAATGACCTAAATGTTCGTCCAATGACACAAATGAACTTATTGGATGCCCAAGATTGGTTAAAAACCCTAATTGGACAAGAATAAGCCTAGGGAGGACGAAAATGACCTAAATGTTCGTCCAATGACACAAACACACCTATTGGATGCACAAGATTGCATAAAAACCCTAATTGGACAAGAATAAGACTAGGGAGGACGAAAATGACCTAAATGTTCCTACAATGACACAAATGAACTTATTGGATGCACAAGGTTGGTTAAAAACCCTAATTGGACAAGAATAAGCCTAGGGAGGACGAAAATGACCTAAATGTTCGTCCAATGACACAAACACACGTATTGGATGCACAAGGTTGCATAAAAACCCTAATTGGACAAGAATAAGACTAGGGAGGATGAAAATGGCCTAAATGTTCATCCGATGACACAAATGAACTTATTGGATCCAGAAGATTGGTTAAAAACCCTAATTGGAAAAGAATAAGCCTAGGGAGGACGAAAATGACCTAAATGTTCGTCCAATGACACAAAAAGACCTATTGGATGCACAAGATTGCATAAAAACCCTACTTGGACAAGAATAAGACTAGGGAGGACGAAAATGACCTAAATATTCCTCCAATGACACAAATGAACTTATTGGATGCACAAGGTTGGTTAAAAACCCTAATTGGACAAGAATAAGCCTAGGGAGGACGAAAATGACCTAAATGTTCAACCAATGACACAAATGAACTTATTGGATGCACAAGATTCGTTAAAAACCCTAATTGGACAAGAATAAGCCTAGGGAGGACGAAAATGACCTAAATGTTCGTCCAATGACACAAATGAACTTATTGGATGCACTAGGTTGGTTAAAAACCCTATTTGGACAAGAATAAGCCTAGGGAGGACGAAAATGACATAAATGTTCAACCAATGACACAAATGAATTTATTGGATGCACAACGTTTGTTAAGAACCCGAATTGGACAAGAATAAGCCTAGGGAGAACGAAAATGACCTAAATGTTCAACCAATGACACAAATGAACTTATTGGATGCACAACGTTTGTTAAAAACCCTAATTGGACAAGAATAAGCCTAGGGAGGACGAAAATGACCTAAATGTTCCTCCAATGACACAAATGAACTTATTGGATGCACAAGATTGGTTAAAAACCCTAATTGGACAAGAATAAGCCTAGGGAAGACGAAAATGACCTAAATGTTCATCCAATGACACAAATGAACTTATTGGATGCACAAGATTGGTTAAAAACCCTAATTGGACAAGAATAAGCCTAGGGAGGACGAAAATGACATAAATGTTCATCCAATGACACAAATCAACTTATTGGATGCACACGATTGGTTAAAAACCCTAATTTGACTAGAATAAGCCTAGGGAGGACGAAAATGACCTAAATGTTCGTCTAATGACACAAATGAACTTATTGGATGCACAAGATTGGTTAAAAACCCTAATTGGACAAGAATAAGCCTAGGGAGGACGAAAATGACCTAAATGTTCGTCCAATGACACAAACACACCTATTGGATGCACAAGATTGCATAAAAACCCTAATTGGACAAGAATAAGACTAGGGAGGACGAAAATGACCTAAATGCTCATCCAATGACACAAATGAACTTATTGAATGCACAAGATTGGTTAAAAACCCTAATCGGACAAGAATAAGCCTAGGGAGGACGAAAATGACCTAAATGTTCGTCCAATGATACAAACACACCTATTGGATGCACAAGATTGCATAAAAACCTTAATTGGACAAGTATAAGACTAGGGAGGACGAAAATGACCTAAATGTTCCTTTAATGACACAAACACACCTATTGGATGCACAAGATTGCATAAAAACCCTAATGCGGCAAGAATAAGACTAGGGAGGATGAAAATGACCTAAATGTTCATCCAATGACACAAATGAACTTATTGGATGCACAAGATTGGTTAAAAACCCTACTTGGACAAGAATAAGCCTAGGGAGGACGAAAATGACCTAAATGTTCGTCCAATGACACAAATACACCTATTGGATGCACAAGATTGGTTAAAAACCCTAATTGGACAAGAATAAGCCTAGGGAGGACGAAAATGACCTAAATGTTCGTCCAATGACACAAACACACCTATTGGATGCACAAGATTGCATAAAAACCCTAATTGGACAAGAATAAGACTAGGGAGGACGAAAATGACCTAAATGTTCCTCCAATGACACAAATGAACTTATTGGATGCACAAGATTGGCTTAAAACCCTAATTGGATAAGAATAAGCCTAGGGAGGACGAAAATGACCTAAATGTTCATCCAATGACACAAATGAACTTATTGGATGCACAAGATTGGTTAAAAACCTTAATTGGACAAGAATAAGCCTAGGGAGGACGAAAATGACCTAAATGTTCATCCAATGACACAAATGAACTTATTGGATGCACGAGATTGCTTAAAAACCCTAATTGGACAAGAATAATCCTAGGGGGGACGAAAATGACCTAAATGTTCATCCAATGACACAAATACACCTATTGGATCCACAAGATTGGTTAGAAACCCTAATTGGATAAGAATAAGCCTAGGGTGGACGAAAATGACCTAAATGTTCATCCAATGACACAAACACACCTATTGGATGCACAAGATTGGTTAAAAACCCTAATTGGACAAGAATAAGCCTAGGGAGGACGAAAATGACCTAAATGTTCATCCAATGACACAAATGAACTTATTGGATGCACAAGATTGCTTAAAAACCCTAATTGGACAAGAATAAGCCTAGGGTGGGTGAAAATGACCTAAATGTTTATCCAATGACACAAAGGAACTTATTGGATGCACAAGATTGGTTAAAAACCCTAATTGGACAAGAATAAGCCTAGGGAGGACGAAAATGACCTAAATGTTCATCCAATGACACAAACACACCTATTGGATGCACAAGATTGGTTAAAAACCCTAATTGTATAAGAATAAGCATAGGGAAGACGAATATGACCTAAATGTTCATCCAACGACACAAACACACCTATTTGATGCACAAGATTGGTTAGAAACCCTAATTGGACAAGAATAAGCCTAGGGAGGACGAAAATGACCTAAATGTTAATCCAATGACACAAATGAACTTATTGGATGCACAAGATTGGTTAAAAACCCTAATTGGACAAGAATAAGCCTAGGGAGGACGAAAATAACCTAAATGTTCATCAAATGACTAAACACACCTATTCGATGCACAAGAATGGTTAGAAATCCTAATTGGACAAGAAAAAGCCTAGGGAGGACGAAAATGACCTAACTATTCATCCAATGACACAAATGAACTTATTGGATGCACAAGATAGCTTAAAACCCTAATTGGACAAGAATAAGACTAGGGAGGACGAAAATGACCTAAATGTTCATCCAATGACACAAACACACCTATTGGATGCACAAGATTGGTTAGAAACCCTAATTGAACAAGAATAAGCCTAGGGAGAACGAAAATGACCTAAATGTTCATCCAATGACACAAATGAACTTATTGGATGCACAAGATTGCTTAAAACCCTAATTGGATAAGAATAAGCCTTGGGAGGACGAAAATGACCTAAATGTTCATCGAATGACACAAACACACCTATTGGATGCACAAGATTGGCATAAAACCCTAATTGGACAAGAATAAGACTAGGGAGGACGAAAATGACCTAAATGTTCATCCAATGACACAAACACACCTATTGGATGCACAAGATTGGTTAAAAACCCTAATTGGACAAGAATAAGCCTAGGGAGGACGAAAATGACCTAAATGTTCATCCAATGACACAAATGAACTTATTGGATGCACAAGATTGCTTAAAAACCCTAATTGGACAAGAATAAGCCTAGGGAGGACGAAAATGAGCTAAATGTTCATCCAATGACACAAATGAACTTATTGGATCCACAAGATTGGTTAAAAACCCTAATTGGACAAGAATAAGCCTAGGGAGGACGAAAATGACCTAAATGTTCATCCAATGACACAAATGAACTTATTGGATGCACAAGATTGCTTAAAAACCCTAATTGGACAAGAATAAGCCTAGGGAGGACGAAAATGACCTAAATGTTCATCCAATGACACAAATGAACTTATTGGATGCACAAGATTGGATAAAAACCCTAATTGGACAAGAATAAGCATAGGGAGGACGAAAATGACCTAAATGTTCATCCAATGAAACAAACACACATATTGGATGCACAAGATTGCTTAAAACCCTAATTGGACAAGAATAAGACTAGGGAGGACGAAAATGACCTAATTGTTCATCCAATGACCCAAATGAACTTATTGGATGCACAAGATTGGTTAAAAACCATAATTGGACAAGAATAAGCCTAGGGAGGACGAAAATGACCTAAATGTTCGTCCAATGACACAAACACACCTATTGGATGCACAAGATTGCATAAAAACCCTAATTGGACAAGAATAAGACTAGGGAGGACGAAAATGACCTAAATGTTCCTCCAATGACACAAATGAACTTATTGTATGCACAAGATTGGTTAAAAACCCTAATTGGACAAGAATAAGACTAGGGATGCACAAGATTGGTTAAAAACCATAATTGGACAAGAATAAGCCTAGGGAGGACGAAAATGACCTAAATGTTCGTCCAATGACACAAACACACCTATTGGATGCACAAGATTGCATAAAAACCCTAATTGGACAAGAATAAGACTAGGGAGGACGAAAATGACCTAAATGTTCCTCCAATGACACAAACACTCCTATTGGATGCACAAGATTTCATAAAAACCCTAATTCGACAAGAATAAGACTAGGGAGGACGAAAATGACCTAAATGTTCCTCCAATGACACAAACACACCTATTGGATGCACAAGATTGCATAAAAACCCTAATTGGACAAGAATAAGACTAGAGAGGACGAAAATGACCTAAATGTTCATCCAATGACACAAATGAACTTTTTGGATGCACAAGATTGGTTAAAAACCCTAATTGGACAAGAATAAGCCTAGGGAGGACGAAAATGACCTAAATGTTCATCCAATGACACAAATGAACTTTTTGGATGCACATGATTGGTTAAAAACCCTAATTGGACAAGAATAAGCATAGGGAGGACGAAAATGACCAAAATGTTCATCCAATGACACAAATGAACTTTTTGGATGCACAAGATTGGTTAAAAACCCTAATTGGACAAGAATAAGCCTAGGGAGGACGAAAATGACCTAAATGTTCGTCCAATGACACAAACACACCTATTGGATGCACAAGATTGCATAAAAACCCTAATTGGACATGAATAAGACTAGGGAGGACGAAAATGACCTAAATGTTCCTCCAATGACACAAATGAACTTATTGGATGCACAAGGTTGGTTAAAAACCCTAATTGGACAAGAATAAGTCTAGGGAGGACGAAAATGACCTAAATGTTCAACCAATGAGACAAATGAACTT